>OY757016.1:27194447-27216947 GCA_963580285.1 Lucinisca nassula | reverse complement strand
GACTTCTTCTACTACTGGACTTCTACTACTGTTTGTTCTTTTAATTTTTGTTTTCCAACTAATACTTCTGTAACTACTCTCAATACCACTCCTGCTACTACTTCTACAATATTTACTTATACTACTACCTCTACTATAACCAGTACTACTACCGAAACTTCTACTTCTACTACTGCTACTACTTTTAGTACTACTACTATAACTACTACTGCTACTACTACTACTACTACTACAACTTCTACTGCAGCTACTACTACTACTACTACTACTACTACTACTACTACTACCAATACAACTACTACTACTACTACTACTACTACTACTACTACTACTACTACTACTATTACTACCATTACGGGACTTCTACTACTGCTTGTTCTATTATTTATTGTACCATACTACTACTATTACAATTACTTCCGTTACTATAACAACAACTTCTACAATTGCTTTTAGTAGAAGTTGAAGCCGTAGAGGCTACATTGATAGCACAAGTAGTGCTAGTAGTAGTTCTAGTAGTAGATTTTGTTGTTGTTGATGTTGTAGTCGTAGCAGCAGTAGTGTACTTAATTATGGCAGAAATAATAGCACTATTGTTCCTACTACTACAACTACTACTACTACAGCAACAACTAATACTACGTCTACAACCATTACTACTACTACTACTTACGCTGCTGCTACGCCTACTACTGTTACCACTTCTACTTCTTCTATGACTTCCGCTTCTACTTTACTAATACAATTTCCACTACCTCTACAATTATAACTACTACTACGATTATTATTATTACAACTACTCCTACTACTACTACTTATACTATAACAACAACTACTACTACTACTACTACTACTTCTACTAGCACAATTATAAAAATAATAATAATAGTTATAATAGTAGAAGTAGTGGTAATAGTACTACTTCTACTAGAACTACTACTACCACTACGTGTGCTACCAATGTAGCCACTACGGCTACAACTTTTACTAAAGCAATTGTAGAAGTAGCTGTTATAGAAGCTGCAGTAATTGTAATAATAGAAGTATGGTACAATAAATAATAGAACAAGCAGTAGTAAAAGTCCAGTAATGGTAGCAGTAGTAGAAGTAGAGTAGTAGAAGTAGTAGTAGTAGTAAAATACTACTACTGCTACAATCATTAGTATAAAGAAGTAGTAATGATTGTGCCTGTAGTAGTAATGGTTGTAGCAGTTGTAGTAAAACGTTCTATAAAAGGGGTATCCTTTGGAAGCAAGGAATACACCACAGAACTGAAATATATGGAGTGTTCATATTTTCTGGGACAGACTAGCTTGTTTCGGCCAACTACTACTAGTACTGCAATCATTACTACTGCTACTGCTGCTACTACTATTACTAGAGCTACTAATGCTACTACTGTTACAACTACTCTTAAAATTGTAATAGTAATAGTATGGTAAATAAATAATAAACAAGCAGTAGTAGAGGTCCAGTAACAGTAGCTGTAGTAGTAGTAGTAGCAGTAGTAGAAGTAGAAGAATCAGTAGTTGTACTGGTTATAGTAGAAGTAGTAGTATAAGTAAATATTGTAGGAGTAGTAGCAGTAGTAGTATTGAAAGTAGTAGTAGCAGTGACAGAAGTAGTAGTAATGCAAGCAATTAGAGTGATTATACTTTGTCTATGGATTAATGATTTTGGATTAACGCTTCGGTACTACGACCTAAACTACCTGTGAAACCAATATTAGATTGAGATGTTTCTTGTTTTACAGCGCGGCGTAATGGCAAAAGCAATAGTAGTAGTAGTAGAAGTAGCAGTATTGCTTAAAAGAGAAACAGTAGTAGTAGAAGTAGTTTAATAGCAGTAGTAGTAAAATACAGGTAGTAGCAGCAGTATTAGAACTAGTAGTAGTAAAAGTGGTGCCTTAAGATGTAGAAGAGGCAGGAGTAGAAGAAGCTGTTGCAAAAGTAGTAGTGTAGTTGTATTAGTAGTATAGGCATATTTTTATTTTTATTGTTATTATCATTATTAGTAGTAGTAGAAGTAACAGAAGTAGAAGAAGAAGTAGTCGTAGTAGTAGCAGAAGATGTAGAAGCAGTAGTAGTAGTAGTACTAGAAGTGGTAGTAGAAGTAGTAGTTGTTGTTATTGTTGTTTTATGAGTCGTAGTAATAGTAGTAGCATTAGTAGCACTAGTAATAGTAGAAGCAGTAGTAGAAGTGGAAATGATTGCAGCACTAGTAGTAAAATACAGGTATTTTACTACTACGGCTACAATCAATACTACTACTGCTACAATCATTACTACTTCTACAAATGGTTGTAGCAGTAGTAGTATTTTAATACTTCCACTACTGCTACTACTACGAGTGGTTGAACTAGTTTTAGAAGTAGTAGCAGAAGTGGTGCTTCAAAATGTTTAAGTGGTAGGAGTAGAAGAAGCAGTTGTAGAAGGAGTAGTGTTGTTGTATTGTAGTAGTAGCCGTATTATTATTTCTATTATTATAATTATTATTATTATTATTAGTTGTTGTAGTGTTAGTAGAAGTTGTAGTCGTAGAAGTAGCAGTAGATGTAGAAGCTGTAGTAATAGCAGTAGTAGTAGAACTAGAAGTTGTAGTAGTAGAGGAAGTAGTTGTTGTTATTGTTGATAATGTAGTAGTAGTAGTAATAGAAGTAGCAGTAGTAGTACTAGTAGTAGTAGAAGTAGCAGTAGTAGTAAAATAGATGTAGTAGCAGCAGTAGTAGAAGTATGTCTACTAGTTGAGGTAGTGGTAACAGTAATAGTAGTAGTAATAGAAGCAGTAGCAGTAGTAGCAGTAGGAGCAGAAATATTTCGAGGACTGTTCAAATATGAATGCAAGTAGAACGTTTTCTCATACACTAATGCGAAAATCACCTTGAAATAAATATCACAGCGTAGAAAAACATTTTACCTATACTTTGATACCAAAATTGTTTAAATCCGTCCACTTTAGCCATGTATATCGTTCGATAAACACTGTCTACTCTTGAATACTAATACAAAACATGGTTGGAAGAAGGTCAGAGTACGCCGTTGAAATACGGTCCTATATTAAGAATCGTTGTATTCTTGGTATACGGTGCAAAGACATTTTTGATGAAATATGTTCGGTTTATGGGCATAATGAAATGTCTTTTCCGACAGTTTTTCGCTGGTGTAAGAAATTCAGCTGTGGGCTAGGCTCAACAGAAGATGCACCACATGATCGTCGGCCGAAAAGAGCAACATCTGCCAAGATGGTTGCTAGAGTGAAAGAAATAGTTGCTACCGATGCACGATACACCACTAGGCAAAAAGCTAGTATGGTTGGCATCTCAATAGGAGCAGATCATACAATTCTGAAACGGGATTTGAAAATGAGAAAGATCTGTGCTAGATGAATTCCCCATCTGTTGACAGATGAGCAGAAAAAGACACGCGTTCAGTGCGCCAAGAAGTTGCTTAAAACGGACTGGCTGTTTTGGTGTGGCATGAGTTTATCTCCAAATAAACTTCTGTTCTGTCGTTACTAAAAAAAAAGTACTCTTTTAAAAGTGATCCTTTTTTTGTGCTAAACACAAAATATTATTGGATCTCAAAAATCCTATTTTTGTATGTGCTGGAACGAAATATTCTTCTTTATATTAAGGCGTAACTATACCTAATTTAGTGACACAGAGGCCTTTCTGATATTTAATCTTCATCAGTGTGTCTCAACCCCAAAGTTATGAAACCGAAACGGATGATGGACAAGACCCAGCAAACACAGCACATATTAGAAAAAAAGAAGGAAGAAAAAAACTTAATAGTTTATGGTGGGTGTCAGTTGAATTATTTTAATTGACAGTGTTTAGAAATGCCACATTCACAAGTCCATGTAATGAAAACCCCTTTAAACCCTACTTTAAATAGAGAAAACCTATATTACAATTTCTAATATCTGCACCAAGACATAGTAGATAACCGTTTGTGAGATATGAACATAGGGGCTTGAATCATGAAAAAAATGAAAAAAAAAAAAAAAAAAAAAATTTTTGGTACTATATTAGAGACAAGGGGGGAAACTTCGGCTCCATTTTTTGGGGGGTTACCTCATTTTAACCAGTGTATCTTTTTCGCAAATGCAGTTTTTCACCTGCTTATTATGATTTATACAAGTTTAATATGTCCACTTTGCAACAATAACCCGCCTCTGTCTGTCACTTGCAGGAAACATGTTTTTCTCGCATGGATTAACTCAACAAAGCAAAATTCGGCATAAACGTGTGACAAAAATTTTCAGGTTTTCATCAATCACAAGCGAACTAGTGTTGCGGAGTAAACTTTTTTCGCTTTCAATTGATGTCTTTCATTAAAATGAACCTCTCTTGACCAATTTGAATCCAAAATGGTGTATTTGCAGCTCTAAATTTAGTTTTTGCTACATTCACATCGCTTTCTGTAACTGATCAATAAAACAATCGTCGCGAAGCTTGGTTTTCTGCTGATTCCGGGCTACTCTATCGATGAACTAACGACCGGAACGACCGGTGCTGTTTAATTTCAGCTAGAGCATATCAACCTTAATTTTTTTGTGAGTGTGTGTGTGTGTGGAGGCGGGGGGGGGGTGCAGATCGCGGATCATTTTACGGTCCTTTCGAGTTTATTTCACCCATATCGAGCCGATCGTTAATAGCGTGTGGTCGAAGACCGTAGTATCCGGTAAAAAAAAAAAAAAAAAAAAAAAACACCTGGCCTTCCGTTGCAGAACTCTTGAATGCCTTAAAATAGATGACTTTTATGAAAGGTTTGATTGTGAAGTGCTTTAATAGATCTACTGAAAAAGTACTTGTATTAGCCTAGAGTAAGTGAGAAATGGGGCCTTGTCAAGATATAGGACATTTAAAAATTTTGGTGCTGTTGAGTAAAGCGGCAATCCAATCTTAGTGTTTCTCGACCAGGCTATTTAAAGGTTATACAACGTTTTTCATGCCCAATTCAGCCGAGCGTTAAATTTGTGATGCTCGCTATTTTTAAATAATAACAGTTCAGGCAATTTTCCTGCTTAGATTTGTTTGTTTGATTTGAGGTTTAACGTCCCCGTCAACACACTGCAAAGGTCATTTGGGAGACGTAGCTTCCAATTTTGTGGGACTTTACCCGACCTTAAGATGAAATGACATCTCAAGCCCTGCCGCACAATGGACCAATAGGGTTAATTAACACGGACGGGTCGACTCGCACCGCTTTTCCTGGGCAGGCTTAGATCCTCTAAGCGGATTAACAGTACTCAGGTGCGGGTCGGTTTCAGCTCTGCGTGGAAGCATCATTTCTTCATGCCCCGATTGGCGGCGGCGTTTCCTGCTTAGATAGGAACTGAATAATATAATGTATGATGGGATTGAGGCCGAAACAAGGAATTTTCAAGCAAGTTTTCAGTTTAGTTAAGTATCATGTGGGGTTTTGTCGAGCATGCGACTTTAATTCATTGAAAACGAGCCCGAAGCCACGACCGCAATATTAATTATTTTCCTCACCCAAACACTTTAAGGAATTTATTTGTTTGATTAGATGTTTAAAGTGCCAATCAACAGGTCATTTTGGAGACGTTGAATCCATTTTGTGGGACTTTTACTCGACATTGAAATGAATTGACATCTCAAGCCCTGTCGCCCAATGAAACGAAACCAAAAGGGTTTATAAGCATGAACGGTCTGACTCGCACCGCTTTGCCTAGGCAGGCATAGATTCTCTGAGCGGTTTAGCAGTTCTCGCGTGCGGTCGGTTTCAGCTCTGCTTGGATGCGTCACGCAGCCTATCTATTTCTTTAAGCCCCGATGGGCTGGTCCGAAAACTTTAAAGAATGCATTGTGAATGCAAAGACTGCACAGATATACAGAAATTAATAAGCGATATAAAGCACATTCAAACAAATGTATCACAACAAAATCACGGGGGTAATACCATTTTCTATACCCTGTGTTGTCGACCGAGCCGGTACTGTGTAAAGCTGCTGTCGACCGAGAAATACGGTTGTCGACCGAGCAGTACGGATGTCGACAGAGGAGGGTAGTCGATAAATTCGCTGTAAATGTGTTATTTTTGTGTATGTCTGTCCATTTTTGTGGTGTCAAATCGTTTGTGAAATAGTTTGCTGTTGTTTCAAGTGTTTTGGAAGTCTGACTGATAGCCTGTTTTGACGCTTAGCGGAATTAAACGGGAAAATATATACTACTCAAAGTTTGATAGGGATCACTTTTTATATACAAAATTTTGCACTGAAAATTTAAAATTTCTTGACAGAATTTGTACTGGGTATTTTGATAAATATCTTAAGCAGAAACTCGTGTGCAGTTCAGTACACATAAAAGTCAACACTTCTCACACTTCGAAGATGAATTCATGCACCCCCAAAATCTTGCGTAGCACTGCTTTCCAACAGACCAATCAAACTTTTCAGTGTTCCTTTACCAAGCGTAAAAAGGACTTCATTTGATTTGTGAAACACTAAATTGCCTAGGGGACAATTAAAAACCCGTCTGAGCCCCGGAGAAATTAATCGTGGCGTCGGAATGTTGGAATCTGGCGTCTCTCAACGTCGTGTTGCTGGAATTCTAAATGTGCCTCAGAGCATGGTTTCCCGAATGTGGAGTCAGCATCTTACCCACGGAAATCCTTCACACAGACACGGCGGGGTCGAGAAAGGGCTACAACTCAACGTCAGGGCCGTTTCTTGTTGATTCGGTCTCGACGTCAACGGTTCCTGAACGCTACACGTTTGCATAACGAGCTTAGGAACGGAACTGGAGTACGAATTTCTACACAAACTGTCAGAAACGGGCTCCACGAGTTTGGACTTAATGCTATGAGGCCTGCTGTACGTGTTCCGTTGGCGAGACAGCACGTGCTAAACCGGTTGGACTTTGCCCGAACTCACGTCAGGTGGACGGTTCGTGACTTGACGCCAATACTGTTTACTGAGGCGTCCAGATTCTGTCTAGACTTCACTTATAAACATCAATTAGTGCGGCGAATGTCTAAAGAGCGATTCGATGACTTGAATGTGGCAGAGCATGATCGCTATGGAAAGGAGTCATTCATGGTTTGGGCTGGATAAGCGTGAACGGTAAAACTGACTTGTACGTCGTTGAAAACGGAACGTTAATGGCAGTGAAGTACTGTAATGATATTCTTGATGAGTTTGTGAGACCATATGCAGATGCTATCGGCCCGGACTTTATTCTGATGGACGATAATGCCCGTCCCAACAATGCCAATGTCACCGATTCCTATCTGGAACGTGAGACAATCGTTCGTATGGACTGGTCTGCTCGGTCATCAGACTTAAATCCGATTGAGCTTGCGCGGGACATGCTTCAGCGTGCTGTTTCAGCCCGACCTGTGCATTCGAGTACTTTACAGGAGCTCAAAGATGCATTGGTTGCTGAATGAAAGCTGATTCCACAAAATCGGATACAGACTCTGATTACGAGCATGCGCAGGCGATGCCGTACTGTAATTGGTGCCCGTGAACGCCATACACGTTATTAGGCACGTTTGTCTAAACAAATTTGGAAATTTGTGAAAAATCAGTTGTCCAAATTCCTTCGTGTTACGGAAAATTTTGGGGGTGCCAAGACGGTTGCTGTTGTCACGCTTGAATGCAGTACCAGTTGACAAAATTAATCACAATGTTTTGTGAAGGATACGTTTTCTATCATTATGTATCGAATTTGGATTCAAGTGATTAATTCATCCATAAATTATTTTGCATTAAAAAAGTGATCCCTATCAAACTTTGAGTAGTATATAAAATAAGTACTTCCGGGGAAATGCGTGGCTCTTATTCAGTGTCATGGAATATCGAGGACGAAATGATGCAGATACATCATTAACATACGCGATAACCTTTTATTTGTGTGTCAACATGTCTTTATATGCATCTGTGGAACTGTTTATAGTTTCATCGATACGGCTGTCGATGAAGTGAAAGTTTGCGGGGTACAGTTGTCGACGTTGCTGGGTACGGATGTCGATGATTCAACGAGAGTGTAAGGGACAGATTTACTGGAAATTAACCCCAGTTAAACAATGAAATACTTTTGCATTCTTCGTCAGGCTTTGTTTGTTTGTTTGAAATGGCTGATTGATAATGAACTATCGTTGCTTTATTTTCTTTGTTTGATTTGAGGTTTAACGTCCCCGTCAAGACTGTAAAGGTCATTTTGGAGACGTTTCTTCCAACTTTGTGGGCGAAAATCTGAGTACCCGGAGAAAAACCACCTGACCTTCCGTTGC
Source organism: Lucinisca nassula (assembly GCA_963580285.1). Taxonomy (NCBI): domain Eukaryota; kingdom Metazoa; phylum Mollusca; class Bivalvia; order Lucinida; family Lucinidae; genus Lucinisca; species Lucinisca nassula. Next base: position 27,208,686 of record OY757016.1, on the reverse strand, counting down.
AGAATTTGGCATCTCACTTGTGACCCGAGCGAGGCTCGAACCACAGCGGTGAGAGACCTAATGATCAAGAGTCAACGCTCTTAACCACTAGGCCACGGAGGCCCGTCAACAATGAGATTGGTCATTAGGTTTTTAGCTCACCTAGCCGCAAGCTCAGCAAGTGAGTATACTCATGCCCCGGAATCCGTCGTCGTCCGTTCACATTCTGCAAACATCTCATCCATAACGAAAACACGCCTATGTAATATTGACCCCCGTAAACCCCACTTTTCTATAGTTACACTGGGGTTTACAGGCGTATATATTATTTTTCTAATTTCAGCAAAACAGATTGTGGGTATTCGTTAGAACCGCCTCGTCGAGGCTATTCTAACGAGTGGCCTCAATCTATGTTCAGAGCAGAAATAAACAAAATTCAGTGCGAAAAGTTTCATATTGAGAGGCGTGTTTATGGGGCGCTGTTTTACTATTTATTCCGTATTTATGGATATCCATAATTATTTATGGATATCCATAATTCGAATTATGGATATTCATAAATCGATGTGAACTAATGATATACATAAATCGAATAATGGATATCCATTATTCGATTTATTGATATCCATAAATCGAATTATGGATATCCATTATTCGGCTTATTTATGGATATCCATAAATCAAATTATGGATATCCATAAATCGAATTATGGATATCCATAAATCGTTTTATGGATATCATTAATTTAGATCGAAATATGAATATCCATTAATCGAATTATGGATATCCTTAATTCGAATTATGGATATCCATTATTCGGCTGATTTATGGATATCCATAAATCGAATTATGGATATCCATAATTCTCCTCTGCATATAAACCTAATGAATAATGACTGCTCCCTTTGCAAAAAAAAAATCGACTATTCGCGTCAGATTTCTGATTTAGGTGTGTAATAAAAGCCGGGATGGAGGGGGAGAAAATGTCGGGTAGGCTTAGTGGTGACCAATGGTGTGGGAGAGATATGTTTTGTTTGATTTGAGGTTTAACGTCCCCTTCAATGTTATTTAGGGCATTTTGGAGACGTTGCTTCAAGTTATGTTGGTCATTAAGCCTTCATTGAGATTAAATGACATCTCAATCCCGCCGGCTTCGGTAGCTCAGTCGGATGCGCGTCTGACTGGTGATCAGGAGGAAGCGGGTTCGATACCTGCCGGGGTCGGCAACAGTCTTTCGTGGAGATTGATAATGAAATAATTTCTATAGTCATTCTCTCCCTTCCGCTGATTCAAGCAGGGCAGTTGTCAGTTTCTGGCGAAAGGATGTGCACTGTACCGGTTAACCGCTTACGTATAAGCCTGGCCAGGAAAAGTGTAGATAGGTAAACTGACCGGCTCAAAAATGACCTAAATTAGTGTTGACTGTGCTGTTAAATTCAAATACAAATAAACAAGCAAACATCTCAATCCCTGTCGCCCATTGGACAGACTTAGACCTTCTAAACGATTTACCAGTACTCTCAGCTCATGCAGCCAAATCTATTTCTCCAAGCCCCAATGGGCGGGGGCCAGGAGATATATCTGAATCTGCTTGGTGCTCCATACATCTCAAGAACAGGATTTGTTTGTTTGATTTGAGGTTTAACGTCCCCGTAAACTCTGTAAATGTCATTTTGGAGACGTTGCTTCCAATTTTGTGGGACTTTTACCCGACCTTAAGATGAAATGACATCTCAAGCCCTGTCGCCCAAATGAACCAATAGGGTTTATTAACATGGACGGACCGACTCGTACCGATTTGCCTGGGCAGGCTTAGATCCTCTAAGCGGTTTACCAGTACTCGTGTGCGGGTCGGTTTCAGCTCTGCGTGGAAGCATCATGCAACCCATCTATTTCTTCAAGCCCCGATGGGCAGGGGCCGTCAAAAAGAGTGTTATATGGATATATGTTAATACTATATATAACGACCGTGTGCATTTTTCTCCAGAAAGCATGCGCGGATTGCCTGTTTGGGTCATTATAATCTTTCGTCCGATTAGGTGCGCAGTCCTCATAGAGGTGATTCCAGAGGGACCGGATACGTTGACCGGAATTTCCACATCTTACGGCTGGTTCCGATATTTAACTGCACACATGGCGGGCGTTCAGCGTATGCCGTCCGTTGCTTTGGAAGCCTTACGGGCTGAAAAGGCTGCACGGCAGATAGGTCCCTTTGACCGGCCATCATCTTCCAGCGATGATGAAGGCCTTGAAGATTTTGAAGATTTTTACAATATACAATAACGTGTTTTAGGGAGAAATCATTACACCAAAAGCTTTGGCGGTGATTTGTGGATATCCATAATTCGAATTATGGATATCCATAAATCGATCTGAATTATGGATATCCATAAATCGAATTATGGATATCCATTATTCCGCTGATTTATGGATATCCGTAAATCGAATTATGGATATCCATAATTCGATTTATGGATATCTATAAATACGGATTAAATAGTAAAACGGTGCCCCATACGTGTTTTCGTAATGTCTGAAAACCGATTGGCCAATCAAAGCCAACATGTTTTGAACCTCTTTGGGTAGGGGGAACGCTAGTTTGTTCGCGACATCTGGGTCACATGACCAAGATGGCTATCACACCCATATATGGTTAAACCATTGAAACGCTTCTCTAGGACCAGTCAAGAAACTTTGTATGTAACAGATAGGACTCCAGCACATCATAATTTGTTAAAATGATGATATTAGGATTACCCCGAACTTATCTCCAGACACGGTCAAATTTTACAACCTGTCCTTTTCTATAGGAAAAATTAAAATAATTAATTTTTCAGAAACTATTACAGCCAGTGAAAGTTGGTAGGCAACTAATTGAGATTCTTCACATGTGTGTGGATTTGGTGAGTGAGTGTTTGAGTTTTTCGTCCCACCAACAACTAAGGTCATAATGGAGACGGTACCTCGGTTTCAAGACTCATCCGAATGTCCGGAGAAGCCAGGGATCGATCCTGCGACCCCTAGTTTACAAGGCGAGCAACGTAACCACTACACCACGGAGGCGTCTGTGTGGATTTGGTACCGATTCCTCACATGTGTGAAGTATTGGTATCAAATACACTCTTGTGTGAGAAATCGGTACCAATTCTTCTCATGTGTGAGGAATCGGTACCAGTTCGATACATGTAAGACAGGTGTAATAGTAATTGGTACAAATTCTCCACACCCAATAAACACAGGTCACAGGTGTGACGATTACTTACCATTTCTTTACACGTCAGACATTGTCAACGAAATCTTCACGTGTGAGGAATTGATACCAATTCTTCACACCCTATAAAAAGTCGCACTAGTTTTTCACAGACATCAAAATTTTTCGAAACTGACCATATGTAAATTTGGGTGGAAATTTAGGAAATGAGAAATTTACGGTCCAACAAAGCCATTCCTAGACATATTGGAAGTGTTGGTGGTGACAGTTACGCAGGTGTGTGGCAAAGTATAGATGAGTTTAGGGCGCCACCGGTCGCTAAGGAAATACTATCCCACGGTTCCGTATTTTTGCGCATGCGCAGTTTTGTGTGGCAAAAATATAACCATTGTTCAGACTGCTCCGATAGCAGTCATTAATTTCTTTGAATATGACAATTTTAAATATAGCGTAAGGTAAAGGTGACGTATGTCTTCCGTCACTGTGGCGTCCACCTGATATTGGCTGACAGTTGGGTAAGACCTGCTATCCTTGCAGCAGGTAAGAGTAGAGGGGAGTGCTCTTATTCCTTCTGTTTGTACACTCCATTCATTTTCCTCTTTATTATTCTCTGTTATTACTTTAACCTACGATCTCTTCTAAATTTTTTCTTCCTTTCTCTGGGAGATGAGACAAAATTACCCATAGGGGTTGACGTGTCGTTAAACCCAAAACAAATAATAATCGAATAATTGACTGACAATGGTCGCGTCATATTGCGCTAATCGCAAGGAAGGATTACCACCCACACGGGTTCAACATGTGGATGAAAAAGATCAATCGTTTACGACCAGTAGCCGGGTTGTTTGAATATGGAAATTCACCGGCCCCGCGACCCCCGCCCATCGAGGCTTGAAGAAATAGATGGGCTACATGATGCTTCCACGCATAGCTGAAACCAACGCACACGAATACTGGTAAACCTGGTAAACCAGTTAGAGGATCTAAGCCAGCAACGTCTCCAAAATGACCTATATAGTGACGGGGACTTTAAATCTCAACTAAAACGTCATTTTGGAGACGCTGCTTCCAATTTTGTTGAATTTTTACCCGACATTGAGATGAAATGACATCTCAGGCCCTGCCCCCAATGAAACTAAAAGTCTTATATGCAGTAGGCGGTCTGCATCACACCGTTTTACCTGGGCAGGCTTAGTCCTTCTAAGCGGTTTACCAGTACTCATGTGTGGTCAGTTTCAGCTCTGCGTGGACGCACCATGCAGCCCAATCTATTTCTCCAAGTCCCTATGGGCGGGGGCGAGAATTTATAGCGGTTTTTAGCTCTGCGAACCCAGGACCTCTCGTATACAGTAGAAACACTCTACCTACTGAGATACCGGGCCACATCTTCGACCTTTTACATCCCCCACCCCCTGCCTAATGAGATTCGTCCCGAAAACCTAAGTTCTATCCAGTCTGGCTATGGGACTTTCATGTTCAGATTTTTCAAAGTATCTCTTCGAAAACTCTGCCTTAACTGCTTTATTCAGGGCCCCGTTACTAAGAGTATGAGCATTAAACAAGCATCCATTTAAAATATTCAGCAAAAGGCAGCGGCGGTGAACAAAAAATAGCATGTACATGTATAATGGAATAGTAAAAAGAGAATTCGGAAATTCGGACATATCTGCCAAGTACTGTTGTGATTCAAAAGATTATGAATAAAAATCAAAAATGAGTTCCTTTAAGAGCAATGAAAACATTCATAAGAAAGAAGATGGGTCATACTACGTAGTTTCGGCTAATAAAGCCTCATCAGTGACCCTGTAATGATCCAGCAAAGAAAGCCAGAGGAAACATACTGCAATTTTGCGAATTTCGAATAGGTAGTCGATACAAAGACTGATATAAATCAAAATGGGGTCCAAATAATTAAAAACCTGTCTAGAATATGAGTCTAAACCAATAATTTATTTCTGATTTCTTAGAATATTCACGCTGATCTCAAAGGACCAAAAGTAAAATATAAACTGCACTATGGTTGATGTACGGGGAGACGTTTTACGGCCGCCACACGGCACAACACCAGCTGCAGTGAAGGCAAATAAAAATCAAAAATGAGTTCCTTTAAGTTTGATTTTAGGTTTAACGACCCCGTCAACACTGTAAAGGTCATTTTGGAGGCGTTGCTTCCAATTTCGTGGGACTTTTAACCGACAATGAGATTAAATGACATCTCAAGCCCTGCCGCCCAATGAAACCTAAGCATGGACGGGCGGCCGACTCGCACCGCGTTGCCTGGGCAGGCTTAGATCCTCTAAGCGGTTTGCCAGTAGTCGTGTGCGGGTCGGTTTCAGCTCTGCGCGGAAGCATCATGCAGCCCATGTATTTCTTCAAGCCCTGGTGGGCGGGGGGGGGGGGGGGGGAGGGGGGCACTGAACTGCAGTATAAAAGTCTATGAATGTTGTGGATGAAATGACAAACACTATGCTTAAAAAATCTTATTTTTCCTTAGTTTACTGTACACACGCACGCTTGACTGATTACTTTTTGCCACACAAGACTGCGCATGCGCAGCGTTACCAAGGAAGTTAATCAGCCTAAACTCATCTATACTGTTTTCTTCTTCTTCTTCTTCTTCTTCTTCTTCTTCTCTATTAAATCATATTACGCCGATTACTAAATTTCGTTTAAATATACACGTGTAGCTTTTTAAAAAATCTTAGAAAGCCTTCCGTAGACAAGTTATAGGATACAGCGGTCTTGAACAGTTCTGCGTTGTGTTATCCAGGGTCCGACACTGGCTGCAAAACTGCATCTGGTGAGGAAATCACGACGACCATACTGACATTGACCAACCGTGAGCATTTGTATACCCACAATTCCAAACAACTTATTAGAAACCATATTACCGCTGATAGGTGACTTTTGTTTCAAATACAGCTAAGCACGGGACATGTCAAGACACTGCCCAGAGAATCCCCGTTAGGAATGACAAAAAGTCTGTTCTAATATCAACATAGACAACTGATAAACTATCCTAACATGTCGGTACAGTTATGTGGTTATGTTTGTTTGTTTGAGGGAGGTTTAACGTTCCCGTCAACACTATTTGGGTCATTTTGGAGACGCTGCTTTCAATATTGTGGGACTTATACCCGACATTGAGATAAAATGTCATTATATGCACGGACGGTCCAACTCGCACCACTTTGCCTGGGCAGGCTAAGACCCACTAAGTGGTTTACTCGGTTTACCACTACTCATGTACGGTCGATTTCTGCTCAGCGTTAACCATTTATTTCTCCTTTACTTAAACACATAACAAACACAAAATCAAAGCACTAAGTGTACTGGTGGGTCTATTGTCGCTGATTAAAGGTCGGAAAAAGTCCTGGACTGTAATTTAAACTGCTTAATTTACCCTTGAAATCCGATTTTTAAGTATATAGTGCAAATCTTGATCAGACGCCGCATTCTGTGGCGTCTGGTCTGGGTCTTCACTGTTTGCCAAGCCCAACCTATGATTCCAAGATAACCCTCTTACACAACACTCTGACCTCAGTCACTGCGGCTGTTTACTATAAAAAAAGTAATTCGGACAAGTCGGTGATAGTCACGTGGACTGAAGAGCTTTTCTGCTTAGGAATTTTGGGTAATCGGAAAAGGAGCTCTTCACGAAAACACGCCTATATAATTTTGACCCCCTTGAACCCCACTTTTATATAGTGAAACCGGGGTTTACAGGGGTAAACCTTATTTTTCATATTTCTGCCCATATACACAGATTCTGGGTGTACTTGTTAGAACCGCGCGTTCACACAATCTATTTTTGAGCAGAAATATAAAAAGTATCAGATATTTTTTTTTCTGAAATTTTTCATTTTTTGGTAGATTGTTTATCAATCGACCTAAAGATATAAAGGACAAAACCTCTTTTAGTGCTGGAGTCCACGTGACTATCACTGATTTGTAGGAATCCACGCAGATTATTTATAGAATTTTATCGCAGTGAGGTCAGCGTGTTTACTGTAAAATCTGGGCTGGAATCATGGGTTGGGCTAGGCAAACAGTGTAGACCCAGATCAGACGTCACAGAACGCGGCGTCTGATCAGGGTCTTCGCTGTATGCTTAGAGTATAGGAATTTAAGGGTCAGGCGCAGAAAAACGCAGCGTCTGATCATGGTCTAAACGGTTTGCTTTCAGTAAAGGAGTTTAAGGGTTAAACGAAACAGTCCACGCTCAGGCCCATTTTTCCTAACTACACCCAGAGACAATCGACCCACCAGTACTCTCAGTGCTTTGATTTTTTTTAGGGTAAAATTTTCAATTTATTTTAATAGGCACGTTTTCGTAAAGTCTGCTGATCAACCCTACTGTTTGTCATGGCATTTGTTGAGAAATTTTCGTCTCTGCACATGCGCTTGAAGTTCTGAGCTCAAAACCTAAACAACGGGCCTCCGTGGCCTAGTGGTTAAGAGTGCTGACTCTTGATCATTAGGTCTCTCACCGCTGTGGTTCGAGCCTCGCTCGGGTCACATGTGAGACGCCAATTTCTGCAATGGAAGGTCAGGTGTTTTTTCTCCGGGTACTCCGGTTTTCGCCCACCTCTGATTAACGATCGGCTCGATATGAGTTAAATAATCTTGAAAGGGCCGTAACCCCCCCCCCCCCCCCCCCCCCCGCAAAAAAAAAACACAAAAAAAAACTTAAACATGAATGTTAATATTGACGTAGTCAATATTCAATTTCGTTATGGCCTTTCAAACAAATTTGAAATGTTTAAGCATTTAAACTTCAAGCGCCTGTGATCTTTCCGACATTATTCTTCAAGAGCATTTGCACAGGTTTACAACATTTTTTTGCAGTTTAATTTCAATCTGATTTGGCATTTACATGTTCAAGTGTTTACATCAGTGACCAGCCTTGTAGCCTGTTGTGTAAACTAAATATGGGAGAGTTAAGGATGGAGTTATTCTTGGTGATTGTTGCGACTTTAAGACACCAGTTTGCACAAAACATACATTTTTCTTCATGGCTCCCAGTGAAATCTGCCTTATAGTGCAGATTGCACGACCCGCAGAAAAAGCGACCGACTGAAGTCGGTTGATTTTCTAAGTGCCCTAAAATCACCGTGTCATTCTGTCATTCTGTCAGTCTGTCATTCTGTCTGTCCGTCCGTAACCCGTTTGTGAAAATTGGTGATAGTGACTCAACCGCTTGGAATATTTAAACAATTTTTGGCATACTGATAGATATCAAAGAGATCTAACCAATGAACTTGCAAATATTACATTCCATTTAGTATAGCCTCGCCGAGGCGAAAAATGTGAAAATTTTCGAACTGCTTCTCCTCGGAAACCGTTGGGCCGATTGAAGTCAAATTTCATATGGAGCCTCTATGGGATGGGGGAAACCAAAATTTGCTCATGGGTCCAGGTCACATGACAAAAATGGCCGCCAAGCCATATATGGTCTGTCTGTCTGTCCGTCCGTAACCCGTTTGTGAAAATTGGTGATAGTGACTTAACCGCTTGGAATATTTAAACAATTTTTGGCATACTGATAGATATCAATGAGATCTAACCAATGAACTTGCGAAATATTACATTCCATTTAGTATAGCCTCGCCGAGGCGAAAAATGTGAAAATTTTCGAACTGCTTTTCCTCGGAAACCGTTGGGCCGATTGAAGTCAAATTTCATGTGGAGCCTCTATGGGATGGTGGAAACCAAAATTTGCTCATGGGGTCCAGGTCACATGACCAAAATGGCCGCCAAGCCATATATGGTCTGTCTGTCTGTCTGTCCGTCCGTAACCCGTTTGTGAAAATTGGTGATAGTGACTTAACCGCTTGGAATATTTAAACAATTTTTGGCATACTGATAGATATCAATGAGATCTAACCAATGAACTTGCGAAATATTACATTACATTTAGTATAGCCTCGTCGAGGCGAAAAATGTGAACATTTTCGAACTGCTTCTCCTCGGAAACCGTTGGGCCGATTGAAGTCAAATTTCATATGGAGCCTCTATGGGATGGGGGAAACCAAAATTTGCTCATGGGGTCCAGGTCACATGACCAAAATGGCCGCCAAGCCATATATGGTCTGTCTGTCTGTCCGTCCGTAACCCGTTTGTGAAAATTGGTGATAGTGACTTAACCGCTTGGAATATTTAAACAATTTTTGGCATACCGATAGATATCAATGAGATCTAACCAATGAACTTGCGAAATATTACATTCCATTTAGTATAGCCTCGCCGAGGCGAAAAATGTGAAAATTTTCGAACTGCTTCTCCTCGGAAACCGTTGGGCCGATTGAAGTCAAATTTCATATGGAGCCTCTATGGGAAGGGGGAAACCAAAATTTGCTCATGGGGTTCAGGTCACATGACAAAAAATGGCCACCAAGCCATATATGGTAAAAACCCTTCAAAAATAGTATTCTCCAGAACCACTGGGCAGATTTCCACGAAACTTGATAAATAACATATGGGATGTAGGCCCATCATAAATTGCTAAAATGGTGACCCTGGGTTGACTTTGACCTTCTTTGTGCCTAGGTCAAACTTTGACACATATGCTTTTGTATTGGAAAAGTGTGAATGCATTTTATCCTGCAAACGATTCAGAATACAGTACTAAAGTATAAGATATATTTTTGCTCCTTACGATAAGACGCATTTATTGGGGGAACCGTTTTAGGTCCAGGTCACATGACCAAAATGGCCGCCATACCCATATATGGTAACACTCATAAAGCTAAAATCATCCGGCGGGTCGTGCACTTCAGCTGAAGCACTGGTTTTACTAATAATCATAGAATAAATCAAGTATTTTAACAGCAGTACATGAAATGTAGTTTGTATATTTCGTCGACAGTCGTATCAATCAGACTAGGATACCATCGACGGTCGTATTTCTAATAATCGACATCCGGATTCCGACATTTTTCAAAGGCCTATAAAAACCCCAGAGTGCATGAATTTTGTCAAACCCACGTTGTTTGTCAAAGCGTAAATGGTAGATAAAATATATATGTTGTTTTATTGTTTTCTACTTTTCATAAAGCATTAGATTACAAGGCCGTAGGAAGGATTTCGAGATTGGGGCGGCGGACGGGGGTAGGTTCGGAAGGGGGTGTCCCCCTTCCGATTGGAGATTTTTGAAAATATGACTCTAAAATGGTGCGATTTCCTGCAAATTCTGACATAAAACAACAGTAAATTTCATTGTGTTTATTCCTTTTAAAGTCAAGCATTCAAACAATAGAGAGCACATTTATACCATACTTTCAAAAGTGCGTTTCACATATGAAGCAAAGTGCAACGTCTTTCGTCTGAAATAGAAAGTACATAAATAGTAAATACAAAACGTAAATACTGAATTTCCAGCATCGGCTGTTTACTCTTACTGTCTGTTTGTCCGTATACTATTTCCTTATTAAGTCTGTCCGTCCATGCATCTGTCTACCATTAGATCGCTAATTCTATATTTAATCAGCAAATTTTCTAATAAAAGGTTAAATTACAAAATGTTGGTCTCGGAGTTGCTTATACACAACTTGGTGAGATTCCTAACTGTTGCAGATAGTACTTTCAATGTTAAGTAAAACAATTGTGTCTTTATTTTTGTTCAAATTTGATGTCTTTGGAAAGACAAAAAACGGTATAAATTCTTTACCTCATCATAATGAATCCAACTCCATTTTTCGAACCACTGAGGATTAAAAGACCTCTGCTCTGGATTTTTCTGACCGAAAGAACGCTTCGGAAATTTGAAATTTTTTGGCTGGTTCGGAATTTCTTCCATCTTTACTGATATAATGCTATTTTTTGTGAGGATTTTTAATTTATTCAACAGTTTTTTTTTTTTAATGGACATGGCTGAAAGAGCATCAAAAACTATAATATTAGCGAGTAATAAATTGCCGCTTTGATCTTGCATGATTTTGTTTTTAATTTTACAATTATTTTAAAAATCGACTTGCAGTTTGCAATCGTTTAAATATTGTAGTAAGCCATGATTAACAAAGAGCCGCCTTCTAATTAACAGGTGCAACTTTATTGTTGTACCTGTTAATTAGACGGCGGCTCTTTGCTATTAAACAGAATGTGTTAATGTAGTTGTCCAATTTAGGGTCCACTTACTTTAAACGGTCGTTAATCACCATCTTATCGCCTCTGGCAATAATTGTACCGCCGCTCCAATAAACAATAAGCGATATGACACGCGCGGATTGATGTAGATTTATGTTAAATAAGAGATCAGGTGTCTTAGGTTTTAGATTTTTGCATTGAAAAAAAATGCATTTTTGGCCAAAATATTGGGGCGGCGGCCGCCGCCCCTGCCGCCCCTATTCCTACGGCCTTGATACCCGTAAATTTGCGGGTACACCCCTAAATTTGCAGGTACACCCCTATTTCAAATGCGGGTGTACCTGTAAATTTGCAGGTACGCCGGCATTTAGCGGTGTACCCGCATTTTACGGGTAGACCTGCATTTTACGGGTACACCCCTATATTTGCGGGTACACCCCTAAATTTACGGGTGTACCCGCATATTAAAATGCGGGTATACCCGTAAAAATAGGAGTGTACCCGTAAAATGCAGGTCTACCCGTAAATGCAAGTAGACCGCTATTTCTTATTTTCCAATTATCCAATCAAAATGCCGCTTACATATCCACATTTTTTGGATAAGGCTCTTATCTTTCTTGCGGCGTCGTTGATATACCTGTCCAATTCATGCTGTGTAAACACTCAATAATTTCAAATTTTAATGAGAATCAAGAGCGTTTATTGCACCCTTGAAAAAATCACGGGATAATCAGTCTGATTTGATATATTAATATTTAACTAAGCGTATAATAAAATGTTTTGCATTTACTTTCCTATCATTTATTTATTTATTTACACATATTATCATGTGGGGTTTAGTTCTAGATATACAATGTTATATGTTTGACCCCAGAAACCCCATTTTCATTTTGTGAAACTTGGGTTTATTGGGTATATATTATTTTCCTTATTTTTGCTGAAAACATAGATTGTTGGTACTCTTTAGTACTCTTTAGCTGAAGCGGTTCTAACGAGTACCGACAATCTATGTTTTGGAGCAGACTTGACAAAAGTAAAGTATACCCTTGTTAATCCCCGATTTTCTTTATGTATAGTTTGGTCTTCAAGGGTTTCATATACGCATGATGATGACTCGAATCGCGCCCGCCATCGGGGCCTGGACAAATAAAATGGGCTACACAGTGCTTCCGCGCAGAGTTGAAACCGACCGAACTTGAGCACTGGTAAACAGCTTAGGTCTAAGCATGCCCAGGAAAAGTGATGCGAGTCGGACCACTCCTTAAACCCCCGCGGTTTCTATTGGCGGTAGGGCTTGAGATGTCATTTAATCTCAATGTCGTGTAAAATCCCACAACATCGGAAGCAACGTCTCCAAAATGACTTAAATAGTGTTGACGGGGACGTAAAACCTCAACTCAAACAAACAAACAGATAACTCGAAAACTTTAAGCTTAATTATTTCGAAAGAATGTTTCCTGTTTCCTATTAAAGAAAAAGTGTGCGGGGGGGGGGGGGGGGGGGGGCAAACTCATTCGTTTTTGTCTGAAAAAAGAAATCCGAAACATTTCGTTTCTGTGTTGTAAAATTTTCCAGTTTATCTGAAAAGGCGTGTTTTCGTAATGTCTTGTGTTATTCAAGCAAAGAATAAGAATGTGCGTAAATACTGCGCGGAAGCGCAGGCAGATGCATGTATGTGTGTGCGGAGTGCGTTTTAGTTGTAAGTTTCACAAACTAAGGTAAAATGGATACGGGCCTACTACCACTACCACTATAAGTTTAAATACCACTATTAATACCACTATTATATGTGCCATAACAACTACAGCTATATAAGCCTGCCCAGGAAAAGCGTGGATAGGAAAGCTGACTGGCTCAAAAATGACCTAAAACAGTTGACTGGACTGTTAGACTCCAATACAAACAAAACTACTACCGCCACTATTCACGCTACCTCTGTAACCACTACTTCATTTATGTCTACTACAGTCACTAGTAAAAGTAGTTGTAGTAGTAGTAATTGTTATTGCAGAAGAAGCAGCAGCAGTAGTAGTAGTAGTAGTAGTAGTAGCAGTAGTAGTAGTAGAAGCAGAAGCAGTAACAGCTGAAGTATCAGTAGTAATAGTAGTAGAAGTAGCATTTGCAGTAGTAGTAGGAGATATAATTGTAATAGGTGCAGTAGCATAAGCAGTCTTATCATTCTCGTTATTATTAGTATTATTATTAGTAGTAGTAGTAGTAGCATAGAAGTACAAGTATAACTAGTTGTAGTAGTAGTTCAGTAGAAGAAGTAGCAATAGTAGTAGAAGTAGTAGGTATAGTAGTAGTAGTAGTTGCAGTAGTAGTAGCAGTTATAATCGTAGTAGGTGTAGTAGCATATGCAGCAGCAGCAGAAGTAGTAGTAGCAGAAGTAGTAATAGTAGTAGTTTCTTTGGGTGAATTGAGATTTAACGTTCCCGTCAACACTATTTAGGTCATTTTGGAGATGTTGCTTCCAGTTTTGTTTGTTTGTTTGATTTAGATTTAACGTCCCCGTCAACTCTGTGTAGGTCATTTTGGAGACGTTGCTTCCAGTTTTGTGGGACTTTTACCCAACATTGAGATGAAATGACATCTCACGCCCCGCCGCCCAAAGAAACCAGCATGGACTGTCCGACTCGCACCATTTTTCTTGGGCAGGCTTTGAACCTCTAAGCAGTTTACCAGTACTCATGTGCGGTCGTTTCAGCTCTGCGTGGAAGCATCATGCAGCCCAATCTATTTCTTCAAGTCCCGATGGGCGGGGCCGTGCTTACAGTTTTGTAGGACTTTTACCCGACACTGAGATGACATGACATCTCAAGCCCTGTCGTCCAATTATATGCAACGAACGGTCTGACTCACATTACTCTGCATGGGAAGGCTTAGTCCTTCTAAGCGATTTATCAGTACTCGTTCGTCGGTTTCAGCTCTGCGTGGAAGCACCATGCGGCCAAATCTATTTC
>OY757016.1:27116947-27189447 GCA_963580285.1 Lucinisca nassula | reverse complement strand
ATGTAGCCACTACGGCTACAACTTTTACTAAAGCAATTGTAGAAGTAGCTGTTATAGAAGCTGCAGTAATTGTAATAATAGAAGTATGGTACAATAAATAATAGAACAAGCAGTAGTAAAAGTCCAGTAATGGTAGCAGTAGTAGAAGTAGAGTAGTAGAAGTAGTAGTAGTAGTAAAATACTACTACTGCTACAATCATTAGTATAAAGAAGTAGTAATGATTGTGCCTGTAGTAGTAATGGTTGTAGCAGTTGTAGTAAAACGTTCTATAAAAGGGTTATCCTTTGGAAGCAAGGAATACACCACAGAACTGAAATATATGGAGTGTTCATATTTTCTGGGACAGACTAGCTTGTTTCGGCCAACTACTACTAGTACTGCAATCATTACTACTGCTACTGCTGCTACTACTATTACTAGAGCTACTAATGCTACTACTGTTACAACTACTCTTAAAATTGTAATAGTAATAGTATGGTAAATAAATAATAAACAAGCAGTAGTAGAGGTCCAGTAACAGTAGCTGTAGTAGTAGTAGTAGCAGTAGTAGAAGTAGAAGAATCAGTAGTTGTACTGGTTATAGTAGAAGTAGTAGTATAAGTAAATATTGTAGGAGTAGTAGCAGTAGTAGTATTGAAAGTAGTAGTAGCAGTGACAGAAGTAGTAGTAATGCAAGCAATTAGAGTGATTATACTTTGTCTATGGATTAATGATTTTGGATTAACGCTTCGGTACTACGACCTAAACTACCTGTGAAACCAATATTAGATTGAGATGTTTCTTGTTTTACAGCGCGGCGTAATGGCAAAAGCAATAGTAGTAGTAGTAGAAGTAGCAGTATTGCTTAAAAGAGAAACAGTAGTAGTAGAAGTAGTTTAATAGCAGTAGTAGTAAAATACAGGTAGTAGCAGCAGTATTAGAACTAGTAGTAGTAAAAGTGGTGCCTTAAGATGTAGAAGAGGCAGGAGTAGAAGAAGCTGTTGCAAAAGTAGTAGTGTAGTTGTATTAGTAGTATAGGCATATTTTTATTTTTATTGTTATTATCATTATTAGTAGTAGTAGAAGTAACAGAAGTAGAAGAAGAAGTAGTCGTAGTAGTAGCAGAAGATGTAGAAGCAGTAGTAGTAGTAGTACTAGAAGTGGTAGTAGAAGTAGTAGTTGTTGTTATTGTTGTTTTATGAGTCGTAGTAATAGTAGTAGCATTAGTAGCACTAGTAATAGTAGAAGCAGTAGTAGAAGTGGAAATGATTGCAGCACTAGTAGTAAAATACAGGTATTTTACTACTACGGCTACAATCAATACTACTACTGCTACAATCATTACTACTTCTACAAATGGTTGTAGCAGTAGTAGTATTTTAATACTTCCACTACTGCTACTACTACGAGTGGTTGAACTAGTTTTAGAAGTAGTAGCAGAAGTGGTGCTTCAAAATGTTTAAGTGGTAGGAGTAGAAGAAGCAGTTGTAGAAGGAGTAGTGTTGTTGTATTGTAGTAGTAGCCGTATTATTATTTCTATTATTATAATTATTATTATTATTATTAGTTGTTGTAGTGTTAGTAGAAGTTGTAGTCGTAGAAGTAGCAGTAGATGTAGAAACTGTAGTTATAGCAGTAGTAGTAGAACTAGAAGTTGTAGTAGTAGAGGAAGTAGTTGTTGTTATTGTTGATAATGTAGTAGTAGTAGTAATAGAAGTAGCAGTAGTAGTACTAGTAGTAGTAGAAGTAGCAGTAGTAGTAAAATAGATGTAGTAGCAGCAGTAGTAGAAGTATGTCTACTAGTTGAGGTAGTGGTAACAGTAATAGTAGTAGTAATAGAAGCAGTAGCAGTAGTAGCAGTAGGAGCAGAAATATTTCGAGGACTGTTCAAATATGAATGCAAGTAGAACGTTTTCTCATACACTAATGCGAAAATCACCTTGAAATAAATATCACAGCGTAGAAAAACATTTTACCTATACTTTGATACCAAAATTGTTTAAATCCGTCCACTTTAGCCATGTATATCGTTCGATAAACACTGTCTACTCTTGAATACTAATACAAAACATGGTTGGAAGAAGGTCAGAGTACGCCGTTGAAATACGGTCCTATATTAAGAATCGTTGTATTCTTGGTATACGGTGCAAAGACATTTTTGATGAAATATGTTCGGTTTATGGGCATAATGAAATGTCTTTTCCGACAGTTTTTCGCTGGTGTAAGAAATTCAGCTGTGGGCTAGGCTCAACAGAAGATGCACCACATGATCGTCGGCCGAAAAGAGCAACATCTGCCAAGATGGTTGCTAGAGTGAAAGAAATAGTTGCTACCGATGCACGATACACCACTAGGCAAAAAGCTAGTATGGTTGGCATCTCAATAGGAGCAGATCATACAATTCTGAAACGGGATTTGAAAATGAGAAAGATCTGTGCTAGATGAATTCCCCATCTGTTGACAGATGAGCAGAAAAAGACACGCGTTCAGTGCGCCAAGAAGTTGCTTAAAACGGACTGGCTGTTTTGGTGTGGCATGAGTTTATCTCCAAATAAACTTCTGTTCTGTCGTTACTAAAAAAAAAGTACTCTTTTAAAAGTGATCCTTTTTTTGTGCTAAACACAAAATATTATTGGATCTCAAAAATCCTATTTTTGTATGTGCTGGAACGAAATATTCTTCTTTATATTAAGGCGTAACTATACCTAATTTAGTGACACAGAGGCCTTTCTGATATTTAATCTTCATCAGTGTGTCTCAACCCCAAAGTTATGAAACCGAAACGGATGATGGACAAGACCCAGCAAACACAGCACATATTAGAAAAAAAGAAGGAAGAAAAAAACTTAATAGTTTATGGTGGGTGTCAGTTGAATTATTTTAATTGACAGTGTTTAGAAATGCCACATTCACAAGTCCATGTAATGAAAACCCCTTTAAACCCTACTTTAAATAGAGAAAACCTATATTACAATTTCTAATATCTGCACCAAGACATAGTAGATAACCGTTTGTGAGATATGAACATAGGGGCTTGAATCATGAAAAAAATGAAAAAAAAAAAAAAAAAAAAAAAAATTTTTGGTACTATATTAGAGACAAGGGGGGAAACTTCGGCTCCATTTTTTGGGGGGTTACCTCATTTTAACCAGTGTATCTTTTTCGCAAATGCAGTTTTTCACCTGCTTATTATGATTTATACAAGTTTAATATGTCCACTTTGCAACAATAACCCGCCTCTGTCTGTCACTTGCAGGAAACATGTTTTTCTCGCATGGATTAACTCAACAAAGCAAAATTCGGCATAAACGTGTGACAAAAATTTTCAGGTTTTCATCAATCACAAGCGAACTAGTGTTGCGGAGTAAACTTTTTTCGCTTTCAACTGATGTCTTTCATTAAAATGAACCTCTCTTGACCAATTTGAATCCAAAATGGTGTATTTGCAGCTCTAAATTTAGTTTTTGCTACATTCACATCGCTTTCTGTAACTGATCAATAAAACAATCGTCGCGAAGCTTGGTTTTCTGCTGATTCCGGGCTACTCTATCGATGAACTAACGACCGGAACGACCGGTGCTGTTTAATTTCAGCTAGAGCATATCAACCTTAATTTTTTTGTGAGTGTGTGTGTGTGTGGAGGCGGGGGGGGTGCAGATCGCGGATCATTTTACGGTCCTTTCGAGTTTATTTCACCCATATCGAGCCGATCGTTAATAGCGTGTGGTCGAAGACCGTAGTATCCGGTAAAAAAAAAAAAAAAAAAAAAAAAACACCTGGCCTTCCGTTGCAGAACTCTTGAATGCCTTAAAATAGATGACTTTTATGAAAGGTTTGATTGTGAAGTGCTTTAATAGATCTACTGAAAAAGTACTTGTATTAGCCTAGAGTAAGTGAGAAATGGGGCCTTGTCAAGATATAGGACATTTAAAAATTTTGGTGCTGTTGAGTAAAGCGGCAATCCAATCTTAGTGTTTCTCGACCAGGCTATTTAAAGGTTATACAACGTTTTTCATGCCCAATTCAGCCGAGCGTTAAATTTGTGATGCTCGCTATTTTTAAATAATAACAGTTCAGGCAATTTTCCTGCTTAGATTTGTTTGTTTGATTTGAGGTTTAACGTCCCCGTCAACACACTGCAAAGGTCATTTGGGAGACGTAGCTTCCAATTTTGTGGGACTTTACCCGACCTTAAGATGAAATGACATCTCAAGCCCTGCCGCACAATGGACCAATAGGGTTAATTAACACGGACGGGTCGACTCGCACCGCTTTTCCTGGGCAGGCTTAGATCCTCTAAGCGGATTAACAGTACTCAGGTGCGGGTCGGTTTCAGCTCTGCGTGGAAGCATCATTTCTTCATGCCCCGATTGGCGGCGGCGTTTCCTGCTTAGATAGGAACTGAATAATATAATGTATGATGGGATTGAGGCCGAAACAAGGAATTTTCAAGCAAGTTTTCAGTTTAGTTAAGTATCATGTGGGGTTTTGTCGAGCATGCGACTTTAATTCATTGAAAACGAGCCCGAAGCCACGACCGCAATATTAATTATTTTCCTCACCCAAACACTTTAAGGAATTTATTTGTTTGATTAGATGTTTAAAGTGCCAATCAACAGGTCATTTTGGAGACGTTGAATCCATTTTGTGGGACTTTTACTCGACATTGAAATGAATTGACATCTCAAGCCCTGTCGCCCAATGAAACGAAACCAAAAGGGTTTATAAGCATGAACGGTCTGACTCGCACCGCTTTGCCTAGGCAGGCATAGATTCTCTGAGCGGTTTAGCAGTTCTCGCGTGCGGTCGGTTTCAGCTCTGCTTGGATGCGTCACGCAGCCTATCTATTTCTTTAAGCCCCGATGGGCTGGTCCGAAAACTTTAAAGAATGCATTGTGAATGCAAAGACTGCACAGATATACAGAAATTAATAAGCGATATAAAGCACATTCAAACAAATGTATCACAACAAAATCACGGGGGTAATACCATTTTCTATACCCTGTGTTGTCGACCGAGCCGGTACTGTGTAAAGCTGCTGTCGACCGAGAAATACGGTTGTCGACCGAGCAGTACGGATGTCGACAGAGGAGGGTAGTCGATAAATTCGCTGTAAATGTGTTATTTTTGTGTATGTCTGTCCATTTTTGTGGTGTCAAATCGTTTGTGAAATAGTTTGCTGTTGTTTCAAGTGTTTTGGAAGTCTGACTGATAGCCTGTTTTGACGCTTAGCGGAATTAAACGGGAAAATATATACTACTCAAAGTTTGATAGGGATCACTTTTTATATACAAAATTTTGCACTGAAAATTTAAAATTTCTTGACAGAATTTGTACTGGGTATTTTGATAAATATCTTAAGCAGAAACTCGTGTGCAGTTCAGTACACATAAAAGTCAACACTTCTCACACTTCGAAGATGAATTCATGCACCCCCAAAATCTTGCGTAGCACTGCTTTCCAACAGACCAATCAAACTTTTCAGTGTTCCTTTACCAAGCGTAAAAAGGACTTCATTTGATTTGTGAAACACTAAATTGCCTAGGGGACAATTAAAAACCCGTCTGAGCCCCGGAGAAATTAATCGTGGCGTCGGAATGTTGGAATCTGGCGTCTCTCAACGTCGTGTTGCTGGAATTCTAAATGTGCCTCAGAGCATGGTTTCCCGAATGTGGAGTCATCATCTTACCCACGGAAATCCTTCACACAGACACGGCGGGGTCGAGAAAGGGCTACAACTCAACGTCAGGGCCGTTTCTTGTTGATTCGGTCTCGACGTCAACGGTTCCTGAACGCTACACGTTTGCATAACGAGCTTAGGAACGGAACTGGAGTACGAATTTCTACACAAACTGTCAGAAACGGGCTCCACGAGTTTGGACTTAATGCTATGAGGCCTGCTGTACGTGTTCCGTTGGCGAGACAGCACGTGCTAAACCGGTTGGACTTTGCCCGAACTCACGTCAGGTGGACGGTTCGTGACTTGACGCCAATACTGTTTACTGAGGCGTCCAGATTCTGTCTAGACTTCACTTATAAACATCAATTAGTGCGGCGAATGTCTAAAGAGCGATTCGATGACTTGAATGTGGCAGAGCATGATCGCTATGGAAAGGAGTCATTCATGGTTTGGGCTGGATAAGCGTGAACGGTAAAACTGACTTGTACGTCGTTGAAAACGGAACGTTAATGGCAGTGAAGTACTGTAATGATATTCTTGATGAGTTTGTGAGACCATATGCAGATGCTATCGGCCCGGACTTTATTCTGATGGACGATAATGCCCGTCCCAACAATGCCAATGTCACCGATTCCTATCTGGAACGTGAGACAATCGTTCGTATGGACTGGTCTGCTCGGTCATCAGACTTAAATCCGATTGAGCTTGCGCGGGACATGCTTCAGCGTGCTGTTTCAGCCCGACCTGTGCATTCGAGTACTTTACAGGAGCTCAAAGATGCATTGGTTGCTGAATGAAAGCTGATTCCACAAAATCGGATACAGACTCTGATTACGAGCATGCGCAGGCGATGCCGTACTGTAATTGGTGCCCGTGAACGCCATACACGTTATTAGGCACGTTTGTCTAAACAAATTTGGAAATTTGTGAAAAATCAGTTGTCCAAATTCCTTCGTGTTACGGAAAATTTTGGGGGTGCCAAGACGGTTGCTGTTGTCACGCTTGAATGCAGTACCAGTTGACAAAATTAATCACAATGTTTTGTGAAGGATACGTTTTCTATCATTATGTATCGAATTTGGATTCAAGTGATTAATTCATCCATAAATTATTTTGCATTAAAAAAGTGATCCCTATCAAACTTTGAGTAGTATATAAAATAAGTACTTCCGGGGAAATGCGTGGCTCTTATTCAGTGTCATGGAATATCGAGGACGAAATGATGCAGATACATCATTAACATACGCGATAACCTTTTATTTGTGTGTCAACATGTCTTTATATGCATCTGTGGAACTGTTTATAGTTTCATCGATACGGCTGTCGATGAAGTGAAAGTTTGCGGGGTACAGTTGTCGACGTTGCTGGGTACGGATGTCGATGATTCAACGAGAGTGTAAGGGACAGATTTACTGGAAATTAACCCCAGTTAAACAATGAAATACTTTTGCATTCTTCGTCAGGCTTTGTTTGTTTGTTTGAAATGGCTGATTGATAATGAACTATCGTTGCTTTATTTTCTTTGTTTGATTTGAGGTTTAACGTCCCCGTCAAGACTGTAAAGGTCATTTTGGAGACGTTTCTTCCAACTTTGTGGGCGAAAATCTGAGTACCCGGAGAAAAACCACCTGACCTTCCGTTGCAGAATTTGGCATCTCACTTGTGACCCGAGCGAGGCTCGAACCACAGCGGTGAGAGACCTAATGATCAAGAGTCAACGCTCTTAACCACTAGGCCACGGAGGCCCGTCAACAATGAGATTGGTCATTAGGTTTTTAGCTCACCTAGCCGCAAGCTCAGCAAGTGAGTATACTCATGCCCCGGAATCCGTCGTCGTCCGTTCACATTCTGCAAACATCTCATCCATAACGAAAACACGCCTATGTAATATTGACCCCCGTAAACCCCACTTTTCTATAGTTACACTGGGGTTACAGGCGTATATATTATTTTTCTAATTTCAGCAAAACAGATTGTGGGTATTCGTTAGAACCGCCTCGTCGAGGCTATTCTAACGAGTGGCCTCAATCTATGTTCAGAGCAGAAATAAACAAAATTCAGTGCGAAAAGTTTCATATTGAGAGGCGTGTTTATGGGGCGCTGTTTTACTATTTATTCCGTATTTATGGATATCCATAATTATTTATGGATATCCATAATTCGAATTATGGATATTCATAAATCGATGTGAACTAATGATATACATAAATCGAATAATGGATATCCATTATTCGATTTATTGATATCCATAAATCGAATTATGGATATCCATTATTCGGCTTATTTATGGATATCCATAAATCAAATTATGGATATCCATAAATCGAATTATGGATATCCATAAATCGTTTTATGGATATCATTAATTTAGATCGAAATATGAATATCCATTAATCGAATTATGGATATCCTTAATTCGAATTATGGATATCCATTATTCGGCTGATTTATGGATATCCATAAATCGAATTATGGATATCCATAATTCTCCTCTGCATATAAACCTAATGAATAATGACTGCTCCCTTTGCAAAAAAAAAAATCGACTATTCGCGTCAGATTTCTGATTTAGGTGTGTAATAAAAGCCGGGATGGAGGGGGAGAAAATGTCGGGTAGGCTTAGTGGTGACCAATGGTGTGGGAGAGATATGTTTTGTTTGATTTGAGGTTTAACGTCCCCTTCAATGTTATTTAGGGCATTTTGGAGACGTTGCTTCAAGTTATGTTGGTCATTAAGCCTTCATTGAGATTAAATGACATCTCAATCCCGCCGGCTTCGGTAGCTCAGTCGGATGCGCGTCTGACTGGTGATCAGGAGGAAGCGGGTTCGATACCTGCCGGGGTCGGCAACAGTCTTTCGTGGAGATTGATAATGAAATAATTTCTATAGTCATTCTCTCCCTTCCGCTGATTCAAGCAGGGCAGTTGTCAGTTTCTGGCGAAAGGATGTGCACTGTACCGGTTAACCGCTTACGTATAAGCCTGGCCAGGAAAAGTGTAGATAGGTAAACTGACCGGCTCAAAAATGACCTAAATTAGTGTTGACTGTGCTGTTAAATTCAAATACAAATAAACAAGCAAACATCTCAATCCCTGTCGCCCATTGGACAGACTTAGACCTTCTAAACGATTTACCAGTACTCTCAGCTCATGCAGCCAAATCTATTTCTCCAAGCCCCAATGGGCGGGGGCCAGGAGATATATCTGAATCTGCTTGGTGCTCCATACATCTCAAGAACAGGATTTGTTTGTTTGATTTGAGGTTTAACGTCCCCGTAAACTCTGTAAATGTCATTTTGGAGACGTTGCTTCCAATTTTGTGGGACTTTTACCCGACCTTAAGATGAAATGACATCTCAAGCCCTGTCGCCCAAATGAACCAATAGGGTTTATTAACATGGACGGACCGACTCGTACCGATTTGCCTGGGCAGGCTTAGATCCTCTAAGCGGTTTACCAGTACTCGTGTGCGGGTCGGTTTCAGCTCTGCGTGGAAGCATCATGCAACCCATCTATTTCTTCAAGCCCCGATGGGCAGGGGCCGTCAAAAAGAGTGTTATATGGATATATGTTAATACTATATATAACGACCGTGTGCATTTTTCTCCAGAAAGCATGCGCGGATTGCCTGTTTGGGTCATTATAATCTTTCGTCCGATTAGGTGCGCAGTCCTCATAGAGGTGATTCCAGAGGGACCGGATACGTTGACCGGAATTTCCACATCTTACGGCTGGTTCCGATATTTAACTGCACACATGGCGGGCGTTCAGCGTATGCCGTCCGTTGCTTTGGAAGCCTTACGGGCTGAAAAGGCTGCACGGCAGATAGGTCCCTTTGACCGGCCATCATCTTCCAGCGATGATGAAGGCCTTGAAGATTTTGAAGATTTTTACAATATACAATAACGTGTTTTAGGGAGAAATCATTACACCAAAAGCTTTGGCGGTGATTTGTGGATATCCATAATTCGAATTATGGATATCCATAAATCGATCTGAATTATGGATATCCATAAATCGAATTATGGATATCCATTATTCCGCTGATTTATGGATATCCGTAAATCGAATTATGGATATCCATAATTCGATTTATGGATATCTATAAATACGGATTAAATAGTAAAACGGTGCCCCATACGTGTTTTCGTAATGTCTGAAAACCGATTGGCCAATCAAAGCCAACATGTTTTGAACCTCTTTGGGTAGGGGGAACGCTAGTTTGTTCGCGACATCTGGGTCACATGACCAAGATGGCTATCACACCCATATATGGTTAAACCATTGAAACGCTTCTCTAGGACCAGTCAAGAAACTTTGTATGTAACAGATAGGACTCCAGCACATCATAATTTGTTAAAATGATGATATTAGGATTACCCCGAACTTATCTCCAGACACGGTCAAATTTTACAACCTGTCCTTTTCTATAGGAAAAATTAAAATAATTAATTTTTCAGAAACTATTACAGCCAGTGAAAGTTGGTAGGCAACTAATTGAGATTCTTCACATGTGTGTGGATTTGGTGAGTGAGTGTTTGAGTTTTTCGTCCCACCAACAACTAAGGTCATAATGGAGACGGTACCTCGGTTTCAAGACTCATCCGAATGTCCGGAGAAGCCAGGGATCGATCCTGCGACCCCTAGTTTACAAGGCGAGCAACGTAACCACTACACCACGGAGGCGTCTGTGTGGATTTGGTACCGATTCCTCACATGTGTGAAGTATTGGTATCAAATACACTCTTGTGTGAGAAATCGGTACCAATTCTTCTCATGTGTGAGGAATCGGTACCAGTTCGATACATGTAAGACAGGTGTAATAGTAATTGGTACAAATTCTCCACACCCAATAAACACAGGTCACAGGTGTGACGATTACTTACCATTTCTTTACACGTCAGACATTGTCAACGAAATCTTCACGTGTGAGGAATTGATACCAATTCTTCACACCCTATAAAAAGTCGCACTAGTTTTTCACAGACATCAAAATTTTTCGAAACTGACCATATGTAAATTTGGGTGGAAATTTAGGAAATGAGAAATTTACGGTCCAACAAAGCCATTCCTAGACATATTGGAAGTGTTGGTGGTGACAGTTACGCAGGTGTGTGGCAAAGTATAGATGAGTTTAGGGCGCCACCGGTCGCTAAGGAAATACTATCCCACGGTTCCGTATTTTTGCGCATGCGCAGTTTTGTGTGGCAAAAATATAACCATTGTTCAGACTGCTCCGATAGCAGTCATTAATTTCTTTGAATATGACAATTTTAAATATAGCGTAAGGTAAAGGTGACGTATGTCTTCCGTCACTGTGGCGTCCACCTGATATTGGCTGACAGTTGGGTAAGACCTGCTATCCTTGCAGCAGGTAAGAGTAGAGGGGAGTGCTCTTATTCCTTCTGTTTGTACACTCCATTCATTTTCCTCTTTATTATTCTCTGTTATTACTTTAACCTACGATCTCTTCTAAATTTTTTCTTCCTTTCTCTGGGAGATGAGACAAAATTACCCATAGGGGTTGACGTGTCGTTAAACCCAAAACAAATAATAATCGAATAATTGACTGACAATGGTCGCGTCATATTGCGCTAATCGCAAGGAAGGATTACCACCCACACGGGTTCAACATGTGGATGAAAAAGATCAATCGTTTACGACCAGTAGCCGGGTTGTTTGAATATGGAAATTCACCGGCCCCGCGACCCCCGCCCATCGAGGCTTGAAGAAATAGATGGGCTACATGATGCTTCCACGCATAGCTGAAACCAACGCACACGAATACTGGTAAACCTGGTAAACCAGTTAGAGGATCTAAGCCAGCAACGTCTCCAAAATGACCTATATAGTGACGGGGACTTTAAATCTCAACTAAAACAAAGAAACAACTAACGAATTACCGTCCCCGCCAACACCATTTGCGTCATTTTTAGACGTTGCTTCCTATACCTACATTGAGATTAAATAACATCTCAAGCCCTGCCACCAAATAAAAAATGTAGTTTATCATGTTTATAGCGGTTTTGTTTGAACTGAGGTTTAACGTCCCCGTCAACACTATTTAGGTCATTTTGGAGACGCTGCTTCCAATTTTGTTGAATTTTTACCCGACATTGAGATGAAATGACATCTCAGGCCCTGCCCCCAATGAAACTAAAAGTCTTATATGCAGTAGGCGGTCTGCATCACACCGTTTTACCTGGGCAGGCTTAGTCCTTCTAAGCGGTTTACCAGTACTCATGTGTGGTCAGTTTCAGCTCTGCGTGGACGCACCATGCAGCCCAATCTGTTTCTCCAAGTCCCTATGGGCGGGGGCGAGAATTTATAGCGGTTTTTAGCTCTGCGAACCCAGGACCTCTCGTATACAGTAGAAACACTCTACCTACTGAGATACCGGGCCACATCTTCGACCTTTTACATCCCCCACCCCCTGCCTAATGAGATTCGTCCCGAAAACCTAAGTTCTATCCAGTCTGGCTATGGGACTTTCATGTTCAGATTTTTCAAAGTATCTCTTCGAAAACTCTGCCTTAACTGCTTTATTCAGGGCCCCGTTACTAAGAGTATGAGCATTAAACAAGCATCCATTTAAAATATTCAGCAAAAGGCAGCGGCGGTGAACAAAAAATAGCATGTACATGTATAATGGAATAGTAAAAAGAGAATTCGGAAATTCGGACATATCTGCCAAGTACTGTTGTGATTCAAAAGATTATGAATAAAAATCAAAAATGAGTTCCTTTAAGAGCAATGAAAACATTCATAAGAAAGAAGATGGGTCATACTACGTAGTTTCGGCTAATAAAGCCTCATCAGTGACCCTGTAATGATCCAGCAAAGAAAGCCAGAGGAAACATACTGCAATTTTGCGAATTTCGAATAGGTAGTCGATACAAAGACTGATATAAATCAAAATGGGGTCCAAATAATTAAAAACCTGTCTAGAATATGAGTCTAAACCAATAATTTATTTCTGATTTCTTAGAATATTCACGCTGATCTCAAAGGACCAAAAGTAAAATATAAACTGCACTATGGTTGATGTACGGGGAGACGTTTTACGGCCGCCACACGGCACAACACCAGCTGCAGTGAAGGCAAATAAAAATCAAAAATGAGTTCCTTTAAGTTTGATTTTAGGTTTAACGACCCCGTCAACACTGTAAAGGTCATTTTGGAGGCGTTGCTTCCAATTTCGTGGGACTTTTAACCGACAATGAGATTAAATGACATCTCAAGCCCTGCCGCCCAATGAAACCTAAGCATGGACGGGCGGCCGACTCGCACCGCGTTGCCTGGGCAGGCTTAGATCCTCTAAGCGGTTTGCCAGTAGTCGTGTGCGGGTCGGTTTCAGCTCTGCGCGGAAGCATCATGCAGCCCATGTATTTCTTCAAGCCCTGGTGGGCGGGGGGGGGGGGGAGGGGGGGCACTGAACTGCAGTATAAAAGTCTATGAATGTTGTGGATGAAATGACAAACACTATGCTTAAAAAATCTTATTTTTCCTTAGTTTACTGTACACACGCACGCTTGACTGATTACTTTTTGCCACACAAGACTGCGCATGCGCAGCGTTACCAAGGAAGTTAATCAGCCTAAACTCATCTATACTGTTTTCTTCTTCTTCTTCTTCTTCTTCTTCTTCTTCTCTATTAAATCATATTACGCCGATTACTAAATTTCGTTTAAATATACACGTGTAGCTTTTTAAAAAATCTTAGAAAGCCTTCCGTAGACAAGTTATAGGATACAGCGGTCTTGAACAGTTCTGCGTTGTGTTATCCAGGGTCCGACACTGGCTGCAAAACTGCATCTGGTGAGGAAATCACGACGACCATACTGACATTGACCAACCGTGAGCATTTGTATACCCACAATTCCAAACAACTTATTAGAAACCATATTACCGCTGATAGGTGACTTTTGTTTCAAATACAGCTAAGCACGGGACATGTCAAGACACTGCCCAGAGAATCCCCGTTAGGAATGACAAAAAGTCTGTTCTAATATCAACATAGACAACTGATAAACTATCCTAACATGTCGGTACAGTTATGTGGTTATGTTTGTTTGTTTGAGGGAGGTTTAACGTTCCCGTCAACACTATTTGGGTCATTTTGGAGACGCTGCTTTCAATATTGTGGGACTTATACCCGACATTGAGATAAAATGTCATTATATGCACGGACGGTCCAACTCGCACCACTTTGCCTGGGCAGGCTAAGACCCACTAAGTGGTTTACTCGGTTTACCACTACTCATGTACGGTCGATTTCTGCTCAGCGTTAACCATTTATTTCTCCTTTACTTAAACACATAACAAACACAAAATCAAAGCACTAAGTGTACTGGTGGGTCTATTGTCGCTGATTAAAGGTCGGAAAAAGTCCTGGACTGTAATTTAAACTGCTTAATTTACCCTTGAAATCCGATTTTTAAGTATATAGTGCAAATCTTGATCAGACGCCGCATTCTGTGGCGTCTGGTCTGGGTCTTCACTGTTTGCCAAGCCCAACCTATGATTCCAAGATAACCCTCTTACACAACACTCTGACCTCAGTCACTGCGGCTGTTTACTATAAAAAAAGTAATTCGGACAAGTCGGTGATAGTCACGTGGACTGAAGAGCTTTTCTGCTTAGGAATTTTGGGTAATCGGAAAAGGAGCTCTTCACGAAAACACGCCTATATAATTTTGACCCCCTTGAACCCCACTTTTATATAGTGAAACCGGGGTTTACAGGGGTAAACCTTATTTTTCATAGTTCTGCCCATATACACAGATTCTGGGTGTACTTGTTAGAACCGCGCGTTCACACAATCTATTTTTGAGCAGAAATATAAAAAGTATCAGATATTTTTTTTTCTGAAATTTTTCATTTTTTGGTAGATTGTTTATCAATCGACCTAAAGATATAAAGGACAAAACCTCTTTTAGTGCTGGAGTCCACGTGACTATCACTGATTTGTAGGAATCCACGCAGATTATTTATAGAATTTTATCGCAGTGAGGTCAGCGTGTTTACTGTAAAATCTGGGCTGGAATCATGGGTTGGGCTAGGCAAACAGTGTAGACCCAGATCAGACGCCACAGAACGCGGCGTCTGATCAGGGTCTTCGCTGTATGCTTAGAGTATAGGAATTTAAGGGTCAGGCGCAGAAAAACGCAGCGTCTGATCATGGTCTAAACGGTTTGCTTTCAGTAAAGGAGTTTAAGGGTTAAACGAAACAGTCCACGCTCAGGCCCATTTTTCCTAACTACACCCAGAGACAATCGACCCACCAGTACTCTCAGTGCTTTGATTGTTTTTAGGGTAAAATTTTCAATTTATTTTAATAGGCACGTTTTCGTAAAGTCTGCTGATCAACCCTACTGTTTGTCATGGCATTTGTTGAGAAATTTTCGTCTCTGCACATGCGCTTGAAGTTCTGAGCTCAAAACCTAAACAACGGGCCTCCGTGGCCTAGTGGTTAAGAGTGCTGACTCTTGATCATTAGGTCTCTCACCGCTGTGGTTCGAGCCTCGCTCGGGTCACATGTGAGACGCCAATTTCTGCAATGGAAGGTCAGGTGTTTTTTCTCCGGGTACTCCGGTTTTCGCCCACCTCTGATTAACGATCGGCTCGATATGAGTTAAATAATCTTGAAAGGGCCGTAAACCCCCCCCCCCCCCCCCCCCCGCAAAAAAAAAAACACAAAAAAAAACTTAAACATGAATGTTAATATTGACGTAGTCAATATTCAATTTCGTTATGGCCTTTCAAACAAATTTGAAATGTTTAAGCATTTAAACTTCAAGCGCCTGTGATCTTTCCGACATTATTCTTCAAGAGCATTTGCACAGGTTTACAACATTTTTTTGCAGTTTAATTTCAATCTGATTTGGCATTTACATGTTCAAGTGTTTACATCAGTGACCAGCCTTGTAGCCTGTTGTGTAAACTAAATATGGGAGAGTTAAGGATGGAGTTATTCTTGGTGATTGTTGCGACTTTAAGACACCAGTTTGCACAAAACATACATTTTTCTTCATGGCTCCCAGTGAAATCTGCCTTATAGTGCAGATTGCACGACCCGCAGAAAAAGCGACCGACTGAAGTCGGTTGATTTTCTAAGTGCCCTAAAATCACCGTGTCATTCTGTCATTCTGTCAGTCTGTCATTCTGTCTGTCCGTCCGTAACCCGTTTGTGAAAATTGGTGATAGTGACTCAACCGCTTGGAATATTTAAACAATTTTTGGCATACTGATAGATATCAAAGAGATCTAACCAATGAACTTGCAAATATTACATTCCATTTAGTATAGCCTCGCCGAGGCGAAAAATGTGAAAATTTTCGAACTGCTTCTCCTCGGAAACCGTTGGGCCGATTGAAGTCAAATTTCATATGGAGCCTCTATGGGATGGGGGAAACCAAAATTTGCTCATGGGTCCAGGTCACATGACAAAAATGGCCGCCAAGCCATATATGGTCTGTCTGTCTGTCCGTCCGTAACCCGTTTGTGAAAATTGGTGATAGTGACTTAACCGCTTGGAATATTTAAACAATTTTTGGCATACTGATAGATATCAATGAGATCTAACCAATGAAATTGCGAAATATTACATTCCATTTAGTATAGCCTCGCCGAGGCGAAAAATGTGAAAATTTTCGAACTGCTTTTCCTCGGAAACCGTTGGGCCGATTGAAGTCAAATTTCATGTGGAGCCTCTATGGGATGGTGGAAACCAAAATTTGCTCATGGGGTCCAGGTCACATGACCAAAATGGCCGCCAAGCCATATATGGTCTGTCTGTCTGTCTGTCCGTCCGTAACCCGTTTGTGAAAATTGGTGATAGTGACTTAACCGCTTGGAATATTTAAACAATTTTTGGCATACTGATAGATATCAATGAGATCTAACCAATGAACTTGCGAAATATTACATTACATTTAGTATAGCCTCGTCGAGGCGAAAAATGTGAACATTTTCGAACTGCTTCTCCTCGGAAACCGTTGGGCCGATTGAAGTCAAATTTCATATGGAGCCTCTATGGGATGGGGGAAACCAAAATTTGCTCATGGGGTCCAGGTCACATGACCAAAATGGCCGCCAAGCCATATATGGTCTGTCTGTCTGTCCGTCCGTAACCCGTTTGTGAAAATTGGTGATAGTGACTTAACCGCTTGGAATATTTAAACAATTTTTGGCATACCGATAGATATCAATGAGATCTAACCAATGAACTTGCGAAATATTACATTCCATTTAGTATAGCCTCGCCGAGGCGAAAAATGTGAAAATTTTCGAACTGCTTCTCCTCGGAAACCGTTGGGCCGATTGAAGTCAAATTTCATATGGAGCCTCTATGGGAAGGGGGAAACCAAAATTTGCTCATGGGGTCCAGGTCACATGACAAAAAATGGCCACCAAGCCATATATGGTAAAAACCCTTCAAAAATAGTATTCTCCAGAACCACTGGGCAGATTTCCACGAAACTTGATAAATAACATATGGGATGTAGGCCCATCATAAATTGCTAAAATGGTGACCCTGGGTTGACTTTGACCTTCTTTGTGCCTAGGTCAAACTTTGACACATATGCTTTTGTATTGGAAAAGTGTGAATGCATTTTATCCTGCAAACGATTCAGAATACAGTACTAAAGTATAAGATATATTTTTGCTCCTTACGATAAGACGCATTTATTGGGGGAACCGTTTTAGGTCCAGGTCACATGACCAAAATGGCCGCCATACCCATATATGGTAACACTCATAAAGCTAAAATCATCCGGCGGGTCGTGCACTTCAGCTGAAGCACTGGTTTTACTAATAATCATAGAATAAATCAAGTATTTTAACAGCAGTACATGAAATGTAGTTTGTATATTTCGTCGACAGTCGTATCAATCAGACTAGGATACCATCGACGGTCGTATTTCTAATAATCGACATCCGGATTCCGACATTTTTCAAAGGCCTATAAAAACCCCAGAGTGCATGAATTTTGTCAAACCCACGTTGTTTGTCAAAGCGTAAATGGTAGATAAAATATATATGTTGTTTTATTGTTTTCTACTTTTCATAAAGCATTAGATTACAAGGCCGTAGGAAGGATTTCGAGATTGGGGCGGCGGACGGGGGTAGGTTCGGAAGGGGGTGTCCCCCTTCCGATTGGAGATTTTTGAAAATATGACTCTAAAATGGTGCGATTTCCTGCAAATTCTGACATAAAACAACAGTAAATTTCATTGTGTTTATTCCTTTTAAAGTCAAGCATTCAAACAATAGAGAGCACATTTATACCATACTTTCAAAAGTGCGTTTCACATATGAAGCAAAGTGCAACGTCTTTCGTCTGAAATAGAAAGTACATAAATAGTAAATACAAAACGTAAATACTGAATTTCCAGCATCGGCTGTTTACTCTTACTGTCTGTTTGTCCGTATACTATTTCCTTATTAAGTCTGTCCGTCCATGCATCTGTCTACCATTAGATCGCTAATTCTATATTTAATCAGCAAATTTTCTAATAAAAGGTTAAATTACAAAATGTTGGTCTCGGAGTTGCTTATACACAACTTGGTGAGATTCCTAACTGTTGCAGATAGTACTTTCAATGTTAAGTAAAACAATTGTGTCTTTATTTTTGTTCAAATTTGATGTCTTTGGAAAGACAAAAAACGGTATAAATTCTTTACCTCATCATAATGAATCCAACTCCATTTTTCGAACCACTGAGGATTAAAAGACCTCTGCTCTGGATTTTTCTGACCGAAAGAACGCTTCGGAAATTTGAAATTTTTTGGCTGGTTCGGAATTTCTTTCATCTTTACTGATATAATGCTATTTTTTGTGAGGATTTTTAATTTATTCAACAGTTTTTTTTTTTTTAATGGACATGGCTGAAAGAGCATCAAAAACTATAATATTAGCGAGTAATAAATTGCCGCTTTGATCTTGCATGATTTTGTTTTTAATTTTACAAAATTTTAATTTTGCAAAATTTTAAAAATCGACTTGCAGTTTGCAATCGTTTAAATATTGTAGTAAGCCATGATTAACAAAGAGCCGCCTTCTAATTAACAGGTGCAACTTTATTGTTGTACCTGTTAATTAGACGGCGGCTCTTTGCTATTAAACAGAATGTGTTAATGTAGTTGTCCAATTTAGGGTCCACTTACTTTAAACGGTCGTTAATCACCATCTTATCGCCTCTGGCAATAATTGTACCGCCGCTCCAATAAACAATAAGCGATATGACACGCGCGGATTGATGTAGATTTATGTTAAATAAGAGATCAGGTGTCTTAGGTTTTAGATTTTTGCATTGAAAAAAAATGCATTTTTGGCCAAAATATTGGGGCGGCGGCCGCCGCCCCTGCCGCCCCTATTCCTACGGCCTTGGATTAATGAGATTCTGTGTAAACTGATTTTTTTCGAAAGAACCCGTATTTTATAGTGTTTTTCAGACTCACGACTCTCTATAAGTGAACAGACAATTAACAGCTTGTCTCTTTAAAACACCGACATCGTTTGTAAATGTTTAAACTAACGTTTTCGCCTCTCCAAGTGCATAAAAATCGAAGCCCCCCCCCTCTGTCGACATCCGTACTGCTCGGTCGAAAGCCGTATTTCTCGGTCGACAGCAGCTTTACACAGTACCGGCTCGGTCGACAACACAGTATAGAAAATGGTATTACCCCCGTGAAAATGTTAGTATTTTAATATTCATACCTCCTGAAGAAAACCGTCATCATTTTTCCAGTGACCCGCTAAAGTTTGTGTCTAAAGCATCCGTTTACAGGTAAAGTGCTACCAGTGCATGTACATTTCATGACCTGCTTTCTTTGACAGTTGACAGCAGTTTGATGACAAATTGAATGTCCATTTCATTAAAAGTTGATAAGGACATGTCATTCTGACTGTTAAAAATGTACATTTAAGGAGAAACTGAGAAGCTTCTCCCCTAATCGCACGGATAACAAAACATGCTACAGAAGACGGTTTTGAAAACAAAATTACCCCCGGCTCAATGTGGGTGTTTTGCAATGATTGACATAATGAGATAGCTAATAAACCCTAGAGTGAGGCAGCAATATGAGGCAAAGAAAACAAACACTTAAGAAATGAAATTTATTATTCTGCTGTTCATGATAGTACGAACGCAGTGGGTTGTGTGCAAAGTAAGTGAACCCCAAAGGGGTTCATGTAAACTTTGTTAGCGACTCGCTGTCGGTCATACTTTCATGAAAAGCAGAAAATTAAGTTTATTGATTTATAATTACATTCTTTGCCCCTCATCACTGGACGAAAAATAATGCTTATAGGGCAAACTTTTTAAACTGAAAAACATTTACACGCCATTTTACTACAAAGAGAGGAACAGCGTTGACCTCACCCACCCCCCTAGAGAACAATGGTTTAGAATGACGCCACTTGACGTCACTGAAAATCATAAGACTCGTTGCGTTCACTGAAGTATGAACTACACTGTTTTCTACGTGTTTACGTTACATTTTTTTTAGTTATGAGCCGGATAAATATCATGCCCTATCAGTTGAGCATGAAAAAAGTTTTATAATCCTTGGGCCAGGTTGGTGCAGTTTAGGTCTGTACACTGTTCTTTCTACCTCTGGAATGAACAGTACACAATATTTCCATCTACTTAGTCTTAAGACCTATACACATTTCTTACAAATATCTGAGAGAGAGAGAGAGAGAGAGAGAGAGAGAGAGAGAGAGAGAGAGAGAGAGAGAGAACAGCAAACATTAGACAAAATACATATTGAAAAGTTTTTCCTTGGTTTCAACTTATCACAAAGAAAAAAAAAGAGGGAAAAGTCCTACAGGCCTATTGCGATTTAGGTAACAATATTAGAACACACGCTTAAAGTCGTCAGTCATTCCGACCACTATGAATCCAAATTTGTAAAACAATTTCAAGTTATTTCTAGGCGTATCTCTTTTAACTTATATTCTGAACCGTTTGGCTTAACACAGCTGCATTTTTTTTGCTTAGCTAACCGTCGCCGTGTACCCGGAACGAGCGTTTAAACACAAGGTGACGACGTCATGTACACACGTTCTTTAGCACTCTGCCAAATGCCAAAAACACAGATTTTATACGATACCCGTTGTGCAAGAAACTGACAAACATTTCCCTTCAATACGAGCACTCTAGCAATCTCCTCGATAACGTGGGTTATGCCCGTCCCAGCCTGGATATAAACAAGGCAGTTGTGTCTTGTTTTTTTTTTATCAGATCTAAGGCCGTCTTCTGCTTTTCAGTAAACATTTTATGTCCTTTTCTGCGCATGTGTCAAAAAGTTGCAGCGGCTATTTGGAAGTTGACCGCAAAGCGATACAATACAAAATTACAAGAGCACAGCCCATTATACGTAGAAACACCATCCAGTTATCTTATCTGCGTAATACGTGTATACGTAGTCCTAGCAGAATATGTTACATTGAAAAAATAAATCAAAGGCGAAATCAAGGCTATCACACACATTTTAACAGTAACAACAGCTACTCAATCTGATTGAAACCCGATCTAAGCTGAACTATGTACGCAGCGAGATCGGATTTTAATCAGATTGAACAGCTACTCTACTGCCGGACGTAGTTTCCAAAGTTCCGGATTATATCTGTCCTGCACGTCCCGTTTTTTAAACACGACGATTATGGCAAGCGCCCGGGTATCTATACCGATCATTGACAGAACACTGCGGAATGCGAAGCAAAAGAAGCAAAATAAAAATTTAGAGCAACGAGTACATCTTTTTGGATTCAAATTGGTCAAGAGAGGTTCATTTTAATGAAAGACATCAGTTGAAAGCGAAAAAAAGTTTCCTCCGTAACACTAGTTCGCTTGTGATTGATGAAAACCTGAAAATTTTTGTCACACGTTTATGCCGAATTTAGCTTTGCTGAGTTAATCCATGCGAGAAAAACATGTTTCCTGCAAGTGACAGACAGAGGCGGATTATTGTTGCAAAGTGGACATATTTAACTTGTATAATTCATAATAAGCAGGTGAAAAACTGCATTTGCGAAAAAGATACACTGGGTAAAATGAGGTAACCCGCCGAAGTTTCCCCCCTTGTCTCTAATATAGTACCAAAAAAAAAAAAAAAAAAAAATTTTTTTTTATTTTTTTTTTTATTTTTTTTTTTTTCATTTTTTTCATGATTCAAGCCCCTATGGATATGAAAAGCAATTTTGGAGATACGAAAAAAAAAAAAAAGAAAAAAAAAGAAAGAAAAACACTATGTCACGCGGATATGCTATCTTAATGGGGCCTGTCTAATACGCTGAAAAACCTGCTGAATTTAGCAGGCGGCGGATCAGCAGAAAGTGACTAAAACGCTGATCTGCTGATCTGCTGAAATGTAAACGTAAATTTTACATTATTTTGTTGTTTTGGGCCACAATACTGGCCGTGCATATTGATGATATATATATTTATAACATTTAATAATTATTAAATTTGTTTTACGCCACAGACATTAATATTGTTGTAATATCGAGTATCGGGTTGTATGCCAAAAATACAGACAGTGCTTTGCTGAAGATTTCGAATTAAAAGTTTTCCAGACATACTACTGGTCGCATATTTTAAAGCAGTTATATAGAAGTATATATTTTCTATTGTTGTCTGCAAGGTTTAGGTTTACGTACCGGCCTGTGAAATAACTGCTATATCGAGCTACATCATGATCACCAAAGCATGGCGATATAAATTTGACCCCTTAAACCTCACTTTCGTATAGTCAAACTGGGGTTTGGAGGGGTATAAATTATTTTCCTTATTTCTGCTCAAAAACATAGATTTTGGGCACGCGACAGAACCTTCTAACGAGCACCCACAATGTATGTTTTTAAGTAGAAATATGAAAAATAACAAAATTTTTCATCTGAAAATTTTCATTGTTTGGTGGATAAATTTACATTGTATTTGTATAGGCGTGTTTTCGTAATGTATCATTTAAGACGAGAACCTTGAGTCTGAGTTGTAAGCATAGAAACACAAAGGAGATACTCTTACTGATTTAAATGCGGATAAATCTGTCTTGACACAATAATGGCCGATTATCTATCTATCTATTTAATGACTCAGTAAGCCTTATCATGCCATCATTGATAAACAACTTCGCATAATGCAATAATTCTAGTTTTTAGTTGTTCACAAATAATATTCATCTTTCTTTATTTCTTTATTTATTTCTTTATTTATTTATTTATTTATTTGAAAATACAAATGAAATATTGTTATATTCTCATTTATGCTGATAACACAGAGTTTGAGCACACGTAAGAACGCATCGTCTGCAAATGTCTGTTAGCTAGTTTATATGTTTCTCTTCCTTATTTATTTATTTTTTTTTTTTCGTGCAAAACGAGTAAATCTTTCTTTTTTTTTCTTAACTGACGATACATCTTTGACGATAACTTCATCATATGCACTCTTTCTTTCTTTCTGCTCAGGTAGATGACGCTCGCCAATATAATCGTTCATGATGGATTGTTAATCGATCAATACATTGAGTAAGCACACTTCCGACTACCTGTCCATAATCGAATTATCACCAAGTATCGTGACGCGCGCTGTCAAACACAGTAGTCACTAGACCAGTAAGTGGCAACTTGACCTGTAGTTGTATTTAAAAAGTAATATCATATACCTAGAATAATTCAGCTAAAATGAACAATTAAGACGCCGGGTGTCATCCGAGATAACACTTCTTGCTTAAATAATCAACGATTTATCATCACGATAGCAAGTCCGTGTAATGAAAATGTTGTTGTTGTTGTTTTCCAGTTTCCCCGTGTCGCGGGTCGTCAGCTGGTGGGGTCCCAGGGAACGAATCCATGCTGGCACTACACCGTAGCCGTTCGGTGGTACCCCTATTCCCCGTTGCCGGTGAACAGGGAGACCATCGCTCGGCTCCAGCTCCGTCCGTCCATGTTTGTCGTCTCACGTCTAGGTGTCTCTGAGCCCACGGGCATCCCCTTGCCCTGTAGCCAATCGCCGAGCTCCGTCCTGAGAGGTTTGTGAAACGGTGCCGTGACCTTTCCAGGTCTCGGTGGGGCTTATATTTTGTCTTCCCATTTGCTTCAGGAGTGCATGTGTCCTGTCGCTAAAGGGCATCTTTAAATGTAGGAGTTTCTGGGCTAGGCGTGCTTCATATTTCAAGGGCTGTGGATATGTTGCACAGTTCCAATGTGAGCCTTTGTTTTTGTGCAACATAGTTTAGTTGTAGTAATTTGGAACTCCATTCTAAAGGTTTGGCTACGTGATTGCACTGCGTTTAAGTTATAGCAGTGCTGTGCCTTGGGTTTTTGCGGTTTGCCGCAAAGGGGTGTGGGTTGTTTTGTGTAACAGGGTAGGCTCCAGTAGGGTAAAAAGGGGGGGGGGTACCAATCTAGTCCTCAGGACTAGATTCCACCCTCTGACGTCATATCCGGCGGCCATCTTGGATCACGTGACATCCGGTCGGCCATCTTGGATGACGTATTTCCGACCGCCATCTTGAACCGTCGTCACGTCCTGTCGGCCATCTTGGATGACGTCATAACGCGCCACTTTTATCGCGGTCGAATTTATTGGGAGGAAAAACGCGCCATTTTTTTTTTCGCGCGCTTTCGTGTGCTATATTGTCCATGCACCTTCTAAGCACAACTTCGGTCATTACCCCTTATGATCCCCTGTCTGGGGTTGAAGCATTGGGCGGGGGGGGGGGGGGGGGGGGGGGGGGGGGGGACCTTTTTCGAGCCCTAGAGCGATACTGTATTAACTCCTATGACTGTCGGATACTATAGCCGTGTTGATTGTTTTAACACCATCGCCTCTAGAGGAGTTTGGGCTTGTTGTCCTTCGCCTCCTTAATACATCAATTACACGATTCAATAGTATCTGATTTCACATTGAAATGCCCCATCCTATTATACTTTTTTTTTTTCATTGATAAGTTAACTAAGTACAAAGGTGTAGTAAATTATGTGACCTTGTAAAATTGTGAATTATTATAAAATGTGTCTAGGCGACTTTTGTCAATACTTAAAATACACAAGTGAAAGTATTGAGCAGACGATATTCTGTCACTTGGGCACTGGGGATTCTGTTCAACAACTGCACATATAACAAATGTTTTAAAAAGTTAAAATAACACAAAATGACTGTTCAAGAAGAAATTAAGGAGGCAAGGACGAACATAGAATATTGACCAGATATCGGAAAGAAATATCAAATAAGACGTAACATTGCTTTTTTTTCTTTATTGGGTTTTCCAAAAAAATAGGAAAAAAAACACCATAGTACATGTACATATTTGACAATAAAAAAGTGACATATTTTATGTCGAGTCCAGTTTCACAGGTTCATTTTACACATTCTGTACAATTGTCCAGGATGTTCGGCTTCTTTGTTTTTTCATCGTTTCTATCACAGCTGTGTCTTCCGGCGTAAAACCATCGAATCCACGTTTTCTGCCTTCGCGTAATAACTCATCCTTAGCTCTCAATGCGACCGCTTCCGATGGACTCACTAAGTTGACTTTTAATCTGTCACTTCCTCTACCTTCCTGTGAATTGTTATTTTCCGCTATATTTCCTTGTTTTTCGGATTTTCTATCATAATCCCTGGTGTCTGATACTTCTGGCGGGTCGTATTCTTTTAAGATTCTGTCAAACAAAAATTTGCGTTTGTTGACGGCAGATTTCCAAGCTTCCTCGGTGTCGTAATCGTCGTAAAGTTTCAAATCAGATACCATATGTTTAACAGTAAGGTAAGTACGATCTTTTTTCATGGCTTCAAACCACAACATTTCGTTGACAAAAACGTTCGCCAGCACTTTTCTGTACGTGGGTAACATAATATCATACACTTTCTTCCTAGCTGCCTCTTGGTCTTTCCCTTTGTCCAGCATGTACTTGGCGACTCTTTCATTAAACTCTGACTGGCAACGCTCATACACCTCCTCAATCAAGAAACGCCAAGCGTCATCTGAATCTGCTTCTTTACTGTCTTCTATTGTCTCCTCCTCCTCCTCCTCCTCCGCCTCCATTTCCTCCTCCTCATCCGTGTAATCCTGTAAACTCGTGTCATCGCCACCATTTTTATCGTCGCCTTCTTCCAGTTCTAAGGTTTCTCGACTCTCACTATCATATATCGTGTCATCATCTTTAAAGTCCCCATGAACGGTTTTAACGTGTCGACGCATGTTGTCTCCCCTTTTGAACTGTTTGGAACAAATTTGGCAAGCATACATGATACTTTTTCGTTATTTTTGCGTTAAAAAGAAAATATATTAATTTGTCCTGAAATGCTACTCGATGTGGCCGCTTCGGAGATTTTCGCATAAATGAGGAGGAGGAGGAAGATACATAACATTTAATTGTATAAAAAAAAATCCGGATTAATCCTGCCCAAACTGGATCGAGACTGTTCTCAACCATTATGACTAGGTCGAAACATTGAGCTCCCACCTAGCACACACACATAGCCTCCATACACCCAGATATGGGAAGAGAAGAATGCGGGGGTACTGACTAAAGACGGTAAGAGGAGATAGTGAAGAGGAGGTAATAAGGTAGTGAGGAGGCGATGAGGAGGCAGTGAGGAGGTAGTGAGGGTACCCGGGAGCTAGTGACTGTAACAAGCATGCTAAAACAATAGGCACAAATATAGCCATGGCGTCCGCCAAAGTGCCCTTGAAGCGATGAGGTAATGAGGAGGAATTGAGGAGTGAGTGAGGAGGTAGTGAGGAGGCTGTGAGGAGGTAGTGAGGAGGCGGTAAGGAGGTAGTGAGGAGGCAGTGAGGGGTAACTGGGGACAGGTGAGGGTAACAAGCGTTAGCATAATGAGTGATTGTTGAAAATGTTTTAAAGAGACGATAAGGCAACACCGAACATGCCCAAACTCGTTCTCCATAGTAAGAAGCGATGAGGAGGTAGTGAGGAGGCGTTGAGGAGGTAGTTAGGAGGTGGTGAGGAGGTAATGAGGAGGTAGTGAGGAGGCATTGAGGAGGTAATGAGGAGGTGGTGAGGAGGCAATGAGGGTTACCAGTGCAAGTCAGTAACCTGGAGGCAGTGAGGGTAACCAGGACATGCGTGTTGAATGAATGTTGAAAATGTTTTAAAGGGTCCATAAGGGCAACACCGAACATGTCCAAACTCGTTCTCCGTAGTAAGAAGCGATGAGGAGGCAGTGAGAGGTAGTGAGGAGGTAATGAGGAGGCGGTGAGGAGGTAATGAGGAGGTAGTGAGGAGGAGGTAATGAGGAGGCGGTGAGGAGGTAATGAGGAGGTAGTGAGGAGGTAGTGAGGAGGCGGTGAGGAGGAAGTAAGGAGGCGGTGAGGAGACAATGAGGGTCCCCGTACATCAACCATAGTGCAGTTTATATTTTACTTTTGGTCCTTTGAGATTAGCGTGAATATTCTGAGAAATCAGAAATAAATTATTGGTTTAGACTCATATTCTAGACAGGTTTTTAATTATTTGGACCCATTTTGATTTATATCAGTCTTTGAATCGACTGCCTATTCGAAATTCGCGAAATTGCAGTATGTTTCCTCTGGCTTTCTTTGCCGGTTCATTACAGGGTCACTGATGAGGCTTTATTAGCCGAAACTACGTAGTATGACCCATCTTCTTTCTTATGAATATTTTCACTGCTCTTAAAGGAACTCATTTTTGATTTTTATTTACCAGTACAAGCCGGTGGAGGCAGTGAGGGTAACCAGAGCATGCGTGTTGAATGACTGTTGAAGATGTTTTAAAGGGACGATAAGGCCAACGTCGAACAAGCCCAAACCAATTCATCGTAGTAAGAAGCGATGAGAAGGTAGTGAGGAGGCCGTGAGGAGGCAGTGGAGGAGGTAGTGAGGAGGTGTTGAGGAGGTAATGAGGGGCAGTGAGGAGGTAATGAGGAGGTAGTGAGGAGACGTCGAGGAGGAAGTAAGGAGGCGGTGAGGAGGCAGTGAGGGTTACCAGTGCAAGCCGGAACCTGGAAACAGTGAGGGTAACCAGGGCATGCGTGTTGAATGACTGTTGAAGATGTTTTAAAGGGTCGATAAGGTACCGAACACTCGTTTTCCGAAGTAAGAAGCGATGAGGAGGCGGTGAGGAGGTAGTGAGGAGGCATTGAGGAGGTAGTGAGGAGGCAGTGAGGAGGTAGTATTGAGGATAACCGGCAAGAGCGTGTTAAAACAATAAACGCGGTTATAGAGCGTATCCGGCAGTCATAGGAGTTAATACAGTATCGCTCTAGGGCTCGAAAAAAGGTCCCCTCCCCACCCCCCCCCCCCCCGCCCAATGCTTAAACCCCAGACAGGGGATCATAAGGGGTAATGACCGAAGTTGCGCTTAGAAGGTGCATGGACAATATAGCACGCGAAAGCGCGCGAAAAAAAAATGGCGCGTTTTTTCCCCCCAATAAATTCGACCGCGATAAAAGTGGCGCGTTATGACGTCATCCAAGATGGCCGACAGGACGTGACGACGGTTCAAGATGGCGGTCGGAAATACGTCATCCAAGATGGCCGACCGGATGTCACGTGATTCAAAATGGCCGCCGGATATGACGTCAGAGGGTGGAATCTAGTCCTGAGGACTAGATTGGTACCCCCCCCCCCTTTTACCCTACTGGCTCCGAGTTTGAACTTATCATTAAGGGGATCGTTTAGCAGTTAATTTTGTTTGAAAGTTTCATTGCGATTTGGAAGACGTTTCTAAAGATTGCTATACACGTTTCCATGTTACGTGTTATGCACCTTATATTCAATCAGGGGATTCGAGACAAAGTTTTTTAGCCATTTTGTGGTGCTTATTTGCACCACAAAATTGTAGAGTCCATGCATTTCTTTCTTCTAGCTTGTAGCTTCAGCCGCATCTACACCCTCACGCCAGCACCATGTCTATGGATGTCGTCTACGCTTTTTGTATCAATTTTGATATTGGTATTTTTGTTTTTTATTTTTATTTTTTTGTTTGATTTTTGCATATTTTTGTAA
Organism: Lucinisca nassula; assembly: GCA_963580285.1. Lineage (NCBI taxonomy): Eukaryota > Metazoa > Mollusca > Bivalvia > Lucinida > Lucinidae > Lucinisca > Lucinisca nassula. Next base: position 27,160,786 of record OY757016.1, on the reverse strand, counting down.
CGTATGTACATTTTTACATTATTTGGTCTGTGCCCCCAGCTTATTGAGTATATATGCGGGCGGATGTGCTCGCCCCGCCATGGACCTGTCGTGTTTGTTTTTCTTGTGCTTTAAAGATGGTGTTGTCCGTTTTGGGGCAAGCCCACCCGCTCTCTTATGCTGGTTAGGACAGTTTTTGTACCTGCAAGGTTGTGCTTGTAGATTATATTTTGTGATTTTTGTTTATTCTGTACATACAACATATAGTATAGTGTGACGGCCTCCGCCGTCTCGGGCCCAAGTTCGTGTTTATTTTAGTTTGTGGGTGACCTCTATCGAGGAGGATGTGGAAGTAGGTCAATCCCCTTTTCTGCATTTTTTGTTAAGGTTAGGAAAATGTGGTGCCCTCCTCCACGTAGGATGTCATATTCTGTGGGACCGTAAGTGGGTCATTCTGAGTCGCCATGTTTACATATCATTTTCGCATCCTACGTGAAGGAAGGCACCATAGGAGGAATTGTATCCCTACCTAGTCGTTTGAGGGCCCGAGATATCGTGTGCCGATCTCGTTAATTTGTTTGTTTGATTTGAGGTTCAACGTCCCCGTCAACAATATTTTGGAGACGTTGCTTCCAATTTTGTGGGACTTTTACCCGACATTGAGATGAAATGATATCTCAAGCCCTGTCGCCCAATGAAACCAATAAATAGGGTTTATAAGCATGGACGGTCCGCCTCGCACCGCGGTTCCTGGACAGGCTTAGATCCTCTAGGCGGTTTACCAGTACTAGTGAGCGGGCCGGATTCAGCTCTGCGTGGAAGCATCATGCAGCCCATATATTTCTTCAAGCCCCTATGGGCGGGGGCTTGTGTAATGAAAACCCTCTAACCCCCGTTTATATAGAGAAAAGTGGGGCTTCGGTGGTATACATTTTTTTCTTTATTTCTGCACCAAGACATAGGTTGTGGGTACTAGTTACAACCAACCGCCTCAGTGAGGCTGCTGAAATGCTGAATATTACTTTTTGTTGTTGTTGTTGTTGTTGTTGTTTTTGGCCACAATACTGGCCGTGCATTTAGATAATATAATAATTTACAACATTTTTTATTTAATTTGTGTACGCCGCAGACATAGAATGATATTGTTGTCATATCGAGTTGTACGCAAAAATTACTGAATAAAGACAATGCGTTTCTGAAGATTTAGGAAGTAAAAGGTTTTCCTGGACATATTACTGGTCGCACATTTTAAAGCAGTTACTGGATTTCATGCGGGCAGATCTTCATTGACACAATAATCTATCTATCTATTAGGCATATAAGAAATATATGGGCTGCATGATGCTTCCACGCAGAGCTGCATCCGGCCCGCACACTAGTACTGATAAATCGCTTAGAGGATCTAAGCCTGTCTAGGAACCGCGGTGCGAGGCGGACCGTCCATGTTAATAAACCCTATGGTTTCATTGGGCGACAGGGCTTGAGATGTCATTTCATCTCAATGTCGGGTAAAAGTCCCACAAAATTGGAAGCAACGTCTCCAAAATGACCTTTACAGTGTTGATGGGGACGTTAAACCTCAAATCAAACAAACAAACAAATCTAGATGTCATTTCATCTCAATGACGGGAAAAAGTCCCATAAAATTGGAAGCAACGTTTCCAAAATGACCTATACAGTGTTGATGGGGGCAAAATAAAGACGCATGTTGTCAATGAAGCGTTTCCAGCAATCATCCCAAACCTTTTCTTCTGTACAAGACATAGGTTGCGGGTACTCTATAGAACGGCTCTAGCAAATCTTGGATAATATGTATTTGTCTGTTGAAGCAATTAAAATAAATTTCAAAGCAACGGTTCTAGCAAAAACCCACAACCTATAAGAAGGTACTATGTCAAACGGATGTATTCTCGTAACTTGGACCCAGTATACATGTATATTTCACGGCCCCCGCCCATCGGGGCTTGAAGAAATAGATGGGCTGCATGTTGCTTCCGCGCAGAGCTGAAACCGACCCCACACCAGTACTGGTAAACCGCTTAGAGGATCTAAGCCTGCCCAGGTAAAGCGGTGTGAGTCGGACCGCCCATGCTTATAAACCCTATCGGTTTCATTGGGCGACAGGGTTTGAGATGTCATTTCATCTCATTGTCGGGTAAAAGTCCCACAAAATTGGAAGCAACGTCTCCAAAATGACCTTTACAGTGTTGATGGGGACGTTAAACCTCAAATCAAACAAACAAACAAATCTAGATGTCATTTCATCTCAATGTCGGGAAAAAGTCCCATAAAATTGGAAGCAACGTTTCCAAAATGACCTATACAGTGTTGATGGGGGCAAAATAAAGACGTATGTTGTCAATGAAGCGTTTCCAGCAATCATCCCAAACCTTTTCTTCTGTACAAGACATAGGTTGTGGGTACTCTATAGAACGGCTCTAGCAAATCTTGGATAATATGTATTTGTCTGTTGAAGCAATTAAAATAAATTTCAAAGCAACGGTTCTAGCAAAAACCCACAACCTATAAGAAGGTACTATGTCAAACGGATGTATTCTCGTAACTTGGACCCAGTATACATGTATATTTCACGGCCCCCGCCCATCGGGGCTTGAAGAAATAGATGGGCTGCATGTTGCTTCCGGGCAGAGCTGAAACCGACCCCACACCAGTACTGGTAAACCGCTTAGAGGATCTAAGCCTGCCCAGGTAAAGCGGTGTGAGTCGGACCGCCCATGCTTATAAACCCTATCGGTTTCATTGGGCGACAGGGTTTGAGATGTCATTTCATCTCATTGTCGGGTAAAAGTCCAACAAAATTGGAAGCAATGTCTCCAAAATGACCTATACAGTGTTGACGGGGTCGTTAAACCGCAAAGCAAACAAACAAAACAAACATATATTTTGGATCCAAGATATAAAAATAATAATAATAGATACGCATTATCTAAATAGTGCCGATTCTGCTAAGAACTTAATGCATATGAATAAAGTCATTCGATAAATTTTAATCTCTCCGGAAAGACGGTAATACAGTATACATTGCGCGCGTGTCCATTAATCGTCACGCTTCCTGACGGTCAGTAGCCGGTATACAATACACATTACGTGTGTCATAAAAAGCGACAATTGTCTTCAGTGATGTTTCCCCCTGAGTGAGCTGAGAAAATATATGGGCACAGAACCGCCAAACTGATATGGTTCTTTCAAGTACTTTCTACCTATGTTTCTGTGTAAAATCATACTGATTCTTGATTACCTGACTGTTTTGTATAAAGTTTGGTTTGCATGCATATTCTTTTTCACAGCATCATGGAAAGAACACCAGAAAAGGGTATACACCTTATCTTAAATCATTTAACAGTTTAAATAAATAAATAAATAAATAAGAAAATATTCTAATAATCATTAGATTATACATAAATTAATAATAATAATAATAATAATAATAATAATCACACTACGATAATACATCCGTGCGGCATAGTGCATTTTTGATATCTCAAAAACAATTAATTCGTCAAAGTAGACTCATCAATACTTAAAACATAGTTAGAACCGCCTCAGTGAGGTGGCTCCAACGAGTACCTACAATCTGTGTTTTAGACAAGAAATGAAAAAAATAATGAATACCACAGTAAACCCCAGTTTTCTCTATATAAAGCAGTTTTAATGAGGTGTTCATTACAACCTAGATGATAATAATGAATACAAAACAATTAACATAGGCATTAATGGCATCTTTACGTTTTTTTATATTTACCAGACTGAATTCACAATAGCATTTAAATAATCAGTGTTACAAAAAGAAAATAAAAGTAATATAAAACAAACATTCCTCTGGTATTTCAGCAAAACAATGTGCGAACAACGAAATGTCAGATTAGCCTGTATCTGAGTAATGGGAATAAGATATAAATTATAACAAAGATAAATTTTTAACTTTTTTGAAATTAAGTGACGAATTCACATGGGCTTTTTTCTTTCTTTCTTTCTTTCTTTCTTTCTTTCTTTCAGCTGTAATCATACAAACATACAAAACAAACAAATGTAATCATAAATCTTATTACTAGCAATGTTTATTTAAATTTGCGTAGTAAGTATAAAGAATGTGCAAAAATCTAATCAGGCCATGGAAATAAAAAACTACGTAAATAAATAAATAAATAAATAAATAAGATGCAGATCAGACACCGCATTCTTAGATTGATTTACATTCCAAGGAGATGCTCAGGCGAAGATGTGTTGATTTTATAGTCGATTGAAAATGACCCGCTTTGGGATTACACGCGTGTGTTGACGATAAAGCTTTTTCTGAATAAGCTCCAAATTTAATCGCGAAATGCCGTTATTAAATATTATCTTAAAATATTATGATTGTTATCAAAATGCACAATATTGTAAACACATTGCGCCTGATACGGGCGCTTTTTCATAATATCAACAGAAGTAGGGTACTGTCGTTGTTTTTCCACAGTTTTGTATGATTCAAGTAAGGATTAAGGGTTATTAATTTGAAAATAAAAATGCCGGCAGCTAATTAAATAAAAGTTCCACTTATTTGATATCGTTTTAAAGGAATTTAGACGGACAATTAGAGTAAATCAGAACATGTTTGTCAAATTGTAAAATAAAAAAGTTATATTTGTTTAAAAATTGTTTTCCATTAAAGCGCTTGCTATTTCCAACAAGAGATTCTGTACAGGTAAGCCGAGAAGGTCAGCGCACAGTAAAAGGCTTAATCCTTTGCGCCAAAGGTATAAATGTCAATAATAGTTGCGGATGTATATTTCTTACTTCTGTTCGAATACATAGATCTTTGATACTGGTTCAATAATTCTCAAGGAGGTGGTTCATCGCACATCCAAGAAATGACTAGTTTGCATAAACACAGATTAATACTAAACTAGTTGTGATTAAAGGTTGTCACAGACGCATTCTGATCAGTCCTGCACATTGAGACGGGCCTCCGTGGCCTAGTGGATAAGAGCGCTGACTCTTAGTCATTAGGTCTCTCACCGCCGTAGGTTCGAGCCTCGCTCGGGCCACGTGAGAGACGCCAAGTTCTGCAACGGAAGGTCAGGTGGTTTTTCTCCGGGTACTCCGGTTTTCGCCCACCTCTGATTAACGATCGGCTCGATATGAGTGAAATAATCTTGAAAGGGCCGTAAAACCAAAACCAAACCTGCACATTGAGACGGTTCTAACCAGTACACACAACCTGTATCTTGGAGCAGAAATAAGAATTACGAAAACATGCCTATAGAAATGCATTGTAAACTTTACCGCCAAAAAAAAACGAACATTATAAGAGGAAAATTTGTGATATTTTATTATTTCTGCTCAAATAAGAAAAATAAGGTTTACCCCTGTAAACCCCAATTTTACTATATAAAAGTGGGGTTCAAGGGGGTCAAAATTACACATTACGAAAACACGCCTATACAAATACATTGAAAACTTTACCGCCGAAAAACGAAACTTTTAAGACGAAAACTTGTGATATTTTTCTTGTTTCTGCTCAAAATATAGATTGTGGGTACTCGTTAGAACCGCCCCATCGAGGCAGTTCTAATGAGTACCACAATCTATATTTTAGAACAGAAATACGAAAGATAAGGTTTACCCCCTGTTTACCCCAGTTTTACTATATAAAAGTGGGGTTCAAGGGGGGTCAAAATTATATAGGCGTGTTTTCGTGATGAAGGCGTGTCTTCGTGATGTAAATAATGTATGCCCCTATGAGCCCCAGTTTTCCCCACATGAACTGGGGTTGAGCGGGGTCTTCATTACACGGGTTTGTTAACATGATGTTTTGTTTGTTAGATTTGACATTTAACGTCCCAATCAACACTATCTCGGTCATTTTGGAGACGTTGCCTCCAATTTTGTGGGAATTTTTCTCGACATTGAGATGAAATGACATCTTAAGCCCTGCAGCCCAATGAAACCAATAGGGTTTATAAGTATGAACGGTCCGACTCGCACCGCTTTTCCTGGCCAGGCTTAAGACCTCTAAGCGGTTTACCAGTACTCATGTCACAGGCTGTCGGTTTCTTGAATGATTTTAACATGATATAAATGTCCATACCCTAACAGATATCAAAAGTTGGGCCGAGGTGTCTTTGGGGCCGAGATGTCTAGGGGCCGAAGTGACAGTGGGGCCGAGGTGTCTAGGGCCGAGGTGACTAGGGCCGAGGTGTCTAGGGCCGACTTGGTTTTGGGCCGACCTGTCTAGGGGCCGAGGTGGTAGTGGGGCCGAAGTGTCTGGAAATCATTTATATCTTTAAAATAAAAAAAAGTATCCGAAACCTGCTTCCCCTAAAAAATGGAATCGACTCGTCTCGCTTAAACTTTGAACTCTCAAAGGTCGTTGATAAACTATAACCGAAGCGTCGTTACCTTTTGATAACAGTGGACAGTGCTTTACAACAAAAACATTCGCTGACGTCACTTTCAACTTATCCTTTATCGCACTGCAGTTAATATTCAAACAAATTTACATGTAAATACACGGACAGAGAAAATCCGCTATTCCGAAGACTAATTCTGCTTTTAAACAGCTTATTAAGAAGGTTGCAGTTACTGTGTCTTCGTGTTTGCTGCACACAATATCCTCTGGTCAGGGACCACCTTTGGGAATGTTCAAAAGTGGTCTTAATGAGTAGTATACACAAGAGGGGTTCTGGGACAATTTCTCATCCCCACACTGTGGGGGCACCCACCCCCCGGGTCGGCCCCACCGAATGGGGATGCCGAGGACAATTTCTTCATCCCCGCAATACTGTGGGGCCCACACCCACCCCCGGGTCGGCCCCACCGAGTTGAGATGCCGAGGACAATTTCTTCATCCCCGCAATACTGTGGGGCCAACCACCACCCCCTGGTCGGCCCCACCGAGAGGGGATGCAATAGAATCAAATATTTGTTTGCCTGCCGTATCGCGGGGGAATCCCCTGAAAACTGGTGTTAAAATGATTTACAACGCAAAAAAAACAACAGCCCCAAAGGGGGTTTATAGCGAATAATTTAGAAATAATTAAATATAAGGTTTATAAAGAAACAGAATGCAAGAGCCTATTGACCCCCGCAAAAGCTACAGAGATCTCTTCTACAAAACCCTTGCTCAAGACCCACGCTTCAACGAGCAGCGCAGCCGTGATTTCGCCCAACGAATACTACGCGGGTGCTAAAACGCAGCGATTACCCAGTGTGCGGAATCAGCCGGCGCTTACAACCGCCAGTGGGACTCTCCGATGTTCGTGAATATCTACAGCGCCCGCTGTGCCATCGTCCTGGCCAACATAGACCCCATAGGCACAATACTGAGCCATGTAGAGGGTGGAGGATGGGCCCTAGATAGGCTTGCCTCAGGGGATTTGCTTCCGGATGTTTTTGGTAATATGACGGCAAATGAGATGTGTCCCATGGCCGGGAAAACCGAACGCGACGAGGTAACGCACCGTCTTAGCCAAAAAGTCATAGAAAAAACTTCCACCCTCTTCGCCTGTCCTCGTTGCCACAGACGAAACCAAACATACCGCCAGGTTCAGATCGGCGCCGGAGACGAGCCATCGACCTTTATATGCACCTGCAAAGAGTGTGGAGAACACTATGAGGGGTTCGCGTAAATAGACTCAATTCCTGCGAGCCGTGGGGGCCAGCTGACTGGTCGATGATTTAGACAATATTTATATATAGACTATAAAGAGAACACAATGCAGGAGTGTGCTTGGATCAAGGTCAGAACAAATGAAGTTTGTGGGAAGAGATGTAGCGGAATCTACTTTGCTGCCCACAACACTGCTAATTCCAGAAACACAATGCGGGAGTGTGCATGGATCAAGATCGGAACAACGGAAGCTTGTGGGAGGAGATGTCGAGGAACCTACTGTTGTATCAACAACGCCGTTTTCTCCAGAGGCGGGGGTCTTTGGATCTGTCGAGGTTGTGGGGTGGCTATGAAGACCCTACGTAAGCTGTGCAAACCATGCGGCCTATTACCAATACTAACATAAGAAACACTATGCTAAAAGTTTCCAAAAAGAAGCGAGACGACATTCCAGGATAAATTTCAATTAGAGAAATATCAACACAAAAGTATATGAAGTATAACTGTTAGAGAAATACCAATATATAGGTATTATGAATTATAACTATTGGAGAAATATCAATTAGAGAAATATCAACACATACGTATATGAAGTATAACTTTTAGAGAAATACCCAATACGTAGGTATTTATGGATTGCTATTAGAGAAATTTCAGTTAGAGAAATATCAACACATAGGTATATGAAGTATAACTGTTAGAGAAATTAGAGAAATATCAGATATAGAAATATCAACACATAGGTATATGAAGTATAACTTTTAGAGATATACCCAATACGTAGGTATTTATGAATTGCTATTAGAGAAATATCAATTAGACAAATGTCAACACATAGGTATATGAAGTGTAACTGTTAGAGAAATTAGAGAAATATCAGTTAGAGAATTACAACACATAGGTATATGAAGATATAGCTATTATGGATGAAATATCTGAAGATTATTCGACTCTCACACAAAACATCTTGGATGAGCCTATCCCAGATTCTGTCAAAGGGCGCTTGTTAAAGCCCTTACAGCCTGAAAAATATCGACCTATCCCACCACCACGCAAAAAGAAGGCCGCCAAGAGAAAAGCCATCGAAGAGGAATTTGACCCTATCTCCCGCGAGAAAGTCCTGAGATCCGTCAAGGAATATCAGGATGAGATCCTGGATTTGTTTACATCTGCTGGGCAACAGCTAGTCTTCAGTCAGACCCCATGGGTCATTGGCGACTTCTTGAGGGGTTGGCAGATGGACGTGCCTGCCAATAATCCTCATAGTGCAGACCCCAGGACTTTCCTCGAGGCTGTAGTGCCCCAGATCAGTAGCAAACTCGATGAAGAGATCGAGACGCTGGGTGGTGTGAAATTCTACTTGGCTCTCAAGATTCAGCTTTGGAAGGACAAACCAGACGGTAGCGAGGAGTACACAAACCCCGTGCTGCGCCACAAACAAGAGGCCCTTCTCCAGGCCAGCGAAATCAAGGGGGCTCTCGATAAAACCTTCCCACAGATCCAGGAAACACTCGAAAAGTGGACACAGAGAGGGTCTTGCTGGGTTATAGATCAGGTACAGGCCATTTGGCTGGACATTGCCAGATATCAGCCCCTTCGGGGTAGGTTCTACATTCCACTCCAAGCAGAATTAAGATATAAGAAGGCACTGGTTAACATAAAGAACAAGGACCAAGACTGCTTTCGATGGACGCTCCGAGCGGCTCTGGCAAATCCGCCACCACCACATCATCCAGAGAGACCAAGTTGGTATCCTACCAATGATGGTCTGAACTTCGAAGGGATTGATAGTCCCATACCCATCTCTCAGATCTATAAAGTGGAGCGGCAGAACAACCTAGCCATCAATGTCTTTGGCTAGGAAAAGGGCATCACCGTCCTTCGTCTAAGCACACAACTACAAGAGATACCAAGGATAAATAAGCTGCTGATCAGTGCAAATGAAAATCGCTTCCACTACGCCTGGATAAAGAACTTCAACCGCCTCCTCTACAACCAAAGCAAGCATCGTGAGCGCAAGTATTTCTGTGAGCGCTGTCTTCATGGTTACAAGAGAGAAACCTACTGGGGACCCACAAGCTCGAGTGCGAAGGCATCGGCCAGACGGCTGTCTGGGAGGAGATGCCAGAAGAGGGTAAGAACAAGCTCACCTTCCAGAATTACCACAAGCAACAACCAACCCCCTTCGTCATCCAAGCGGATTTTGAGGCCCTCACCACCAAGATCGAGGGACCCGAACAAGATCCTACAGAAAGCAACACCCACCAAACACAACAACATGAGGCTTGCAGCTACTGCTATATCGTGGTGCGGTGTGATGGAACAACAAAGCCGCCTGTCGAGTATCGCGGCCAAAATGCAGCAGAGCACTTCTTAAAATCACTTCAGGAGGAGGAGCGCGAGATTAAGAGCGTGCTAGCCAACCCTAAAAACATAAGGATGACACGAAAGGACTGTCGAGCTCATAACAATGCCGTGAATTGCTATATATGCGAAAAACCGCTAGACGGTGACTCTGTCCGCGACCACTGTCATATCAAAGGTAAATATCGAGGGGCAGCTCACAACGCCTGCAACCTTAAGCTGAGGCTAAGCCCAAAGACCATCGTTATTCCCGTGGTGTTCAACAACGTCAGAGGGTACGACTCCCACCTGCTCATGCAGGCCATCTCGAGGGTCGAAGGCAGAGGCTCCTGGATCCCCAACAACACAGAAAAATACATCTCCTTCTCTCTCGGGCAGCTCCGTTTCATCGATAGCGCCCAGTTCCTGCTCGCTTCCCTCGACAAACTGGTGGCGTCAAACCGGCCAGAGTCTTTCAAGATCACGTCCCAATACGAACCAAACCGTCAGAGGCTCCAGGTCTTGACCCGGAAGGGCGTCTACCCCTACGAGTATATGGACTACTGGGACCGTTTCGCCGAGACCAAGCTCCCCACGAAAGAGGTATTCTACAGCAAGCTCACCGACTAGCACATCAGCGACTACGACTACGCCCACGCGCATAGAGTATGGGAGGTCTGTGGGTGTAAGACCCTGGGGGACTACCACGACCTCTATAATCGCACAGATGTTCTCCTGTTGAGGAATTCCGAAAGACATCCCTGACGCAGTATGGCTTAGACCCAGCGCACTACTACACAAGTCCCGGGCTTTCATGGGACACCCTCCTAAAAAAGACAGGAGTGGAGCTCGAGCTGCTTACAGACTACGACCAACACCTGTTTGTCGAGAAGGGGATGCGCGGAGGTATCTCGATGGTATCAAAACGGTATGCCAAAGCCAACAATCCTCAGGTTGAGGATTATGACCCAGAAAAACCCAGTAGCCATATCTTATATCTCGATGCGAACAATCTCTATGGATGGGCTATGAGCCAGGCCCTTCCCATCAGAGACTTCCAGTGGGTCGATGCATCGGGACTCGCAGAAACCATATCAGAACTACCCGCAGACAATGAAGAGGGCTATATCCTAGAGATAGATATAGAATTTCCAGCAAAGCTCCACAAGGCACACAATGCCTACCCGCTAGCACCAGAGCGCCTAGCGGTCAAGAAGGAGTGGATGTCGGAGTACCAGCGCGAACTTCTCGATGGAGCTTTGGGGGGAGATCCTACAGAGGTTGAGAAGTTGGTACCCAACCTTCGCAACAAAGACCGTTTCGTGCGCCACTATCGGAATCTCCAGCTATACATGTCTCTGGGTATGCTTCTGACCAAGATTCATCGTGCCCTCCGGTTCCAGCAAAGCCCCTGGATGGAGCCCTAAATCAGGATGAATACTGAGCTCCGGAAGAAGGCCACCAGTGACTTTGAGAAGGATCTCTACAAGCTCATGAACAATTCGGTCTTCGGCAAGACGATGGAGAACCTCCGCAGGCGTGTCGACGTCAAGTTGGTCCGCGCCAACGAGGAAGATAAACTCAGGCGTCTCATCACACAGCCTTTGCCAGAGCCAACATCTTCGACGATGATCTTGCAGCGGTCCAGATGCAAAAGGCCGTCTAGTGCTCAATCGCCCGATTTACGTAGGTATGAGCACTGGACCTTTCAAAAACCCTGATGTACGATTTCTATTACAAACAGCTCCAGAGGCAGTACGAAGACCGCTGCCAGCTCCTCTACACGGACACCGACAGCCTGCTCCTGAAAATCGAGACAGAGGATGTCTACGAGGACATGGCCAAGCACCAGGATATCTACGACACGTCCGACTACCCGAACGACCACCCGCTGCACAGCACATAGAACAAGAAGGTTCTCGGAAAGATGAAGGACGAGTGCGCCGGGCAGTCAATCGCCGAATATGTGGGCCTGCGGCCGAAGATGTACTCCATCCTCCAGGCATCTGGAAAGAACATCATGAAGGTCAAGGGTGTGAGAAAAGCAACTGTCAAGAAGCGCATCAGGCATGAGCAGTTCAAAGAGGCTCTCTTTGAGAAGCAAACCTTCCGCCATGGCATGGATGTTCTTAGGTCGGAGAGCCATCGCATCTACGGACAGCATCTCAACAAGGTATCGCCCTTCGTTTCCGAGCGTTGGATCGCAGAAAACGGAGTTGAAACACAGGCTTATGGTTACAAACATTACATCACACAACAAGAGATGGACGCTTTCGTTGAGGAACTGGGGCGGTCCATCTAAAGAACTCTGAAATCATAGGATAAACGATAGCTCCCAAGAGAGTTCTAACCCAGGAGGAGATCCAGGAAATCAAGGCCCTGCGAGGTAAGGTGCCTGTGAGTAGGTGACGAAGCAATTCGGCATCGGCGCTGGGAGGGTTCACATGCTCTGGGCGGAGGAGGAGACACCCAATGTCGCAACAGAGGAGGAGGAGACACCCAATGCCTCAACAGAGAAGGCAGAAAGAGAGGAGAGCGTCGTCGACGAGCTACGATTGTTGCTACGCGATAGCATCGGCCAAGCCAAATCGGCAAATGGGCCGACCATCAACGAATTCTATGAGCTCCTAAAGAAAAGCCTGAGTCGGTTTGAAACCACCACAGAGAAGGTGTCGATTTCGTTGACGGATATAATTGCCTCTCTGAAGCGGCGCGAGGCGGCGAGCGGAGGCAATGTGATCTCCGAGAATATTGGAAATTCATCGGAACCTTCCATACCCTGCTGTACGACAACCTAAAGTCGCTCGAATCTCTCACAGAGCAGGCCGCAGATGTGTTGGTGGATGTGTCTTCTGCTATAGACGGACATGAGGTCGAGCCGCCGAACCCCTCGGTAGTAGAGAAACTGGTGGATATGGCTGAAAGATGGGTATACTTGTCTCTCTCCATAGCAATTGTCTGTGGGGTGTTCGCTACGCCGGCAACTACAGACCCCCCAGAACCTCGAGATACTGCAGGCGAAAGTTCCGAGACCAAGGACCACTGAAGTAGTACGTAAACCAAACGGATGCTTGAGAACCCATCCGGAGGAAGCTGTGTGTCGCGAGGCACAACAAGAAGTTCTTAGCGCACAAAACCGCGCTGAGGTCCATCCTGCAAGTAATACATCACGGGCTCGTTGGGCTTGTTGACTGTGCGCCCGAGCCGGTGCACATCCAGGGACCATATGGGATCAGTCGCTCGCCGGCGGCCCCCCCCCTCCCCTTCAAGTTCGCCAGGCTGGTACAAATAACGAACCCCGACGCCGGAGGTGATTATTGTCTCCTCGAGACCAACAGGACGACCAGGAACTACAGAGGAGGGCTTTTGTGTCACTGATCGCGCCCTTATGGCCTAGAGGGCTTTTTGCCGGTCAGACGGGTGACCTCGACATTCAAGGCTGTCACAACGGCAGGCAACCTTTTCACCCACTCTGTAGACCGCTGACCAGAAGTGAGTCGCATCTCCTGAGTGTACTGGTGCCCAAAGAGCCGCTCAGCCAAGATACGATTGAAGCGCTCAACAATGCCCTGGTCCCGGTGGATGTCAACCCGACCACGCCGAACCTGGACAGAGTGCTTTGCCAACAGCTGGCTGACAGAGCCCATGAACTCACGACCGGTGTCGACCTGGAGCAATTTGGGCCACCTAGATGCGAGACAAAGCTTCAGCAACATCTTTGGCTTCTTAAGTGGCCAGAGGCTCAGCTTCTTTGAAGCGTGAGGCTACATCAACCACGGTAAGGGCATATTTGTACGTGCGCTTGCGAACACGGTCGTGTGGCAGAAAGAGCAGGTCAGCTTGACGGACCACGTTCGGCTTGGTGATGTCGAATGTGGGTCGTGGAACGTGCTGCGGGGCGGCGAGGTAGATCTGCCAGATGGCCTGCTTCTTCAACCAAGCTCGGGCCACGTCTTCTGAGGTCTCAGCCGCAGAAGCCAGCTTCTTTATGGCCTCAAGACCCCTCCAGTAACCCTTAGGGGTGTAATAAATATCCGCAAGGCGTCGATCCATGTATTTATTGTTGCTTTTTTAGCATTGAGTCTCTAACGAAAACAACTGCTGTGGAATTGTCTAGGCAGCCTGCACTCTTTTAAGCTCGCCAGCAAGAAATATTCAGGTGCCATTGTGACCAGCTTTGTCCCACTCTTCCAACAGCTTGGTACGGGCCGTCATTAACGCCTCGTCTCTCGCACGTTGAAACAAATTAATTTTTTCCTCCTCCGACAAACCAACAGTATCTTTCTGGCGCTGACGAATTTCTTCTTTCATCTGATTGAACTTGTCGATTTCACACCGAATCAGGTAGTCTAAGCTCCTAGACCTTGATGTCATATTTATCAATCTTCCTGTATGTTTCATCAAATGTGAGACTTTGTGGCTAGTCTTTAGTCTTGTCTCAGACAACTTCCCCCAAGATAAAAACAACAACAACAAAAAAAAACATATGCATATATATACATATAAGTATACTATCTTAATTATATGATATTCGACTAGTAGCTTGTCTAAGAATCAGGCGAAATTCTGTTTCAGATATATTATCGTCGTTCAGCGCGTTTAGCTTCGACTCAGCCAAGATACGAATCTCGTCGTGTTTTTTTGGCTTTTGTTTGGAGTTTTCGTCCAATACATTTCCCGCCAACACCCAGCAACCCACACACAATCGCTCCAGCTCCAAGGCCAATGCCAGACAGACGTCGCGATGATAGTTGACAAGAGCCCGACGCCAGAAGCAGCCAGCCCTACGCCTGTCGCAGTAAGCGCGGTATCAATCCCATCAACAACATTAGCCCCACGTTTGTATTTCTTGTACAGCGAGGCTCTGAAGTTTCGTTCTTTTTCGAGACGGAATTTGACCTCGGCCACGTGCTGAAGGCGGTGTTTGTCTCCGGTTTCAAGTCCTGGGTAGAGGCCCATCGTGTACTACCCCTCAAGCTGGGTGGGTTTAAATAGACTACTGGCTAATAATTACTATAGCTTGGTCTGTTGTTAGCGCACCGGGCGTAAATCGCAGTCTTTTGAGAGACACTGGTCCTATAAAAATATTATGTAGGTCTAAATGATGGTATTCAACTTGGTGTTGGATTGCTTCAAGAGTGAACTGCACTCGAGGCGTTTCATGTACTTGTATATAAATCCCAACTTCTTTATTAGCATTTGCTTGACTCCACTTGAGCTTGAAGACGGGTAACACATCAACAAAGTCGTCGGGTCTATCTCCGAGAATTAGATCAAGGATGATCGATGATGTTGGCAAGTCCATACCAATGATTCCCGCTGGAGGGAATTCGAAGACTATTTTCAGGATTCCCTGCCGGTTGTTGCTTGTCTTTAGCACGTTATCTTCGGAAACGACAATGTTCTTCGTCCCGGGGATATGCGAGCACAGTCGAGTGCCACTATTCACTACCTTCCTAACTTCGTGCTGCTTTCCAGTCACAACGTACGGAGACGAGATTTGTATGTCAATAAGCCATCCTGTTTGATGGACGGGGTCCGCAAAAGCAACCCACTTGCTCCCAGTGAAGGCCAGCTTTGGAACGGCATGTGAGGTATCTACGTCGCCGAGATCACCGAATGCCAATGACCCCGCTTGGGCGACCTCTTTTCTTTTGTAGACCCCATCAGAGAGCTATAAGGCATACAATCGATCTTCTTTCCCGTCCTTATCGAACTCCTCAGTGTCACCAAGATCAGCTAAAGCCACCTCAGGGTATTTTCTGATCCCACCGGGGCCGCTTGCGTCAACCATTCCTTATATGTAGGGTTGCGCTCATATACTCGAATGGTAACATCTCTAAGTGAGATAGTTAGCTGTGAAATAGGCCCTGACGACAACCTCTTGTACTGTAAGACAGGAAATGATTCAGTTCTACCAGCTCCACACTTTTCGTTCTCGACAGGGATGGATCTAAGCAGTGTAGAGGGGCGACCGTTATGCAGATTGTCTGAAGTACTTAACTCAGCAAGGTGAAAGTAGACCTCACGATGGACGGCAAGCTTGTGTGGCTCATTTGCAGTGAACGTCTTGGTGCGGCCTCCTTCCAAGTAATGGCCATTGTTATTGATCAGCGCTAAGGGAGGGGGTTTGAAAGTATTGTCGGAAAAGATATTACAGTCGAACTTCGATGGGTCGAACTCGGTAGGCTCGAACATCACGTTTGGGTCGAACTGACTTTTCAGTCCCGGCAAAATCCCTATTCATTTTAACTAAACATGCCACCCTTGGCTCGAACCACGATGGCTCGAACCCTCGAACTCTAAGCCTGGTCCCCAGAGTGCATTTTCTATGTAAAATCCCACCGATGGCTCGCACTAATTACCTTTTTAAAAATTCCAATTTTATCGATCAAGTCACGCAGGCGCCTGATCAGTATCATAATACGGACCAAAAATACAGATCATCCACTCTTAAATTATGACCGATAAATGTACCGGAAGTCACCAAAATCGCCGCAGCTATGATAAAAAATCATAGTACACAAAGATGGATCTTGCCTAGTTGGACTCCAATGGCTCGAACTACCGATGGCTCGAATTTTTTTCGGCGGTCCCGGCGAGTTCGAGCCACCGAACGACGAGGCGTCTGCTTGAGGAGCTAAAAGTCGCCTTCCCTGGGGACGAGTCCTATTCATGGTACGATAACCAGTATGACTCCAGGGCCTACAAAAGGCTTTGCGAGGAGTTCGCCGTTCCGCCTGATACGGATTGGAGGCAAAAGCTGGACCACGGGTGTCAAGACCTCGGATATTTCAGTACCTTCACTGGGAGAAGGTGGGTTACCTTCCAGATGACACCTTGGGGGAAAAATCACAACTCCGATGGCCCCCTTCTTTCACCCGAAGGACGTCATACGCCATAAGCGCGATATGTCAAAGGCGTGGACGATGTTCATTCTCGATAAATCAGATGGCTTCATGCAAGCGGGTGTGGAGCGTCTTAATGACACGATCAGGACTTATGTTTGGGCCATCTTAGGAGCGCAAGCCCAGACGCGGTCAAATATTCTCAAGGCCGGAACGGGATTCGACGCTCAAAAGCAATTCATGGCGAATGTTGAAGACGCGATTGCCTCGCCCGTTGACATCCCCAGCAGCATCGATCGCTATCAGAAAACGTTGCAATATGCATCCACACCACTGGATTACGTCTGCGGGAAAGGGCTCTTCTTGATGCCGAGCGACATGGCACATCATCCCGGCAATGTTCAATGTTATAATAACCAAATCCAAATAGCGGGGTCAGACGCTGTCATCGGCCGCAACCCAGGAATGAACAAGGCAGCACTGATCAATCCTGCCTCTAAAGTCGATAGGACATTCCAGGGGAAAACTGCCTCACCAGCCGGGACCGATCCGCGAGTACTCACAGGGCCACCGCCCGAAGGGTCGCCTACGTCTGCCGCGGTTGCTCCGCAAGCAGACTGGAAATCCGGTCTCGACCATGAAGAAGAAAAAACAGCTCTCATAGTCGCAGAGATCGGGGTTGGCTTAGTGGTGCTTTGGTTTATCACTCCGTGGTAACGGTCGAGATAACCAGTCCCGTGCAGGCACGAGAAGAAGGGCCCCCACGCAGATGACCAAGGCCCACAAATTAACTGCGAGCAATGAAGCGGCCTTCCCTAGCGTGCTAAAGAGCCAAGAGACGATGGACACGATGATTCCGGGCAGGGCAACCACGGCCTTGCCGGCCAAATTGGCCAGGGCACGCCCGAGGGACTGTAGGTGCTTTTTTACCCACTCCTTGACCCCGCCATTGCCGGTTGGCTTAAGAGCCGGAGCCGGTACAGTCCTGCCGCCGGTTGGCGCAAGCACTCGGGTCGAGATTGCCATCCCAACCGCTGTTAGGATGCTCACGATGGTAATTCCCTGCTCGCGGAAGAGGGTGTGAATGTAACCTATTACAGAGGCACCCTATAATCGTGAACTATATACCTGTAATACGTATAGTGATCGATTAAAGAACAGACCTACTTTTCCGGTCCCTATTTTGTAAGTGTAAACAATATCATGCAACCTTTATTACACGGGAAAACAATGAATTTGCAAGTTATATTCTTTGCAATGTTTATTTTAACAGATTTTCAGACATTTCATCTAAATTCTTATCTTCTCGGGTTTTCCATGTTTGATTCTCCATCGCAATAATAAAGCGCTGGTACTGCGGTTGCGTCCCAACCTCTAAAATAAATTCTTAATCTAAAATAAACTATTATTCAGAATGTAAAGTGCTTAGAAACTTTTATTTGTGCGTCCATGGTGTTTCCTATCAGGGATGTTCGAAACGAATTGCTTGTTTCTATCTAGAGACTTCAAAATTCAAGTTAGCCCAAAAGTGCTCATTTCATGCCCTCGAAGTACTTCCCTTGGCTAGAAATGCAAAGAATCAGCCGATGTATCCACTCCTTGAAGGCGTCGCGGTACGCCGATTTGGGTAGTAATAAGGTACTGATGAAGGGCAGATCCAAGTTCTTGTTGGGACTGTTATTTCCGCCCAGCAAGGAATGATTTCAATTTCGGAAACATGGACAAGGTCTGAGGAATACGGGGGATGAGGCAAAACAGTTACTTTTTCTTTCTTCAAAAACGCCGTAACTATTGCGGAGGTATGAACTGGTGCATTGTCATGTAGAAGACAGACATGTTAAAAACCAGTGGCAGGGCGTCGTTTCTGATAATATTTTTTCAGTTTCTTCAGTACTACGTCTTGTAATACTTTGCCCTTTTTCACCGGCACTTTTATTGCGACTCCTTCACCAGATAATATTGCATACAATACCTTCTTTGTACTCAAAGAAAGTTTGGCAATTATTTGGCGTTGGCTGTGTTTAGTGGCCCAGATCTTATTGCTAACCTTTCTGACGGGCTCAAAATAATTGACCCACGTTTCATCACATGTGACGACATTGGCAAACTGCTTTTTGTCAAATTTTGAAAACATTTGAAGCAGCTTTTTGGCCAATTTAACCCGTTGCCTCTTTTGCTCATCAGTCAACAGATGTGGCACCCGTGTAGCAGAAATCTTTCTCACTTTCAAATGCTTCTTCAAAATAAGGTGAACCGTTGATAGTGATGTTCCTACCTTTCGTGCAATATCACGAACTGTCAATTCAATGATTTCCTTTATTTTGGAAACAACTTCTTACCGGATGCAGATATTGGCCTACCTGTTTTGGGTGCATTTTTGATGGACTCTACACCAGGCTCAAATTTCTTTTTCCACCACCGAACTGTGTCATAAGACACACAAGAAGGTCCGTTTTAGTCATCAGGTGCTTCAAAGAACAACCAAGTTTTGAGCGGGCTTTGATGTAAGCCCGTGTTTCATCTTACTTGTCGACGCTTTTACCAGCCATTTTTACTGTAGTGGTCAATGATCGCATGTATTCAAAAGGCAAATTTTATGTCTTACACTTAGTGCAACATGTACACTTATACTCCGTTGGGTAGGTATTGAATGATCCTATACATGTATGTATTGGTTTTTATCGTGCCCCACGTGGATATCGAACTAGAGGACAATAAGCAATTCATTGTGAACATCCCTCGTAGGTCTCTGTGCGTGGTGACGTCAGAAAATTTGCACTCGTTGACATGGCACTGAATTATCTGCTGTCATTTTTGCTTAAATTTGCTAAATTATTGCAAAACCCGTGATTGTTTTGATTTGCAGAACAAACTAAATACATGATAAGTGTCTTTAATAATAAACTATAATCGGTTCGCTGCGACAATTTTATAGGGGCGAGCTTCAGCGAGCATCTATAAAATTGTCTAAGGCTCACCGATTCTATTTTATCATTAAAAATACTAGCCATGTATTTACTGTATATTTAACTCCAAAACACCGGAACACTGACAGTGAAGCCCCAGACTAGACACCACAAAATATGGTGTCTAATGTTTGCTTCAAGTATAGGATTTTTGTAAAGTTGAAACTAAACAATCAAATCTAACGTTCTTAAACATGTCAGTTTGTATTTGTGTGTGTGTGTGTGTGTGCGCGCGCGCGCGCGGCGTGTGTGTGTGTGTGTGTGTGAATTCGGGTTTAACGTCGCTTTCAACAATTGTTCAGTCATATCACGACAGTGTCTGGTTGCGACAGGGAGCTCAATGCTCACTTTTATAGTGCTGCCTCACAGAAGTATCATGTCCCAGACACATTACATGATACCACAACCAGTCACATTATCCTGACACTGGGTCGACCAGTCCTAGCTCTACCACGTAAATCTGAGTGCCAAGCGAGGAGCAGCTGGTACCATTGTTAACGACTTTGGTATGTCGCGGCCCGGGATCGAACCCGTGACCTCCCGTTCCCCGGAGCGGACACTCTACCAACTGAGCAATGGGGCCGGTATCAGTTTGTATTTAAAAACATACAATTACTAAAATGGTTGCCCAATACAGCCTTCACTTTTGCCTCGCAAATGATTCTCACAGACACTAAGCCTGATGTTTCACCACGAAAAGACTCTTATATAATACTGACCCCCTTAAATCCCCCTTTTATATAGTAAAACTGGGGTTTACATGGGTATATATTATTTTTCTTATTTCTGCTATAAACAATAGATTGTGGGTACTCATTAGAACCACCTTGTTGAGGCGGTTCTAAAGAGTTCCCACAGTCCATATTTTGAGCAGAAATGTGAAAAATTTCCGATTTTTTGTCGGAAAATTTCATTTTTTTTTCGGTTTTAAAACTTTCAATATATTTGAAAAGGCTTGTTTTGCAGATGTCTGAACAACAGAAGGGTCAAGATGGTCAAGATGAGTCACAGTCTTGTGAAAGTGATTGGGCCCAGTGGCTTAAAAGATAAGTAAAGAACGAGGATCATGATGGCTGTGTATCACACATCTGAGTTCAAGATTAGTTATAATCTTGTGACAGTGATAGAGGTCAGGGGGTCAGTGGGTTAAGTGATGTTCGTTAAAGATGGTCATGAAAAAAGGGGCATATTGGTTGTGTGTCACACAACTTAGCTCAAGATGAGTCATAGCCTAGTGACAGTGACAGAGGTCAGCGCGTGTGTGAGGTGGGGGTGGGGGCGGTGTTTGTGGGGGTCATTGGCTTAAAAGATAAGTCAAGAAAGAGGACCATGGTGGCTGTGTATCACACATCTGAGCTCAAGATGAGTCATAACCTTGTGACAGAGGTCAGGGTGTGTGTGTGTGACCGGGGGGGGGGGGGTCATTGGCTTAAAAGATAAGTCAAGAAAGAGGACCAGATGGCTGTGTATCACACATCTGAGCTCAAGATGAGTCATAACCTTGTGACAGAGGTCAGGGTGTGTGTGTGTGTGTGTGTGTGTGTGTGTGTGTGTGTGTGTGTGTGGTGGGGGGTCATTGGCTTAAAAGATAAATCAAGAAAGCAGACCATGATGGCTGTGCATCACACATCTGAGTTCAAGATGAATCATAACCTTGTGACAGTGATAGGGTGTGTGTGTGTGGGGGCAGTCGGTAAGAGATTTGCGTTAAAGAGGGTCATGAAAAAGGGGCATATCGGTCGTGTGTCACACAGCTTAGCTGAAGATGAGTCGTAGTCTTGTGAAAGTGAAGGTTCAGTGCTTAAGAGATGCCCATTAAGGTTGACATGAAAGAGCTCTATGATGGTCGTGTGTTAAGAGGTTCATGATAAAGTTGTCATGAAAGAAACACTTCTGAGAAGTTATTCCAAAATCTGATAAGTGATAACATGTTTGGTTTGGTTTGAGGTTTAACGTCCCTATCAACACTGTAAAGGTCATTTCGGAGACGTTGCTTCCGATTTTGTGGGACTTTTACCCGACGATGAGATGGCATGATTACTCAAACCATGTCGCCCAATAAAACCAATACGGCTTATAAGCATGTCCAGTCCGACTCGCACCGCTGTGCCTGGGCAAGCTTAGATCCTTTAAGCGGTTTACCAGTATTCAAGTGCGGTCGGTTTCAGCTCTGTGTGGAAGCATCATGCATCCTATCTATTTCTTCACGCCCCGATTGTTATCGTCTTCCTAGAAGTGGCAACAAAGGCCCTTCGGAAACGACTGCCCAAGCGCAAAATAATGCCGTGGAACAAAATGGATGTTGAGGATATCAGGATTGCTACCGCCGAGTTCACCTCTGCCTTCGTGGGTGAAAACTCCATCAACACTGATATAGATACACTTTGGGGCACCTGCAAAAATAATGGGCGCCGTTTTACCATTTAATCCGTATTTAAACGTAAATTACGTGCTTTTAAACGAAACAATACTAGACTGAAGTGACTGTCAATTATATTATTAAATCATGGACGCCACTCTATGCTTTCATTTCGAAGTTCATTACCCGTTTCTGTTTTACGTCTTCTGGACACCGAGGCGAATAAATTCTACGATAGTTTTAATCAGTTATATGATGCGGCTCTCTTAACTAGAGGCTATACTCAACATACTCTCCGTCCTTACATTGATTCAGAAATTAATCATAAACGCCATTTCTTAAAAATATCCTTCATTAATAAGGGTATGGATTTTATAGATTTGCCCAGTATTTTTCGTGAGAGCTCGGTGCTTTCTTCCATTCCTGCTTAT
The DNA here is from genome assembly GCA_963580285.1 of Lucinisca nassula. NCBI lineage: Eukaryota > Metazoa > Mollusca > Bivalvia > Lucinida > Lucinidae > Lucinisca > Lucinisca nassula. Next base: position 27,138,248 of record OY757016.1, on the reverse strand, counting down.
TTTCAAAATACTGAAACACCTATAATTTGCTATAAATATAACAAACCTGTTAGATCTATCATTTTTAATTTCAATAAACTTGTTTCAGATCTTGATATTGATACTAATACTCCTGATCCGTGTGATTGTAAAAACTCAGTGTATGGCTATCCTGCTGCTGGTCATGTAATACTGGCAATTTGAAAATTATTCCTGTTTATAGGATACGGAATATAATTTCTAAAGGACCGAAATATCGGTTTCCTTCTAAAATTGATGTCAGTAAATGTAGAGATGAAATCGCTGCTGCCTTGAATGATTTCGGTAATCGATGGTGTAAGCGAGAGTATGTTGAGCATAAAGCCCTTAAGGACTGGGAACTTAGCATTTTAAAATAAGTGAATAAACGCATTTCTTTCTATTCTCAAAAAATAACTTATTACCTCCTAAGACGTCTTAACGTCGTCTTAAACTAGGTATTCAAGAATTTCATAAGAAGTTTGTTTTGGCCCCTGCAGACAAGGCCGCTAACAACGTCGTCGTTGTGTGACGGCTCCACTATGTTAACACGCTTAAGCAGGAGCTTGGTGGTACAAAGGCCTATGAACTTCAGCATTTGGCTGAAGAGAGAGCTATAGTAGATGAACATACTTGTCATTCAGCCGCCAAGTTTGCTGTGTGTGTTACAGAAGGCCAAGACAAGCTGTCTACGCTATACTGGTTACCAAAACTTCATAATAGAGCTTACAAAGCACGGTTTATTGCAAATTCTAGCTCTTGCACTACCACTGAACTTTCAAAATTATTAACTTCCTGTCTTACTGCTATTAAAACGCATGTGATTAAATATTGTGACAAAGTCTTTGAAAGATCAGGAAGAAATCTGCTTTGGCCTATAAAAAATTCGAATGAGGTTTTAAATAAATTGAAACCCAGACGTTTTCGTGCTTCAAGTCTGTCTACTTACGACTTTTCCACTCTTTACACTACACTTCCTCATAATCTTATAAAAGAAAAGCTTAATGATTTAATTAAATGGGCTTTTCACAGAGAAGATTCTCTCTATCTTGCATGTAATGTCAGAAATGCAGTTTTCACTTCTAAAGAGCATACCAATTATACACTTTGGTCATGTCAGAAAGTGTGTGATGCCCTCACATTTCTACTTGACAATATTTATATTAGATTCGGTACTAAGTTATTTAGACAAATTGTGGGCATTCCGATGGGTACGAATTGCGCACCTCTTGTGGTTGATATGTTCTTGTATTGTTATGAAAGAGACCTCATGTTGTCGCTTTCCATTGATATCCAATCTGAAATTATTGAAGCTTTTAGCTCTACTTCTAGATATTTAGATGATTTATTAAATGTTGACAATACTTACTTTGATGGTTTGATCAGTCAGATTTATCCCCTAGAACTTCAGTTGAACAAGGCAAATTCCTCTGATACCGAGGCCCCCTTTTTTGGATTTACTTTCATCTTTTGTAGATGGATTCGTTTCTTGCAAAATTTATGATAAACATGATGATTTTGATTTCGAGATTGTAAATTTTCCTTTTTTGGACGGTGATGTTCCTCGTGCGACATCGTACGGGGTTTATATTTCGCAGTTAATTCGATTCGCTAGAGTGTCTAGTCATGTATCCGACATCAACACTCGTAATAAATTATTAACCGCTGAACTTCTTAATCAGGGGTATCGGTATCATAAACTACGTAAAGCCTTTTCTAAGTTTTGTAGACGTCATTTTGATTTGGTTTCAAAATTCAATGTTGGACTTAAAACACTTCTGCAACAAGGCCTATCGGAACCCGAATTCTATGGTGACTTAGTATATAAATTTAGACAAATACATGCCTGTAATGACTTTAGTACCCAAATTCATGAAATCGTCCGTCGATATATAAAGTTCGGGTACAACATAAATGTTATAAAACAGACTGCCGGTGGGTCAGGCCTCAGATTCTATGACGGTTCCAACGTAAAGGCTTATTGAGAATTAGAGATATCAAATTCAAGGTAATGTTGGTTGGTGCCTGATGCTCTGTCTCTGGTCGGGCCCATCGGAGTCTAACTGTTGGTTTCTTTTGCTCCAGCATTTCAGTGGTTTCTTGCTTTCGACTCCTCACCATTGTCTCACCTATGTGGTTCTTTGATTATTTGTGTTCACGGAGATGTTGCACTGATGAATTAGGAGGCCTTCATTTGGACTGAACAAATTATTTGTCTAAATCGCGATGGAAGTAAGGGCAAGGATTGTGGCCACGTAAAATCGATTTCAGCCCCCCAGTGGAAATCTTTCCACTGACCGTTCCAAGGCGGTTTATTTATGTTGTTGTTTGTTACTTACTGTGTGTATCACTTGTGTCTTTTTATTTTGGATGGCCATATGGCCATTTTGTGGGAAAGTAACTGTCCTTATGGCCTTCCTTTGTTTAGGTTTCCATTATGGTCTAGTCGCTTCATGTTTGTGTTTCTTTCCCTTTGGTGTCTTTGATGGGTGGAGTAAGTTAATTGTATCGATTCCTGATCTTTGTTTTACTTACATTTTTTAAAGACGTCATTCTGATTTGGTTTCAAAATTCAATGTTGGACTTAAAACACTTCTGCAACAAGGCCTATCGAACCCCGAATTCATTGGTGACTTAGTATATAAATTTAGAAAAATACATGCCTGTAATGAATTCAGTACCCAATTTCGTAAAATCATTCGTCGATATATAAAGATTGGGTACAGCATAAATGCTATAAAACAGACTGCGTGCATGATGGTTAACCCAATCACGGTTGGCAACTTTGCTTCCCTCTTTGATTGCACACGGGTGGGTCGGCCAAAGATTATATGACGTTTCCAATTCGAATTATGGATATCCATTATTCGGCTGATTTATGGACATCCATAAATCTAATTATGGATATCCATAATTCTCCTCTGCAAATAAACCTAATGAATAATGACTGCTTCCTTTGGAAAAAAAATCGACTTTTCGCGCCAGGTTTCCGATTTAGGTATGTAATAAAAGCCGGGATGGAAGTTGAGGTAATGTAGGGTAGGCTTAGTGGTGGCCTATGGTGTGGGAGAGAGGTGTTTTGTTTGATTTTAGGTTTAACGTCCCCGTCAATACTATTCAGGTCATTTTGGAGACGTTGCTTCCGATTATGTTGGGCATTAAGCCTTCATTGAGATGAAATGACATCTCAATCCCGCCGGCCTCAGTAACTCAGTCGGATCCGCGTCTGACTGGTGATCAGGAGGACGCGGGTTCGATACCTGACAGGGTCGGCAACATTCTTTCGTGGAGATTGATCACAAAATCTTTTCTACGGTCATTCTTTCCCTTCCGCTGAATCAAGAAGGGCAGTTGTCAGTTTCTGGCGAAAGAATGTGCACTGTACTGGTTAACTGCTTACGTTTATGTCTGCCCAGGAAAAGTGTGGATAGGTAAACTTACCGGCTCAAAAATGACCAAAATTAGTGTTGACTGGGCCGTTAAACTCAAATACAAACAACCAAACAAACATCTCAATCCCTATCGCCAAATGATTCGCACGACTTTGTTAGGACAGGCTTAGACCTTCTAAACGATTTACAAGTACTCTCAGCTCATGCAGCTTAATCTAGTTCTCCAAGCCCCAATGGGCGGGGTCCAGAAGATATATCTGAATATGCCTGTTACTCAATACACCTCAAGTAGAGTATTATGTGGATATATGTTTGTTTGTTTGTTTGTTTGATTTGAGGTTTCCCCTTCAGCACTGTATAGGTCATTTTGGAGACGTTGCTTCCAATTTTGTGGGCCTTTTGCCCGACATTGAGATGAAATAACATCTCAAGCCCTGTCGCCCAATGAAACCTTTGTTTGTTTGTTTGATTTGAAGTTTTACGTCCCCGTCAACACTGTAAAGGTCATTTTGGAGACGTTGCCTCCAATTTTTTGGGACTTTTACCCGACATTGAGATGAAATGACATCTCAAGCCCTGCTGCCGAATGAAACCAATATGATTTATAAGCATGGACAGGCCGACTCGCACTGCATTGCCTGGGCAGGCTTAGATCCTCTGAGCGGTTTACCAGTACCCATGTGCGGTCAGTTTCCGCTCTGCGTGGAAGCATCATGCAACCTATCTATTTCTCCAAGCCCCGATAGGCGGGGGCCGATGGATATATGTTAATACTATATATAACGACCATGTGCATTTTTTCTCCAGAAAGCATGCGCGGATTGTCTGTTTGGATCATTATAATCTGACTTCCGACTTTCAATCTCCTTAGGTGCGCAGTCCTCATAGAGGTGATTCCAGAGGGCCTGAACTTCCATATCTTACGGCTGGTTCCGATATTTAACTGCACACATGGCGGGCGTTCTGCGTATGGCATCCGTTGCTTTCGAAGCCTTACGGGCTGACAAGGCTGCACAGCAGACAGGTTCTTTGACTGGCCATCATCTTCCAGCGATGATGAAGATTTTGAAGATTTTTACATTAAACAATCACGTGTCTTAGGAAGAAATAATTAAACCATATCCATAAATCGAACTATGGATATCCATAAATCGATCTGAATTATGGATATCCATAAATCGGATTATGGATATCCATAATTTGAATTATGGATGACCATAAATCAGAGGAATAATGTATATCCATGAATCAAATTATGGATATCCATAATTCGAATTATGGATATCCATAAATCGAATTATGAATATCCATAAATCGGTCTGAATTAATGATATCCATTTATCGAATTATGGATATCCATAATTCGATTTATGGATATCCTTTATTCGGCTGATTTATGAATATCCATTAATCGAATTATGGATATCCATAATTCGATTTTTGGATATCTATAAATATGGATTAAATAGTAAAAGGGCTCCCCATACAAAAAGCACTGTACAGCCATAATGCAAGAGAAAGTACCTTCCAAGATGGCCTCCAGTAGATTTATCCAGCCCTGGATCAACAGAAAGGTTAAACGTTTGTCACGCAGAAAGAAAAGAGCCTAAAAGAAGGCCAAAAGAAGCAGCAACCCTGGGGACATTTCCACATACAAGCAGCTCCAGAAAGAGACGCAACGCGAATGCAAGACTGCATATAACACATATGTTAATGACCACGTCAGTAGCGATAAAAGCCCGAAGAAACTCTACTCTTTCGTCAGCAGTAAACGCTGCGAGAGCTCTGGTTTACAAGTCCTCAAAAGCGACGGTGTCGGGCACAGCGATCCCAAGAGCAAAGCAGATCCTGAACAAACAGTTTGCCAGTGTCTTCACTGAAGAGGACCTGATGAACATCCCATCTATGGGCACAGACAGTTATCCTACAATGGACCCATTCGATGTCACCATAAACGGGGTTAAAAAACTGTTGCTCGACTTAGATCCCCACAAAGCCCAAGGTCCCGACGGCTTACCTCTGAGGTTCCTGAGGACTTTGCCAACGAGATTGCCCCTGCACTGACACTCGTGTTCCAAGCATCCCTCACACAAGGCCACGTACCTAATGATTGAAAACAGGCTTTCGTTACACCGTGCCACAGAAGGGGCGACCGGACTGCTCCAGCCAACTACAGGCCCATATCGCTGACCTCAATCTGCTGTAAGACCCTAGATCACATATTTCACAACCAAGTCATGAAGCAGCTTGAGAAGCACGGTATACTGTCTGACAGTCAACATGGTTTCCGTAAAAAGAGATCATGCGAAAGCCAGCTCATCCTTACGTTTCAAGACATCGGCTCAAGCCTGGATGATGGCGACCAAGTAGACGCAGTGCTACTCGACTTCAGCAAGGCCTTTGACAAGGTCCCTCACAAGCGCCTCTCCATCAAGCTGGGTCATTACGACATCTGCAACGGCCTACTGAAGTGGATAGAGAGCTTTCTCAGCAACTGCAGCCAAGAAGTCCTGGTCGAATGCCACACATCAGAGTCTGCACCTTTTACGTCTGGCGTACTACAAGGTTCTGTACTGGGACCCTTGCTTTTCCTCCTCTACATTAATGACATGCCAGGAAGAGTAGCCTCCACCAATTGACTCTTTGCAGATGGCAGCCTGTTTTATCGCAAGATCCGCACAGCCCAAGACACAGACATCCTGCAAGAGGACCTTACCAAACTGGAGCAGTGGGAGAAAGACTGGCAGATGCAGTTCAACCCGTCCAAGTGTGAGACCATTCATATAACCAGGAAGCGAAATCCAACAAGGCGAACTTACGTGCTCCATTGTCACCATCTGAAAAATGTAGCAGCGAGAAGTAGCTGGGGGTCACCCTTCATGAGAAGCTTCTCTGGAACAGACAGGTGGACGACGTCTCCAAGAAAGCAAACAACTCCTGAGAAGAAACGCCACTAGCTGCCCTAAGGATGTGAAAGCCCAATGTTACAAGACGCTGGTACGTCCGATCTTGGAGTACGCTGCTCCAGTAAGGGACCCCTTCACTGCTACCAACATATCCCAGTTAGAGGCAGTCCAGAGACGAGCAGCAAGATTTGTGATGGGCGACTACAGGACGAAAAGCAGTACAAGCCAGATGATTGCCACTCTAGGGTGGCCCTCACTTTAGCAGCGACGCACTGATGCAAGACTGGTATTGACATTCCAGCCAGTCTGTATCTCCATCCTGCCACCGTGTCTCTACAGCGGAGGAGGAACGTGTGCTACCTGGTGCCATTCTGTCGCACAGACATATACAGACACTCCTTCTTCCCAATAGCTGTACGCCTCTGGAACCAGCTTCCGGCCTCCATCGCCAAAGCCGAGACCTTGGACAGCTTCAAGGCAGGCCTGGCCAATCAGCACTAGATCTTAACATGTTTTTTTATCGGTTTTAATTTGCACTTTGTTTGTCGCCTCACGACACCCTTGTACAGTCACAGTGCGTCGATGCTCCAGAGGGGCCCTGCACTTTTTGGGAAGAAGAAGAAGACTGAAGAAGAAGAAGGGCCGAAAATCATGTTTGTAAATAACAAAAACAGGAAGTCATGTATCCCTATTAATAATGATTTATTTACATTTGTACAGGTTCAAGATCCTAACTCTTTCAATTATTACAACATATTTACAAATCTATTTATATTATTAGCCCTTCTAGCGCTAAGCCCCATTAGCAGACGACTTTTTCATAGTACTTTCATATTTCTAGCAAATATGGTTTGACGTTACATGTCAGTCATCTGCTTGGCAGGGGATTCACAAGAAATACCAAGCCTCATTTACTCTGAAAAATAAGTCAAAACCAATTAGACTATCATCTGCTCTAGAATTTTCTGCAGTGCTTCAAGGGTTAATTATAGACGCCAAGAAACTTTTATACATTTTCAGATGACAAATATCGAGTGCACACACACACACACACACACATACGCACAAAACTGTTCATGTGGGGTACCAGGCATGTGAGTTCCACAATACCTTATGGGTCCGTCTTGTGGGGAACTGCCAGTGTCTCTCGTTTTAAAGGAAGGTATTTGTTGTTCTTCAAGCTTTTTCATTATCACCGTCTTCCATTTCACTGTACGCATCATTTGCATTTCCTTTTTTGATAAATTTAGCACATTACGAAGACACAAATGAATGTTTTTCAACTAACTGGAAAAAAATCGCTTCTTTCAAGGAGACATCCGGCCAATATTAAATATGGAAATCCTTTTGAATACGTTTTGTACTTTGTAGTGTTCTTATTTTGGCAAATATTCACGTAACGGCCCATATTTGCAAACTGTGTGCATTGTCATGTGGGGAACTGTGTAGTTCTTTCTGGGGTACTACCCCAGAACGAATAACACAGTTCCCCACAAGCCAGTATTACCACCACAAGACAATACACACTATTGGCAAACAGGTCATTAACATATGTTTTGTCAGAGCAGTTCAAACTTAACAACAAAATATGAAATTGTTCTTACTAGGTACTCAGGAAAGAAAATATAAACGAAAAAAAAAAAAAAAAAAGCTCTCATGGATAAAATCCAAAATCCAAAAGCTAGACCAAGCCGGAGATTCGGACATCAGTTCTCCTATTTTCGTCTTCGCTTAAACACGTGTGTATTGGGCAGTTATGATGATACCGTCGTTATAAGTTACCCACAAGACTCTAAACATTTCCACTGGTGGTATCCAGAGATACCCAGAGCAGAGTAACTGATTTTTCACTTTTATTATTTTATATATATATATATTTATTTAAAAAAAATGTCACTTTCGAGAAATAAATTTAGCCGCTGACAGGAAGGAAATGCTTAATAAACGGTCTACTAGCTGATACATTCACATAAAGCCTAATTACAGAATTCAAGTGTTTTATATTTAAAGATTTTTTATTCATTTTTTAACAGTCGCTAACGACGCCTCTGGGGCCGGGCCGCGTAGCGCGTCTGACCGTTGAGAAGCAAGAGGTTGCGGTTTCGAAACCCGGCTCGTTCACATACTTTCAACGAAATTGATTATGAAATATTTTCTATGATCATTCTCCTCCTTCCGCTAATTCAAGAAGGGCAGTTGTCAGTTACTGGCGAAAGTATGTGCTCTCAGTACTGGTTAACCGCTTAGGTCTAAGCTTGCCAGGAAAGGTGTGGTTAGGTTAACTGACCGCGCACGATATAATCCTAATGGGTTGAAAGGGCCTTCTGGTTTCAGACAAGAATATTTTTAAAGCCTTTCCCTATACAAGTCTATTAAAAACCAGTTGGCCCCGGGGCGGGGCATTTTGGGCTCCAGGGCTTTAATTTGAATAACTTTGGTAGAGGTCCACTAGACGAAGCTACATACCAAATATCTAAGACCTGGGCCTTCAGGTTTCTGACAAGAAGACTTTTTAAGCTTTTCTTTATATAACTCTATGTAAAATCAGTGGCCCCGGGGCGGGACCATTTTGGGTCCCAGGGCTATAATTTGAACAACTTTGGAAGAGGTCTATAAGTCGAAGCTACATACCAACTTTGGTACAGGTCCACCAGACGAAGATACATACCAAATATAAAAGAACTGGGCCTTCAGGTTTCTGACAAATAGACTTTTGAAGGTTTTCCCTATATAACTCTATGTAAAACAAGTGGGTCCCAGGGCGGGCCATTTTGGGCCCAATTTGAACAACTTTGGTAGAGGTCCACTAGTCAAAGCTACATACCAATTATTTCAGACAAGATTTTTAAAGGTTTTCCCTTTATTAGACTATGTAAAACCAGTGGGCCCCAGGGCTATAATTTGAACAACTTTGGTAGAGGTCCACTAGAGGAAGCTACATGCCAAATATCAAAAACCTGGGCCTTCTGGTTTCATACAAGAAGATTTTTAAAGGTTTTCCCTATATAAGTCTAAGTAAAACCAGTCGGTCCCGGGGCCGGACGAAGCTACATACCAAATATTAAAGACCTGGGCCTTCTGGTTTCAGACAAGAACACTTTTTAAAGGTTTTCCCAAATTAGTCTATGTAAAACCGATGGCCCCGGGGCGGGGGCATTTTGGGCTCCAAGGCTATAATTTGAACAACTTTGGTAAAGGTCCACTAGACGAAGCTACATGCCAAATATCAAAGACATGGGCCTTCAGGTTCCTGACAAAAAGATTTTTAAAGCTTTTCCTTATATGACTATATAAAATCAATGGGCTCAGGGCGGGGCATTTTGGGCCCCAGGGCGATAATTTGAACAACTTTGGTAGAGGTCCAGTCGAAGCTACATACCAATTTTCAAAGACCTGAGCCTTCTGGTTTCTGACAAGTAGATTTTTGAAGCTTTTCTCTATATAAGTCTATGTAAAACAAGTGGGCCCCGGAACGGGACCATTTTGAGCCCCGGGGCTTTAATTTGAACACTCTTGGTAGAGAGGAACTAGATGAACCAACATACCAAATTTGGTAACTCTAGGCCTTATAAAGATTTTTAAAAAATTTGCCGTTTGGTTGCCACGGCAACCAGAGTTCAACTTGGATTCAAGATTTTTTGAACAGCTTTCAGTAAGTACCTCCAAAGGATCATTCCTGTGAAGTTTGGTCCAAATTGGCCAAGTGGTTTAGGAGATGTCAATTGTCGACAGACGACGGACGTACGACGTACGGACGCGTGAGCACTGGCCTATCTGAATAGCTCACTGAGCACTATGTGCTCAGGTCAGCGAAAAATGTGTAAGCAACTTCTCCTCCTAAACAATATGTAGCAGGTGTGCGATCTAGGGCCATCATGGCCCTCTTGTTTAAACTTAAGTCCATAGTTAGCACTTTTTTTTTTTGCACTCGTAATCTTTTAGTGATTTTGTGATTTTTAGTGTCGCCACACTGTCCCAAAGGACCAGCTTTGGTAATGGAAGAAAACACAATTATGTTATTTCATAATACAGATTTAATGACAAGCTGACAGTTAATTGCTATAGGAACAGTAGTTTATCAAAACACAAGCGATCAAAGTAGGCCTGATATAGAGAGTATTTTCCTATACATGTAGTTAACACTGCAGCACTGTTTTTAACGCAACTTGATGGTCATCCATAATCTGACCCTGTACAAACACAAGAGGCCCGTATATGTGAAATTTTGCTTCCGAAGCTCTTCGTTTGAGACTCTCGAAGCCAAATATAAACATCTCCGGCCTGCAGGATCTTTTTGGGGCCCAGATCATCACAGTCCCTTCATCAATACACACTTGGACGTCCTTGTCCTACATACAATCATTGCAAAATACAAATACTTCCGGATAACTGTTTCTTAAGGATAAGGATTTTGAAATTTGACCTACACTGCCATTATCTCAGAAAACTTGGGACCTTCTTTATTCATTTGTTCAAACTTGAAAGCCCTTCTAGAGATAATAAAAATCTAATGTTGACACTTCTGGCTTATTGACTGACTGTTTGGGATTAAACATCGCAAATAAACAAATAATAGGTAATATGGTGACTGACAGAAGAGAACATTTTTTAAGTTCACATATCAACTCTCACTTCACAGAGACAAAAATATGAGAAATGGAACTAAAATCTTGTAACATGCTAGAATATCAAGATACATGACATCCAACTGCTTTGAGCCCTTTCAGTCACCTCTTACGACTGACTGATTGATTGTTTCAGGTTAAATGTAGTACCAACACAAAATAGGTTATATGCCGACTGACAGGAAAGGACATTTCAGTTCAAAAATCACCTTTCATTTACTAAGTTTTAAAAATAGGAGAAATAGAACTAAAAATCTCTTACAACACGTACGTAGCCAAACAGTGGTGACATTCTAACCACAGGGGTGTATTTTTTTTTTTTTTTTTTTTTTTTTTTGAGAAAAATTCTGGTAATTGCTAAAATAAACATTATTTCTAAATTATAAATTTGAAAATCCCATCATTGGAGCAACCAAGTATTGAGCTCCTTCACGTGTACATACTTTAAAGGGACCCCGTGTGGTACTGGGGCTTACAGCGTTACGACAGTATGGCCATGTGCATATCGTAAACAGCAACCAAAAGGGCACATTACAAATATGGAATATCAGGTCTGGGTATTTCAGCAGATAGGAATTTAACTGAATTGGGTTCAACATCCCAACAACACATTATAGGTTATATGGGAACTGACAGGAGAAAACATTTAAGTTAGCAATCACCTCTCACAAACATCAACATAAAAATATGACAAACGGAATAGAGGGGAATAATTTAATTCTATTTCTCATATTTTTATCTCCATGTAAATGAGAGGTGATTTGTGAACTGATATTTTCTTTCCTTTCAGTCGCTATATGACATGGCCCTTACCAAGCTAAATTTAAATGTCACGTCCACTTATTAAATCTATCCAACCCAGGATTTCAATTAAATTTACGTTCATACGTTCAAAATTTGAAGAGTATAGATCACAATCAGATCTGCTATGGATCCATTCTGTATGCAAATAGGTAGGAAAGTAGAAGTAAAACAAAGATCAGGAATTGATTTTGTTTGTTTGTTTGTTTGAATTGAGGTTTAACGTCCCCGTCAACACTGTAAAGGTCATTTTGGAGACGTTGCTTCCAATTTTGTGGGACTTTTACCCGACATTGAGATGAAATGACAGCTCAAGCCCTATCGCCCAATGAAACCAATAGGGTTTATTAGCATTGACGGTCCGCCTCGCACCGGGGTTCCTGGACAAGCTTAGATCCTCTAAGTGGTTTACCAGTACTAGTGTGCGGACCGGTTTCAGCTCTGCGTGGAAGCATCATGCAGCCCATATATTTCTTCAAGCCCCTATGGGCGGGGGCGATCAGGAATTGATACAATTAACTTACTCCACCCATAAAAGACACCAAAGGGAAAGAAAAACAAACATTAAGCGACCAGACCATAATGGAAACCTAAACAAAGGAAGGCCATAAGGACAGTTACTTTCCCACAAAATGGCCATATGGCCATCCAAAATTAAAAGACACAAGTGATACACACAGTAAGTAACAAACAACAACATAAATAAATCGCCACAGAAGAGCCGCCTTGGAACGGTCAGTGGAAGATTTCCACTGGGGGGCTTAAATCGATTTTACGTGGCCACAATCCTCGCCCTTACTTCCGTCGCGATTTAGACAAATAATTTGTTCAGTCCGCATGAAGGCCTCCTAACTCATCAGTGCAACATCTCCGTGAACACAAAAATCAAAGAACCACAGAGGTGAGACAACGGTGAGGACTCGACAGCAAGAAACCACTGAAATGCTGGAGCACAAGGAAACCAACAGATAGACTCCGATGAGCCCGACCAGAGACAGAGCATCAGGCACCAACCAAGATTATCTCTAATTCTCAATAAGCCTTAACGTTGGAGCCGTCATAGAATCTGAGGCCTGACCCACCGGCGTGCAATTAAAGAGGGAAGCAAAGTTGCCAACCGTGATTGGGTTAACTACCATGCATGCAGTCTGTCGTATAATATCCATGTTGTACCCAATCTTTTTATATCGAAGAATGATTTTACGAAATTGGGTGCTGAAGTCATTGCGGTTATATATTTTTCTGAATTTATATACTAAGTCACCATAAAATTCGGGTTCCGATAGACCTTGTTGCAGAAGAGATTTAAGTCCAATATTGAATTTTGAAATTAAATCAAAATGGCGTCTATAAAATTTTGAAAAGGCTTTGCGTAGTTTATGGTACCGATAACCCTGATTAAGGAGTTTAGCCATTAATAATTTATTACGAGTGTTGAAGTCATGTACATGACTACACACTCTAGCAAATCGAATTAATTGCGAAACACAAACGCCACAGGATGGCGCACGAGGAACATCACCACCCAAAGAAAACCTACAATCTCAAAATCAAAGTCATCGCGTTTATCATAAATTTTGCACGAAACTAATCCATCTACAATAGATAGATGTAAATCAAAAAACGGGGCCTCGGTATCAGAAGAACCCGCCTTATTTAACTGAAGTTCTAGGGGGCAAATCCGACCGACCAAACCATCAAAATAGGTATTATCAATATTTAATAAATCATCTAAATATCTAGAAGCAGAGCCAAAAGCTCCAATAACCCCAGACTGGTTATCAATGGAAAGCGACAAAATGAAGTCTCTTTCATAACAATACAAGAACAGATCAGCCACAAGAGGTGCGCAATTATTACCCATCGGAATACCCACAATTTGTCTAAATAACTTAGTACCGAATCTAATATAAATATTGTCAAGTAGAAAGGTGAGGGCATCACGCACTTTCTGACATGACCAAAGTTTATAATTCCTATGCTCTTTAGAAGTGAAAAATGCATCTCTGACATTACATGCAAGATAGAGAGAATCTTCTCTGTGAAAAGCCCATTCAATTAAATCACCAAGCTTTTCTTTTATAAGATTATGAGGAAGTGTAGTGCAAAGGGCGGAAAAATCGTAGGTAGACAGACTAGAAGCACGAAAATGGAAGTCATGCTAAGCACGATTTGGGTTATATAAATCAAATGTTCACTGACATTGTTAACTAACATTGTATTTTCATTGCAATGTATTTTGACCCAAAATCAATTAACCCTTATCCTGCCATATTCATCTTATGTTGCATTTGCAAGGAGTATAGATCCAGATCTCGGCTCCTGAAGGAGCCACCTGATCAGGATCTATACTACTTGCCATTCTTATTTTGAACTTGAAAAACATGTAATTTATTACACTTATAGCTTGGATTGGTCATAATTCTTGAGTATGTGGGCTTTGTGGATTTTTGTGGCAGGCTAAGGGCTAACTATACAAACCAGTTGAAAAGATGCTATAGTGACAAACATGTGTTAAAGAACTTAAGTAGCTCACTGAATGTTGAAGTTGACTGGACAAATATTAGAAAAAGTTTGAATAATCACAGTAAACCATTTCAGAAATACTTGAAGATAAGCAAATTTTACTAAATTTCTAGGCCCAAACAGGGGTTGTATAACTGTGTGAAATCCAAGGAACATATGTCAAACTTTGTTTTTAGACTACTTAGAGAGATAGACATGGAAACAAAACCCTCATGAACATCTACACCTTACAAGCAATGCGCCTACCAAGTTTCATGTCAACCGGATAAGAAGTGTGGCAGAGTTATGCGGAAATAAAAAAGTTTAACACACAGGACAGTGGAGAGCACCATACCATAATACATCCCTTCTAAATAAGGGGTATAGCAAGAGCTGTCAGCAGACAGCATAGCTTACCTGGATCTAAGGACTAAATGCCCCTTTGGCCTATCGGGGGAGGAAGGCAGCATTAAGGTCATAGTTGTTATAGGGGAGGGGTGCTGCTGATAAAACTTTGGACCCATGTGTATCATTAAACTGAACATGAACCAAATCCAACACATGCTTTTGAAATCTGAGCTTTTAAAAAGCTTTAACATAAAGCTTTAGCGTAAAATTTGACTGTGACCTTGACCTTTCGGCCATCTGAATAAAACTCTGGACCTATATCCATCATCATACCAAAAATGAACTAATTCAGTAATATAGTTTTGAAATTATGAGCTCTAGAAATTCTTAAACATGAAATTCCAGTCTGTTACCTTTACCTTAAAAGCATGGGCATATATTGAATCGCTGCTCTTTCACAGATTTTGTCCATTTTGCAAAAGCTGCTTGTCTTGTTTACTTTAGAGTGCTACCTCGTCAATATAAACTGACCAAATGAGACAAGTCCTTGGGTACACAGCCTTATATAGGCAGAGAATAGTAGGACATCACTGCATACCTCCTTCAATATGAGACTCTCAACATATCAGCCCTCGTAAATTACCTTTTTATACAGCCTGTCTGTATGCTCAAAACAAGTCCTTTCATTGCAGTTATACACTGTAATCATTGCATACACAAATGAATGTTAGGTGATACAGACCTTTTTTGACGGCATTCAATTGCATATATTTACTTTTCCAGTGTAAAGTCTAATGTAAACCTATAGAAAACAACTGCGTTCATACTTCCATGAACGCATCGAATCGCATGATTTTAAGTGACGTCATTCTAAACCATTGTTCTCTAGGGGCGTTGATGTCGTCAACGCTGCTCCGCTCGGTGTAGAAAAACAGCGTGTAAATGTGTTTCAACTTTAAAAAGTTGCCCTACAAGCATTTTTTCGCCCAGGGATGCGGGGCAAATAATGTAAATATATATATAAAAAAAAAAAAAAAAAATCTGCTTTTCATGAAAGTATGAACGACAGTCGGTCGCTAGCAAAGTAAATGAACCCCGAAGAGGTTCATTTACTTTGCACGCGACCCACTGCGTTCATACTTCCATGAACTGCAGAAAAATAAATTTCATTTCTTAAATAAACAGCTTTCATCACTATGCAATAACATTATGGAATAATGGAAGGTTATAAAGAATTAAAAGACGAAAACATTTAACTAAAGGTATTAAAACATTGTTTTAAATAGGTGTTATTTTTTAATGGAGACCCTTTGTCATTCATGCAAAATAGAAGTGAAAGCAATGATCAGAAATCGATACAATCAACCAACAGCTCCCTTCAGAGACACCAAAGGGAAAGAAGCACAAACATGAAACAACAGACCTAATGGAAACATCAATAGCGGAAAGCCAAAAGGACAGTTACTTTCCCACAAAATGGTCAATAGGCTACCCACAATAAAATAATATCAGCATCACAAACACCCAAAGACAAACCTTAACAAAAATAAACCGCGACAGAAGAACCGCCTTGGAACGGTCAGTGGAAACGAATTCCGCTGGGGGGTTAAATCGATTTTACGTGGCCACAGTACTCGCCCTTACTTCCGTCGCGATTGAGACAAATAATTTGTTCAGTCCGCATGAAGGCCTCCTATCTCATCAGTGCAACATCTCCGTGAACACAAATAATCAAACAACCACAGAGATGAAACAACGGTGAGGACTCAACAGCAAGAAACCACTGAAATGCTGGAGCACAAGGAAACCAACAGATAGACTCCGATGAGTCCGACCAGAAATAGAGCATCAGGCACCAGCCAACATTACCTTGAATAAGATCTCTCTAATTCTCAATAAGCCTTTACACTGGAACCGTCATAGAATCTGAGGCCTGACCCACCGGCGTGCAATTTAAAGAGGAAAGCAAAGTTGTCAACCGTGATTGGGTTAACGACCATGCATGCAGTCTGTCGTATAACATCTATGTTGTACCCAATCTTTTTATATAGAAGAATGATTTTACGAAATTGGGTGCTGAAGTCATTGCGGTTATATATTTTTCTGGATTTGAATACTAAGTCACCATAAATTTCGGGTTCCGATAGACCTTGTTGCAGGAGAGATTTAAGTCTTATATTGAATTTTGAAATTAAATCAGAATGACGTCTATAAAATTTTGAAAAGGCTTTGCGTAGTTGACTGCAATGCAAGGGTAAGCTACCTTCTTCAAGTTTAACCCTTTTTGTACCATATGGAATCTTCCACCTTATAAAAAGCACAGAAACATCTCAAAATTTAGGGGTGTCAGGTTGTTTTCTTCAAAATCGATTTGGGAAATGGTTGAACTTTTTGCAAACAGTGTAGGCTCTGACAAGACGCCGCCGCATTCTGTGGCATCTGATCTGGGCCTGCACTGTTTGCTGATTAACCGTTTCGGGGTTTCCAGTACAAAATGGGTTGTGATTACTTGTGTCTAAGTTCAAGTGCCGTTTGAAATAAAATTTTTATATCCATCTTCTGGGTTAGACTTTAATTCATAAATATATTAGGTGTTGCGTTACTTATTTTACAAAGTATAGTTTTCATTTTTCGGTGTTGTTCTTGTTCCTTTGCTTTGGAGTTAAACAATCAAGTTAACAATGACCTCATTTTCCAGGTCTGCACAGGATGATGGGTCAAATACCATCCAGATTAACCCATTTTGTACCAGATGGAATCTTCCTCCCCATATATAGCAGGACTCCATTTCAAGATTTAGGGGTTTCAGGTTGTGTTCTCTTCAAAATCTATTTGGAAATTGGCTGAACATTTTGCAAACAGTGTAGGCCATGATCAGACGCCGCATTCTGTGGCGTCTGATCTGGGTCTGCATTGTTTGCAAACTACCCGTCTTGGGGTTTCCAGTACAAAATGGGTTAAGCTTGTGTGAATGATCTCTCTCATACGGGCTGGTGGAATTACCTTGAACTTGCATGGATATACTTGAATGTGCATTTTTGATGACCTTGACCTCATTTTCAAGGACAGTACATGATGACACTGGTCTAATATAAGCCAGATCTTTTTTCTTTTTTTGTGAACTTTATCTCTTAAACTTGTGGCATTTGTATGACTAGAGCTGCGGCCCCCGCCCATAGAGGCTTGAAGAAACATATGGGCTGCATGATGCTTCTACGCAGAGCTGAATCTGGCCCGGACACTAGTACTGGTAAACCGCTTAGAAGATCTAAGCCTGTCCAGGAACCGCGGTGCGAGGCGGACCTTCCATGCTTATAAACTCTATTGGTTTCATTGGGCGACAGGGCTTGAGATGTCATTTCATCTCAATGTCGGGTAAAAGTCCCACAAAATTGGAAGCAACGTCTCCAAAATGACCTTTACAGTGTTGACGGGGACGTTAAACCTCAAATCAAACAAACAAAACAATGACTAGAGCTGATCTTATGCCTTTGGGTTGGTCAGCTTTTGGTGACTTTGATCTCATTTTCAAGGATTACAGGACAAAATGTGTAGTGCTGGTATAGCCCCTTGGGCAGTTTCATAAGAACCTGTAGGCAGTTATTTCTTTTTACATCCACTAACAACAGCGGCCACAAAAAGACAGGGGACCTCGCTTTAAAGACTCATCCGAAAGTCTGGAGAAGCCCGGAACATCATTTTAACAAGTCCGTGAAATGAACGCTCCACTGAACCCCACTTTATGTAGAAAAAGCTAGGGTTTACTGGGGTATACATATTTTTTCTTATTTCTGCTCCAATGAGGCTGTTCTAACAAGTACCCATAACCTATGTTTGCATTATAGATAAAAAAAAATATCACAGATTTTCATCAGAAAAGTAGACATTTTGGACATATGAAAAAAATACTTTATGTTGCGCGGGTGTGTTATCATAATGATCAAACATAGGCAGATTCTTACTAAACTGAAATTGCTGTGTCACTGAGTCATTATTACAAGTACATTTACAGTCAAGTTTGTTTGGGCTGTATCTTGGGGTCCCTTTTGGGTTAATTGTTACTTGACTGACACAGTTTCTTACTTAGGAACAATTAGAACTTAGGTTTTGGGTACCTTGACCTGAAGGGATTATTATAAGTTTTCAAATTTAACCAAAGTTAGCTTATTTGCACATGTAATGTGTTTGCTGTGCCCACAATCTCCAATATATGTTTGTTTGTGTTCAGGTTTTACAACCCTATCAACACTACATATTTACCCGTAGGTCATTTTATAGATGTTGCTTCCGATTTTTAATCCGACATCGAGATGAAATGGCATCTCGAGCCTTACTGCCAAAATAAACGCTAGGGTTTCAGGAATGGTCCGACTCACACCACTTTTTATGCCCCCGTAGGAGGGCAAATAGTTTTTGCACTGTCCGTTTGTTTGTGGGTTTGTGTGTTAGTCCCCACCCTTTTGTGATGCAAACTACAGTCGAACTTCCATGGCTCGAACCCCTTTGGGACCATGAAAATTTATTCGAGACAGCGGTAGTTCGAGCCACTGAAGGTTACTGCCAAAAGGCATAACGAGATACTTTTGAACATCTTTCGATGTTATATAATGAAAATGTTTGCAAGATAAAAGACTAAAATCTCCTTAATCATCCCCCACCATTTCTTATCTTGAAGATTTCCCTAGGGGCTCAAGTATGAGTTCGACCCAGCCATGGTAAGCGAGCCATCGGTGTTCGAGCCATCGAAGTTCTACTGTACTTCCTCATTTCTTCACCGATGAGCTGAAACTTTGCGCATGCATTCCTTGTGAGGTGCAGGGGTGCCTAACACAATTTTCACATTGGTCCTATCATTTACGTCGGAGTTACGGCCCGTTATTTCCAAAAAATGCGCTAAAAACTTGTGATCATGTCTTCACCGATTGAGCCTAACTCAATTTTCACATTGGTCCTATCATTTACGTCGGAGTTACGGCCATTTATTTTCTAAAAAATGCGCTAAAAACCTTGTGATGCGAACTTCTTCCACATTTCTTCACCAACTGAGTTGAAACTTTGCACATGCATTCCTTGTGAAGTGCTGTGGTTCCTAACACAATTTTCACATTGGTCCTATCATTTACGACGGAGTTATAGCCCTTTATTTTCTAAGAAAAAGTGCGCTAAAACTCCTTGTTTTTTAAAAGTTTAACATTGGCCATAATTTTCTATTTATATGTGATAGGGCTTTCATATTTCACACGTGCATTGCTTGTCATAAGACCTTTCTAGTGGTACCATAATTTTTGACCTCGTCACCTTGACCTTGACATTTAACCTACCTACTTTTTAAAAGCTTTAACATTTGCCATAACTTTCGACTGGAAAGTGGTAAGGCTTTCATATTTCACAGGTGCATTCCTTGTCACAAGACCTTTTTAGTGGTACCATCAATTTTTTTCTCGTGACCTTGACGTTTGACCTACTTTTTAAAAACTTTAACATTGTCCATGACTTTCTATTGGTAAGTGATAGGGCTTTCATATTTCACATGTGTATTCTTTTTCACAAGACCTTTCTATTGGTACCATAATTTTTGACCTCGTGGCCTTGACCTTGAAATTTGACCTACTTTTTAAAAACTTTTACATTGGCCATAACTTTCGATTGGTAAGTGGAATGGCATTCATATTTCACATGTGCATTCCTGGTCACAAGGCCTTTTTAGTGGTACCATAATTTTTGACCTCGTGACCTTGATATTTGACCTGCATTTTAAAAACTTTAACATTGGCCATAACCTTCGATTGTTAAGTGTTAGGGCTTTCCTATTTCACGTGTGTATTCTGTGTCACATGACCTTTCCAACGATCCCATAAATTTTGACCTTGTGACCTTGAACTACATTTTTAAGACGAGCATTGGCCATACCTTTCGATTGCTTAGTGATACTGCTTTCATATTTATCATGCGCTCTCCGGGGGCATCAGTGTTTCACAAACACATTTTGTTCTGGACAGTCTTCATCATCATCAACGGATTTTTTATTAACGTGCGGGAACAAGGGCAATGTCCACATAAGTGGCCCCCTTCCAGGTAGCTGGCTTGCTGCACGCATCGCAGATCTTACACCAGATCTCCAGGCTTGTCTATCATGAGGATCAATAGCAGTGAGCTTCCATTCTCTGTCCCACAAAATTGGAAGCAACGTCTCCAAAATGACCTTTATAGTGTTGACGGGGACGTTAAACCTAATAAAAAAAACAAAACAAAAAAAAAAAAAAAAAAAAAAAAAACCAGGTCATCTTGGGCCTTCTAGGTCCCCGCTTTCCACCTATATATACCTGTATGTCACAGGCAGTCTTGACTGCACTGTTGAGTGTTCCACATGTCCATACCAGAGGAGTCTTCTCTCTTTCAGGATGAGGTCCAGTTACTCAATGCCAAGATGCTAAAGTAACTCACTGGACATGATGGTGACAGCGTCCTGTGGCTTGACATTGCAGTTCTGTCTGATCATTGCCCTGTCATTCCGAATGACGTTGAAGGTTAGGCTTTGTCAATGGCCATGTCTCACTGGCATGGAGCATTGCGCTCCGCGCACAAGAGCTGTACACACGGCCACGTGTCTTGAACGAGAGGTGGCGGGAAGAGAGAACTGATAGCAACTCCTTGAATTTCTTGCAGGCTGTTTTCACACGTGATGTGGTTGGAAGGTCGCAACCACCCGCTGCTGAGAGCATATCAC
>OY757016.1:21416516-21642347 GCA_963580285.1 Lucinisca nassula | reverse complement strand
TGACCTTTCAAGGTCAGGGAGGTCTGGTTACCTGTTTTCCAATATTGACAATGTGCAAGCTGGGAGCCAGCAAATAATTCAAATATGGTGAATCACCCGCTATTTTTAGATTGGTCTAGAGAATATAATTGAACTCTGCTATATTTTCTATAACTGGGTACATTTAACCCCTTTTGTACTGAATGGAATCTGCATAAGATCAATTCAAAATTTAGGATGCCAGGTTGTGTTTTCTTCAAAATTTATCTTGGAAATAGTAAATTATTTGCAAACAGGTAGGCCCAGATCACAGGCCGCGGAAGGCGGCATTTGATCTGGATCTGCACTGTTCGCCAATTACCCATTTTGAGTTCCCTGTACAAAATAGGCATTTTGCAGTAAGACAATTTCACTCTCTTCTAATCACTCTGGGGGCATCGTCCCAAAAACTAAAATTTTACGATGAAAAATTGTGATATTTTTCTTATTTCTGCTCAAAATATAGATTGTGGGTAGTCGTTAGAACCGCCTCATCGAGGCGGTTCTAACGAGTACGCATAATCTATATTTTAGAGCAGATACAAGAAAATAAGGTTTACACCTGTAAACCCCAGTTTTACCTTATAAAAGTTGGGTTCATGATGTAAATTAATGGTTCTGCGGATAAATTTCAAAATACCAACATTTGTGAGTGGGTATAAATATCCAAACGAGTTCAACATGTAGACATACTTGTCTGTTCAAAAATAGCGTCAAAGGGACTTAGTACGCGTGAAACATATCGTTAAACGAAAACGCTTCAAAAACCGCAAAAAGATTACGGACGTAACAATGTTACAATCTTTCAATCTCTTTGTACTTTTCATTCTTCCGAATTCCAGGGAAGCCATATCACCAAGTTTGCACAACAATACAATGCGCGCATGCATTTAATCCCAAGCAAGGTGGCGGCGACATAGCGAAGTTTACACGAACGTTATTCATTTTTGTCGGTTTGGCCAGTCTATGAGTTATTGCAGGCCAGTCAGTGTCTTCCATATTGAATATTAAAACACTTAATGAATTTAAAAAAGTATCAAGTGTTTAGACACAGACATGCCTAACTACAGGCTTGCAAAGACCCTGCATGTTTTCCCATTCGGACGAGGCAAGATGCTTGTTTAGTCATGCATTGGCCGACTCCCACTTTTGGTGATAAACCCCTGTGACGACCCGTCTCTCAATCAAAAGACAAGATCCCACTTCATGTCAGGGGCACGATTGGATAGGGGATTACATTTGCAACAGTCATCGATCTACAGCGAAATTCCGCTATTAAGGGGAATGGGAACACCTTCAGGGGAGGCAACTCCTGCAAAAGTATTTTTGTCTACAATGACAATATAGGAAAGAATTTGCACGTGCGTGTGTGTGTGCTTTCAGTCGGTCTCTTCTGTCAATGGTGTGTGGGTACACAATGTGTAAGCAACGCCGTATCGACGACGACGTGACGTTGTTTTAACGTCATTTGCCCAGGGGGGTTTGTCCTGTGTTCAAAGCATTTTCTAAGTAACTTTTTTTCTTCAGTTTTTAATATTTAGATTCAATGAACATTTTCCATTTGTAGCAAAACATCAGCTTGCACCCAGTAAGCATTCTACATAAATCTACAGCGGGCCGTTAGCGGCCCGTCAGGGTAGCTGACGGGCCGCTAACGGCCCGCTGTAGATTTATGTAGAATGCTAGCAGGGCAGCTGTTTGAACGGTCACTGACGTCGTTGGCCTTAACCCATATAAGACAATGGAATCTTCCACCTAACAAGTTTGGAGTAATCCATTCCCAATTACAGCGGTGTCTTTGTGGTAAATTTTACAGAAATGTATGTCCTTCCAGCAAACAATGTAGACACAGATCAGACGCCGCGTTTTGCGGCGTCTGATCTGGGTCTACACTGTTTGTCAAGGTCCCAAGAATGGGCCGCTAGGCATATATGGGATAACGATATAGGGTCATACATGTTTTAATACAAGTTTCGCTGATGCGTAAACTCTTCAGTTTTGAGGCACGAACCCTTATATTGTCGGTTAAACAAACTTCACTAAACAGCTGTGCCGTGTAAACCTTGTCATTTCAGCGCAGAATTAATATAAGCATATGCCAACTTTATGACTTGGTAATGTCATATCTTTTTAATCAAACACATCCAGTAGTACAGGACAAGATAATTTTATACAAACGAAAGTGCCCAGGTCAAATCCTCCTGGCGCACACCCTTTTTGGGTCGCGCCTATAGTAAATCTATGGTTCGTGTCTTTAATAATAAAATATAATCGGCGAGCCGAGCCTTAGACAATTTAATAGGGGGGAGCTTTAGCGAGTCCTTATGAAACTGACGCGGCGAACCGATTATAGGTACTAATCATGTATAATTGATACCGCAATCCAAAAAGTCAAGGGCTTTTGTAATAATTTAGAGAATGTCACCCAAAACAAGATTGCGCACAGTGTGGCATATTAAACGACATTCAGTGTCATGGCGCGGACAAATAGCATAACGTTTCTGACATCACCGTACCACAGAGACGTCAGAGATGGTCGCTAGAATAAAAGGTTTCTCGGCGCTTAACATTCTGTACGATAATCTGCAAATACTAAACCTTTCCCGCGGTTCGTTAAGTATAGCGGGAAAGAATTGTCTTTTCGTTACGTAAATTTATATTTGGACCAATGGGGTTGTTACATTGGGCACGTGATATATTGTGTCTCGTGCAATATCGAGGTATTGTAAAATCAGTTCTAGCGAGTTCACTGAGTGACGAACATCAACTTTAAGCAGACAAAAGGTTGTTTGATTGCTAATCTTTAAAGTGGTATAAAATTACGGAGTTATGGAGCAGTTTTGAAAGATTCGGGGTTAACACGAGATGCTGGGCTTACATATTAGAGACTCATTTTGCCATCAGGTAAGGTCCGATACCTGCCCCTGAGGCTGTTAAGCATTGTTAGACATCGGATACACGTTTTGTCCCAAAGGGTTTTTCGTGGGCCATAGCTGGCAGTCAAGGAAGGGGGTCATATGGCATGAAAAGAACATTTGAAGTTCAAAACAGTATGGACAAAGCTTTCACAAAGAACCATATACGGCACATGAAAGTGATATTTCTTGTTCCATCTTAGCAAATAAAGCTCGCTAAATTGCAAAATCTAAACAGGTGTTTAGTTATTTATGGAGAGTAGTATATAAATGGTATAGACAAGACTAAGTAAATCTTAGCTTTAGTCCGAGACGGTAAGAATCTAGAAATAAATATAGCGAAGATAAAAACTTGCAGTTTGGTTGTTTTGTTGTTTAAACTTGCAAATTGGGTACTTGAAAAGTAGTCGCGGTCACTAGACGTATTATAGGTAAGTAGAAGGTATTAGGTCACTCCCGATTAAAGCGTGCAGTAATTCGATCCCCTTTATTTAGTTACTAGAATGGCTGACTGTGATATAAAAAGTTACTGTACTCCAGAAGCTTCCCGCCTGCTACTGCCCATGTGTCTATCGCCTAACTGAACGATTGTCTATAGACGCTGTGATATCAGCAGGGTAATATGTAAAAATATGGATTTAGCTACGGTCCCGGGACAATGGTAAGCAGTAAAGACCTGAATCTGACGCCGCCGATTGCAGCGTCTGATCATGGTCTACACTATGTGCTTTAAATACAGGAATTTAATTTAAACGAAACAGCGTAACCCAAAGTTAAGGTCCGTGGCATTTTTCAGCCTACACTCAGAGACATTCGACTCACCAGTGCTGTCAGTGCTTTGATTTAGTTTACAACGACACACATAACAAAAACACGCCTATATAATTTTGGCCCCCTTAAATCCCACGTGTATCCTTTCGTCATCCATAGCGTATTTCTGAGTAATTGCTGCTCAACACTCTTTGAACGGCCCTCATTCCTTCACATTTTCAACCAATCTTTTGACAGGGCCGTTTCCGAATACGTTATTCAGCATGCATATTAGTCCTCTAAGAGTAACTATAGAAGACAACGGTTTCAGCTCTGCGTAGAAGCATCATGCAGCCCATTTATTTCTTCAGGGCCCGATGGGCGGGGCCGACAAAATCGATGGAAGAGCAGTGATTCAATATTTGCATAAAAAGGTTTAACACCATAATGATATGGTAGCTACACTAGGGAAAGATGCCCCCTCATCTGCTCCAGAGAAAAGGCGGGTGGCGAAATTTAAGCGCGGCATACAGAGCCTTGAGGATGACCCCCCCCCCCCCCCCCCCCCCGCCCTGGATGGCCTGTCAATGTTGCAACCCCAGAAATGGTCAACAAAGTCAATGATGCTGTTATGACTGACAGACGAGTCACAGAAAGATATATAGCCGATAGAGTTTGTATTTCATAGGAAAGAGTACATTCCATTCTAACAGAAGATCTTGCAATGAGAAAGCTTTCGGCCCGATGGGTACCAAGCCTTCATTGATTCCATTGTGGAATTTTGAAAATAATTGAGGGTCAATGATGAGGCCTAATTGGCCGAATCTAGCTAGTCTGGCCCAGAAAACATGCACACTCCATATTTTTCAGTTCTGTAGTGTATTCCGTGCTTCCAAAGGATAACCCTCTTATAGAACATATTTAACGTCACTACAGCTGGTGTCTGGGAATGTATGGAGGCCGTAAAAAGTCTCCCTGCCCTACATCATAGTGTAGTTTATATTTTCTTGTCCTTTGGGCTCATTGATTCCATTGTGGAATTTTGAAAATAATTGAGGGTCTCTGATGAGGCCTAATTGGCCGAAACTAGCTAGTCTGGCCCAGAAAAAATGCACACTCCGTATTTTTCAGTTCTGTATATAGTGTATTCCTTGCTTCCAAAGGATAACCCTCTTATAGAACATATTCTGATATGTTGATCAGAAACACACCAGGCGCGCATTATCGCGTGCTAATCTTAACCTTTTTGATGAAGATCCTGTCAACTTTCTTCAGAGATTTGTCACTATGGATGAAACAAGGGTCCATCATTTTACCCCAGAGACCAAACAACAATGGAAGCACCCTGGTTCACACCCGTCAACGAAGGCAAAGACTGTTCCATCTACTGGGAAGGTTATGGCCTCGGTTTTCTGGGATGCAGATGGTATTCTGCTTATAGATTATCTCCAAAAGGGACAACCAATCAATGGCACATGCTATGCTTCACTTCTGACACAGTTACGGGAAAGTATGAAACTTAAGCGCCACGGAAAGCTCACTAAAGGTGTATTGTTCCATCAGAACAATGCTCCTGTTGACAACTCTGGCATTGCCATGGCTGTCGTTCACGGTTATGGCTTTAAATTTATTGAGCATCCGCCTTATTCACCTGATCTCGTTCCATCAGACTATCATTTATTTCAAAACCTGAAAACGGCTATTTGGCACCCACTTTCAGTCCGATGATGACGTCATATATGCAGTGGATGACTGTCTGAACAGCCAAGATAAGGAGTTCTCTAGAAGTGGCATTGAGGCCCTTAAACACCGCTGGCAAAAGGGTATATATACTGAAGGGGATTATACTGAAAAATAATACAATATGTCCGACAAAATTCAATCCTTCAATATGAAGCTCATAACATATCAATCAGCCCTGGTAAGCCGTAGATTACAAGGACTAGGAGGCCCGCCCATAGGGGCTTGAAGAAATATATGGGCTGCATGATGCTTCCACGCAGAGCTGAATCCGGCCCGCACACAAGTACTGGTAAACCGCTTAGAGGATCTAAGCCTGTCCAGGAACCGCGGTTCGAGGCGGACCGTCCAGGCTAATAAACCCTATTGGTTTCATTGGGCGACAGGGCTTGAGATGTCATTTCATCTCAATGTCGGGTAAAAGTCCCACAAAATTGGAAGCAACGTCTCCAAAATGACCTTTACAGTGTTGACGGGGACGTTAAACCTCAAAGCAAACAAACAAACAAACAAGGACTAGGAGAGATCTACATAGGAAGAGAAATAAACTGTTCAGACGACACAGCAAAGGCTCTGGCGAGTCTGGGCGCATGTGCAGTCCCATCAGAGCTTTTGTTGCTCGAAGACATGTAGAAGAGACGTTGAGATAGATTCAGTTAACACATCATGCATCTAGCACACGCATTTGAAGAAGATGAATAGGAAAATGCTAAATGCCCTTTTGTCATGTTTCGACTCCATCACGAAAACACGCCTATATAATTTTGATCCCCTTGAACTCCGCTTTTATATAGTAAAACTGGGGTTTGCCGGGGTAAACCTTGTTTTTCTTATGTCTGCTCTAAAATATATTTTGAGCAGAAATTAGAAAAATATCACACAATTTTTCATCTTAAAATTTTCATTTTTTTTTTCGGCGATAAGGGTTACAATGTATTTGTATAGGCGTGTTTTCGTAATGCAAAATATTCCTTCAAGGTTTTGTGCTTTCCAACATTTTGTGAGTTTATATGCTTGATAACGTATTTAGGTTACTAGGAGACAAACCCTGCAATAGAGTTAATATGCATGGACAATCCGACTCGCACCACTTTGCGTGGGCAGGCTTAGTTTATATTTTACGTTTGGTCCTTTGAGATCAGCGTGAATATTCTGAGAAATCAGAAATAAATTATTGGTTTAGATTCATATTCTAGACAGGTTTTTAATTATTTGGACCCCATTTTGATTTATATCAGTCTTTGAATCGACTGCCTATTCGAAATTCGCAAAATTGGAGTATGTTTCCTCTGGCTTTCTTTGCCGGATCATTACAGGGTCACTGATGAGGCTTTATTAGCCGAAACTACGTAGTATGACCCATCTTCTTTCTTATGAATGTTTTCGTTGCTCTTAAAGGAACTCATTTTTGATTTTTATTTGCCTTCACGGCAGCTGGTGTTGTGCCGTGTGGCGGCCGTAAAACGTCTCCCCGTACATCAACCATAGTGCAGTTTATATTTTATGTTTGGTCCTTTGAGATCAGCGTGAATATTCTGAGAAATCAGAAATAAATTATTGGTTTAGATTCATATTCTAGACAGGTTTTTAATTATTTGGACCCCATTTTGATTTATATCAGTCTTTGAATCGACTGCCTATTCGAAATTCGCAAAATTGGAGTATGTTTCTTCTGGCTTTCTTTGTCGGATCATTACAGGGTCACTGATGAGGCTTTATTAGCCAAAACTACGTAGTATGACCCATCTTCTTTCTTATGAATGTTTTCATTGCTCTTAAAGGAACTCATTTTTGATTTTTATTAGACCATCTAAGCGGTTTAACAGTACTAATGTGCGGTCGATTTCAGCTCTGCGAGGAAGCACCAGGCAGCCAAGCTCCGATGGGCTGGGGCCAAACGTTGCTGGGGCCCAACGTTGTTCAATGAACATAGCCAGCTGTTCAAAGCTAGTCTAACGCACGATTGCGAATGTTATGCGATGTGTGGTTGGATAAGATCAAAGACGTCATCGCGTAACGTCGCTATTCGTTGGCTGACATTCGGTCCCTATGCTCCTTTTTTTTTGTTGCCGTCTTTTTGTCTGCAAAATCTACAAATGATTATGAAAGTGCTTTAGAATGGGGACAGCTGCGTTGAAAATTGTCAGTTAGGGAGGTAAATCGTCGGTTTTCACGACTCATGCTTCCACTGACGCGCTATATGTACGAGCAAATACAATATCTAGTACGTGGAGTTTTGCCTAAAAATGCATCTTTTCTTTTTTTTTTCAGGAAACAAAAAATGCGTAATCAAATGGTCAAAGTTTAACGATGCGTCATCCCTGGGCAGTTTACCAGTCGTTCTTTCTAGCAACAAAGCATGATTTATCTACAGTAGCAGAAAGAATGGTATGCTTTATCGGTTTCACCGTTCTGCCTGAGGGAGAATGGTCCATAACTTGATGTCAAGGTGTGAAAAGATAAATATGACCACAGGTTATCTATCTCTGCAGCCAAACCGTCGACTGATCACAACTGTTATAAACATAAGAATAACGTTTGTTGACCAATAAATCTTTGAAAATAATGGTAAAACAGAAGCTTGGGAATGTTTCAATTAAGGTGCCAATTATCTTTTGTCGGTTCCTTCTTTTAAATGTATGCTATGTTCAAAATGTTCAAACTCAGCGGAACTTTTAGGAACGTCTATCAATCGACTTGTTAATGATCCGGGGCACGCCATTTTCTTCAAGTTACATGTGCCCCAGCGAAGAATCAGATCAGCCTGCCCATCAATAGCAGTCTGATCAGAGACTTCTCGTGTTGCATAAAGGAGCATTGGGTCCTTAGCTATCCTTAGAGCGCACAGCGAAGACTCTGATCAGACTGCGCAAATGCGCAGGCTGATCTGAGTCTTCGCTGGGCGCATATGTCTTATTTTTGGTTTTGTCGTGCGCTGGCTAAAATAACCATAGCAACAGATAAGGTAAGTATTTTGCTATAATTCAAGGATAGTTTTTGTCAATTTTCCATAAAAGCCAATGTTGTGAGTATTCATTAGAACCGCCTCGTCGAGGCGGTTCTAATGAGTACCCACAACATAGGTTTATATGGAGAAATAAGGAAAACTAACCATTACCATATCCGTTGCTTATGGATAATGCCACAACAGCTTAATTGCTTTTGTCCATATGATTATCAGTCAAAAAAAAACAAAAAAAAAAAAAAAAAACACACACACACACACAAAAAACCCGTGCGCTAATTAGAGTTTTTTTCTTTCTTATTCTTACTGTTAATACACATGTAAACCGTGCGCAAATTAAAGGTTTTATTTGGGGCGCGATGGAAAAAAAGGAACGGGTTTTCGAATAATCAATTGGTTGAACCCTGTGTACCAAGTGTCCTAAAACTGGGAAACTGGCAAACAGTGAACCTGATCGCGGCGTCCGATCAGGGTCTACACTGTTGCTTGGGGCAGAGGATTAAAAGAAGCAGTCTAAGTCTAGGTTCAAGACCATTTGTTCTTACATAGGGGAGAGACAATCGACCCATCAGTCGTATGTCTAATGAAGTATAATGTTAAAACGGGGTTTTTACATATATTAGTCCGCATTTGGTAAAAGTTTACCTGCATTTTACAAATTTATTGGCCTAATTATTTTCAAATCAGCTTAACAATAGAAAACCAAAACAAAAACAACAACAATATTTCATAGCTTTTTTTTACTCTATTTCCCAATTTTTTTTTTTTTGCTAAAATTGGACTTTTGCTATGCCGTCTTTTCTTTTTTTTTTCTTTCTATGTAGATCTCTCCCACGGCTTACTAGGGTTGATTGATATGTTGTGAGACTCATGTTGAAGGATTTTAATTTTGTCGGACATATTGTATTATTTTTCAACATAATCCCCTTCAGTATCTATACCTTTTTTATGCAAATATTGAATCACTGCTCTTTCACCGATTTTGTCCATTTTGCAAAAGCTGTTTGTCTTGTTTATTTTAGAGTGCTACCTCGTCGATATAAAAGGCCAGTCGTTGGGTACATGGCCTATAATATAGTCAGAGAATAGTAGGACTTAATAATTCCATCTGTATTACCTCCCTTATTTCCTTTTGTGAAAGTTTTCATGTTAGCGCTGTGGTAAAGTAAATAGAGTGTTGATCTTTGAATCAGAGGGTCGTGAGTTCAAAACCTGCAGGAGGATTTATTTTTCTTCATGACACACATAAACAGTTATTATTGCTTGCAAGTTTGCAGATTTTTTGTTGTCAAAACTGAACAATATAAACTTTTTTTTTTTTAAATGCAAAGGCTAAAACATTTTTTCCGTCTTCATTTGTTCTTCGGGTTCTTTTGGTTCTTTCAAATGCTGCAGTCTGTTTCGCTCTTCTACACAATAAAATTGGCTTTTTTTGTGGGCAAAAGCTGCAAAATTTATTTATTTATTTATTTTTTTAATAAAAGAAAACAACAACAAACAAACAAACAAAAACACTTGTTTGTTCAATGATTCTTTTAGGTACTTTGTGATTCTTTATTAATGGACTCTTCTACAAAAGCAAAATGTATTTAGGGACAAAAACTGCATTATTTAAATTATTTTCGATATCTTGCACTCATCCTACTTAGGTCCCCATAGGCGAGCTTTGTTGTCTTCTGACAACTCTTGTTATTACATTTTTGAAAAGACTCTAAACTGGGGAAAGGATACACTTCCGAGATTTTACTGTCAAGGGAAACAACTATTCATTACGAAAACACGTCTGTTCAAATATATTGAAAATTTTACCGCCCAAAATGTAAATTTTCAGATACAAAATTCTGATATTTTTCATATTTCTGCTGAAACATAGATTGTGGGAACTCGTCAGAACCGCCTCGCTGGAGGCGGTTCTAACGAGTACCCGCAATCTCTGTTTGAGCAGAAATAAGAAAAATAATGTATACCCCTGTAAACCCCAGTTGTACTATATCCTTAGAACGGCCGAGCTTTTATGAAATCATTTCACCCTATTGTCTCCCAGCTATTTATAGCAGAGTCATTCGTTGCCGCAATGTCGGTTGTCAATGTTCTATTCGGTACTTTCCGATAACGTCATAGATCATGGACATAAAAGGTGCATGGTGGTCAAAAGCTCGCCTGGACTAAGTCCAGGAAGAGGTATTGCAAAATTATGGCGTATCAACGATTGTTATCCCAGTTAAAGCTCTAACCCCAGTTTAGTCTAGCAACCGCGAAATAATGTGTATACTCAGATCAGACGCTGCAGAACGCTGGTCAGGGTCTTCATTGTTTGCTAATGAAAAACACCTTAAATATACTAGGCATACCTAAAATGGAAACGAACTGGTTCAAAGCTATTAAACCTAACTAACTGTTGTGAAAACCGAGTGACCCACGCACTGCACGTGCTATGTCATTCTGCCACGAAGACCCACGGCCAGTGTTACTGAAGTTATTTTTGGACGGAAAATAGAACAGTCGTTATAGTATGTTTCACAAACAAGACGACGGCCCCCGTCCATCGGGACTTGAAGAAATAGATGGGCTGCAAGATGCTTAAACAGACCCACACACAAGTACAGTCCATCCCTGCACCTCAGGTATAATCAAAATGTGCTTGCTCAAGACAGGTGCTTGCTCAATACAGGTGAATTTTAAAGCATTTGCATTTTTGGGGAACTTAATGCATGCTTGCTTAAGACAGGTTGCTCGCTTAATAGAGGTGGACACTAAGACAGGTTTGACTGTACTGGTAAACCGCTTAGCCTGCCGAGGCAAAGCGATTGGAGTCGGGCCGTCTATGCTTATAAACCCTGCTGGTTTCATTGGGAGGCAGGGATTGAGATGTCATTTCATCTCAATGTCGGGTAAAAGTTTCACAAAATTGGAAGCAACGTCTCTCAAATTACCTTTGCAGTGTTGACGAGGACGTTAAACCTCAAATCAAACAAACAAATACGACGTCTGCGTACGAACATAAGTAGCACCAGAACAGAAATGTTGCGCGAATGAGAGCCCAAGTTTTCGAATCAGCACCCTTCTCATCCGCACACGAATACTGGTAAACCGTTTAGAGGGTCTAAGCCTGCCAAGGCAAAACGGTGCGAGTCGGTTCGTCCATGCTTATAAACCCTATAGGTTTCATTGGGCGACAGGGCTTGCGATGTCATTTCATCTCAATGTCGGGTAAAAGTCCCACAAAATTGGAAGCAACGTCTCCAAAATGACCTTTACAGTGTTGACGGGGACGTTAAACCTCAAATCAAACAAACAATAAATTTCCGGAAGTCAAAGTCTCGCAGTTGATTTGCACAAAACTATTTTTGATTTGTCAATATTCTTGGATAGTATGACGAAGTTAGGGACTCACAGTGATCATGCAGCCCAAAAGTTTCCAAGCTGTCTGGCTATTTTGCTAAATCTTTTTTTTTTTTTTTTGCAATGCATAGTAAGACGCCAAACACAACACTTGTCGTCTGCTTTGATGTCGTCTGGTAAATTAAAAAAAAAAAAAATATTGTAGCAAACGGTGTGGGTCGTGATCAGGCTGCTCCTGCAGGAGCAGTCTGATCAGGGTCCACACGGTTTGTCTGTATGCAAAAGTATGTTTGAAATGATTGCAAGGAGCTGCAGCAGACAACATTGACTGACGACAGTTTTAGATGCAGTATTTCCTGGCTTCTAAAGGGTTAAATGGAAGATTCGTTAAGGCATATATGGGTAAAAACTCTTGTGGAATTTTCATCTATTTAATAACAGAAAACAATGATTTATGGTTAAAAATATTCAAAGTGCAGCCAGCATTCGTGGATAAGATCAAGTGCCGAGTGAGAAAGAAAATAACCACAGCAATAAACCTGAACTGATTGAAAGTTCGTCTGTTTTATGGGTTTATTTTCTGTTAATGTCTTCAAATTTCTTTGTTCGTCTGATTCAATGTAAAAATTCGACATTATTATAACACGTATCAAAATTAATATCAAATTCATGCGATCATATCTTGTTTGTTTATGACGTACTTGCATTCACTGCGGAGTAATTCGTCCCGAATTGTCCAATCAGCTCTCAGAATGTGATGGAACCATTTGACCTACGACGCTCTACGATGCTTGTGTCGTAAGTTTTCCATAATCTGATTCTTTAGAGACCAAATACCCGACTCATGTGGCCTCTTTATTATATATTTTCGATCGCATTGAGTCTATCTCTTTCAATCATATCAGAATTTATTTGAATCTAGTCTGAAAGCAAGCTCTATCGTAAACTAGTCCTGTCGGAGACTGGATCGAATGATAGCAAATCTCGAAGAAACTGCACTAAAAGTCCTATATCAACCCTTATCTTGCTGAATATACATTGAAGCCACACCCATTTCTGTCTATAAACCAATCAAATTACTTGATGTAATTTATTGCTACAAATTCATAAACGGAATGCCAAACAGTGTAGATCCTGATCAGATGGCTTGGTTTAAACATATTTTATTCGTATTCTACAAGTACAATACAAAGCAAATATGACTGAAATCATACAGAAAGGGATTCAGAAGAAAGTCAGAGACTTATTTGAATCTGTTTCCCTAAACATTTGCGATAATACCATTGAATTAAATCTATATAATTGTCGATGCAAAACAGTAACTATTGTAAGTACAGAATTAGCGACTATGTTCAAAGCTATTTTGTAGCATTTTTACATACTAAAAATGGTTAAGGTGAAGGTAGCGTTGGAGGGAGGGGGGGGGGGGGGGGGGGGCTCCACGGGGAATCCATCAGGGTAAAAAATAACAAGGAAAAAACAATACAGCTTCTGCCGCTCTCATGTAAAAGGTCTGAGACATTCAGAAGCCATCTGATCATGATCTTCACTGTTTGCAAAGATAGGGGTTGTCCTGAACAGCAAGATACGGGTTAAGAACACCTTTGGAAATGTTCAAAAGTGGTATTTTAGACCACTTTTGAACAGTTCCAAAGGTGGTTCTTTACATGAGGACACAGAAAACACAAAGAAAGAAAAACTAAAACATTTCAAAAGGAAGAATAAGTCTCAATTTTAGCTTGTCTTAATAGCGGAATTTCACTGTATTTGCAAGGAGGATTGACAGTATTAATGCAGCTTTGCAAGACATCAACTGTTTAAAGGGGCATCTGAAAGACTTTGTCGCCATTTGACAAAGCTGAACTA
The DNA here is from genome assembly GCA_963580285.1 of Lucinisca nassula. NCBI lineage: Eukaryota > Metazoa > Mollusca > Bivalvia > Lucinida > Lucinidae > Lucinisca > Lucinisca nassula. The sequence goes on along the minus strand of OY757016.1, from coordinate 21,628,751 downwards.
CTGTGAATAGGTAAAACGGTTACAGTCCCGGTAGATGGAGCATCCCGAAAGCAGCAGCTGTTCTAAAATGTAAAGAACTTTCTTTCCATGTAGAGATGCAGTTCTAAAAGGGAAATAATTCTGAGAGTGCAACACCCTGTTCTAAAAGCGGTTGGTTCTTACTGGTCCTTTATAGTAGTCCTTGCCTCCATAGAGGATTACATTTTTTTATAGAACATTTAACTTCACCACAGCTGGGTTAAGGGAATGTGTTCCGGCCGTAAGTTGAACAAGAAAAGATATGACACAAAGTGCCAAAACAAGTGACTCGATTGTGATTGCATTGCACTATTTTTTGGAAAGGAACAGGCAATGAAATCTTATTCAACCGTTTACAAAGCTTACAAACTAGACTTGTTTGACCGTGTCGACATGAACACTGAATTTGCAGTATCATATTCAACATGACCGATTGTCTTGCCAGTTTAATTATGTTTGTGGGAAACTGTGTTGAATTGAACAGTGTAACAGAGTTGAATTCGACAATTCGATCAATGGGCACAGCCTTGGGGATATAACAAACCAAAAAGTGCAATCAACAAAAAGACTGGTCTTCTTTATACATGAACAACAGGAGTCCATTAATTCCGTGCGTGTTTATGTTATTATTATTATTATTATTATTATTATTATTATTATTATTATTATTATCAACTCAATCATCGTTTTCTATATTCATTATTATTACTGATGAATTTTCAGCAAGTGTTTATTCATTTTTTTTCCAACACATATATTACAATAATAATAAAAATAAGTATAACCATATTAATCAAAATCATAATACTTGTTGTAAAAGTAGCAGTTGAAGTTATGGTGGAAATAGTAGTAAGTATAATTATTATAATCATCGTTTGGATTATTGAAATTATTATTATCATTATTATTATTGCAGTAGCAGTAGTAGAAGTAGTGGGAGTAGTAATAAGTGTAGTTTTGTTTGTTTGATATGAGATTTAACTTCCCCGACAACACTATTTTGGTCATTTTGGAGAAGCTGCTTCCAATTTTGTGGCAGTTTTACCCACCGTGGAGATGAAATGACATCTAAAGTTCTGCCGCCCAATGGAACCAATACATGAATAGGGTCTATATGCAGGCTAGTAGTAAGAGTTGTAGTTAGAGTATAATTATTATTATAATTGTTTTTAGTATTAAAATTATCATTATCATAAGTAGCAGAATTAGTGGAAGTAGTTTGTTTGAATCCCCGTCAACACTTTTTAGGTCATTTTGGAGACGTTGCTTCCAATTTTGTGGAGACTTTATCCCGCATTGAGATGCAATTCATCTCAAGCCCTGACGCCCAAACAAACCAAAATGTTTATATGTAGGGGCTGTCCGATTCACACCATATCAGACCCCTTAAGCGGTTTACCAGTACTCGTGTGTGGTCGGTTTCAGCTTTCAGCTCTGCGCGGAAACATTATGCAGCACAATTTATTTCTGCAAACCCCGATGGGCAGGGGCCCATGTAGTAGTAGTTTAATTCTTTTCATCATCGTTTTCATTATTAACATTATTATCAGTAGTAGTAGAAGTAGTAGTTGTTGCTGTGATATTATTATCATTATTTTATTATTATTATTAGGTACATTCCTAAAAACAATAGTTTTTATCAAATTTCGTTTTCATCACGCAAACATGCTCTTGTAGTGCCTTTATAAATCCGATTTTATGTTATTTACATTTTTGACAATATTTCAACCAACAACCTTCAATTGAATTGTTAAAAAAATGCAATTTTCACAGTAAAAAAACAAACAAACCCGGCATTATCTGATTATTATGATGAATTGTAAATATTTTTTTTCTGTCTTTATGAACTTAATTTGAAACAAATTAGAAAAATAATAAAACGATATCTTGTGGACAGCTTTATATTAATTTTTGTGACTAAAGTGCTTATAGCAGTTATACGTCTTCTAAGTGAGCATATCCACAGTCAGGGCGTAGCAAAATGTATAAGTTGGGAAGTTTGAAACACAACTTCTCCTACAAAGTGTCCTCCAAGTTCCTTAGGCAACTTGATAATATTCATCAACTGATCGTTTTATATGGTACTCGAGTATGTAAAATAATCAGAGTAAATCTTAATGCTATTAATCAAAATGTGATGTGCAACATTTCCGTGGTGAACAGCTAGAAGATCATGTTAAACCTTCATGTAACAATTGCTGCCTGTGTAAAGAAAATGTGTAAGAACTGCCATGTTGAAGTCTTAAACTCTAGTATTAGTGACATATGAACAGTTTCGAGCCACAAACAGGAACAAAAATAAAGCAAATATTTCCCAAGCGATCGTCGAAGTCCATTTTTGTACAATTTTTGAGCCGGAAATAGTTTATTTAAAAAAGCCATCTTGTCAACCGAATATTTAGTCTATCCATCAATCTTCCAAACGAAATGAAGTACTTCATTGTCACCCTGGCGCTCGCAGACCGGAGATCAGTTCCGTTAATTACACCGTCCTTGCATCATTATTCGCTAATTATACGCCCAGCTGATGACAAGCAGTGAATCAAAGCCAAAAATTGTGACAGAAGTAAGAGACCTCGATCACTGTTCGGTAAAAAAATATTGACGCATTCCCTTGGTGTTATTTCATTTAGGGACGATCCCATCTGCGTAAGAAGATACGAAACTTAAGTGCCAGCTTTCTAATATGCCGTATCAAGTGAAAACTTGTCTCTTCAGACATGTACGTGCAACAAGGAGTAAAATCAGTCCGTGGACCAGCTCCGTCATAGCACCTCTTCCTTGGCTAGCGAAAGTGGGTTACCGGACAATTGAAAGGTAGCTATTGAGAGTTATCTTCCTTGCTGGAGACACCCAGGATGATTTTTCAACATAATCTATTGTATTTTTAGCATTAATTATGTTCTTAACGAAAAGACAATTATATTGAATCAAAATTTTCTTCATTCTTTTACACATAGTGATTAATTATGACTAAATTTTAAATTCCAAAATCTGTTCGTCCTTCAGTTGTAAAAATGATAATGATCAAAATTGTGCACAAAACATGTCAGGTGTCCCCAACATGGTGGATCAAGGGGGAATAATGTAACTAAACTGCATAGTGTGCAACCTCTCAACCGAGCACAGCAAAGACTCAGATCAGCCTGCGCATGCGCGCAGTATGATCAGAGTCTTTGTTATGCGCTATACGTTGACCTAAAGTGTTTTAACAAGCAGCGAAGTTTTGATTGTTTGTTTGTATGTTTGGTTGGTTGTCGGCCCAGTAAACACTTTTTTGAAATTCCGCTGTTAAGACCGTCTAAAATTAAGACAAAATCTGCTCTAAAAAGCTTATTTAGAAGGGTGGTTATTTTTTCTTGGTGTTTTCTGCCCACAATGTCCCCTGGTCACTTTGAAAAGTCCCAAAATTAAATTCATAGACACGTTCCTTGCTTAGGTGACCCTCTACCGATGTTGCTAAAATGCTTTAGCTCGGCTATACAAAATGACCACCAGAGCTAATCAAAACACTGCAAGTACCGGTGGGTCGCTGTCTCTGAGTGTAGGCTGAGAAAATAGTCTTGCACTTAGACTCTTCGTTCAACCCTTAATTCCAATATTTTTAGTGTAGGCCTGATCAGACGCCTCGTTATGTGGCGTTGTGTGGCGTCTGTTTTTATATCTAATCACGGTTTGCTAATTTACCAGTAAGGAGCCGTCCCAGTAAGCATTCTACATAAATCTACAGCGGGCCGTTAGCGGCCCGTCAGGGTAGCTGACGGGCCGCTAACGGCCCGCTGTAGATTTATGTAGAATGCTAGCAGGGGTTGTTGCACTGTTAGCATTTTGGAGGTTCTCCAGTTTATTTATCTTTTATTTTATATGTATTTATTTATTTACTTTCTTGACCTAGCCCAAAATCTTTTCAGCTTCATCGTGTGCCACTCTGTATACATGTATGTACTAAATATGAGCAACACAACAGATTCATCTTACTATATTTACAATATTCCATTGATAGTGCTCAACCGCAAATGCAAAAAAAGTTTTGCTGGAAAGGTTGAAAGTTTTTTTTTTTTCGTGTTAAAACATTTTGACCACTTAGCGTATGCCCTAAGGCTTTCTTTCCTCTTTGATATGTGAGATAATTTTGTGGGGAAAGTAAAAAAAAAACAAAAAACATTTTGTACCGGAGACCCATGGAACGGACTCCTGGCAAACAGAGTAGGTTCAGATCGGACACCGCAGAACGAGGCGTCTGAACACTCTACACTGTTTGTAGTGACCATGACTGAAGTTTAAACATCAAATTCGTGAAATCTGGTTTCGCCTGTCAGATAATCGATGCTGAAGGAAGCTAAAATTAGTGCCGTGTATAAAAAGCCCATTATTTGATAAACCAAGTGACCTAACATCGACAAAAATAGTACAGGACTATTAATCGTACTTGTGCGTAATCTTGGTTTCCCAAAAGTGGTCACGTGGACAATAGCGCGATTTCAGTTCTTTGCTTTATAACTTTGGGTCAGCTGATAAACAAGTCGACCAAAAAAAAAAAAAAAAAAAAAAGCCTGGTTTCAAATAATTTTACAGAAATGTTTCTTGGGTGACCCTCTACCAAACTTGCTAAAATGATTCCGCTCGGTCAAAAATCAAAAACAAAACTAGAATATTGTCGATGGCGCGCCATCGCAAATCCCCACGCTTTCTACAGAGGGGCCAAGTACCGAAAACCCCTCACCCTGGGCCCTAATTTGACTCCATGGTCAAAATATTACCTGTATTATATTCTACTAATCATGCCCTTCAATTTCATATGCCACATGACTATGTTCCAAAAAACTTAAATTTTGACCCTTTGACCCCTCTCCCAGGGCCCCAATCTGACCCCAGGGTCAAAATTTTACTTGTAGTTTATTCTACCCATTATCCCCTTCGCATAGATATGCAACATGACTATGTTCTGAAAAACTTTAATTTTGACCCCCGACCCCCCAAGTCCGACCCCCAGGGCGTGACCTAGGGGTCACAGCCAAAATCCCGTTCAATATGTTTTACTTTTTTCATAACTAAGTACATGTGCAAAGTTTGGCATCAAAATCTTCAAAATTGACTTTGTAATTGAATTTTATTGATATTTGACCTTTTGACCCCTCCCCAGGGCCCCATGGGGGCGGGGACAAAAAAAATGTGCTCTTGCGCAAGCCATTCATGTAAGCAACTCGCATACCAAATTTGGTTGAATTCCGGCTAACGGTTTAGGAGGAGATAGCCGGACAGACAGACGGACAGACGGACAGACAGACAGACGGACAGACGGACGGAGGCGATAACAATATCCCCACTTTTTTTAAAAAACGTGGGGATAAAAACAAACAAAAAAAAATGACCACCAGAGCTAAAAATAGATAAAACGACATTTTCTTCTTGGCCCATGGACCGATTTCAAAATAATTTCACAGGAGATATTATCGTAAGCACCATTTTTGTGAAGTAATATATAAATGTAGGCGCTAGAGCGATGACAAAGCATTGCTTACATGCTTGCGTTCGTATCATTCTTACAGTATATACCACACACAAACAACCACCACCGTCACCACACCCTACCCCCAGTTGTGTGAGGGGATAATAACTGTTACCTTGTACCAAAATTGCTAAAATAGTTCAGCTTGGGCCAGAGCTGAAAATAGAAATAAAAGTGAAAATAATAATAATAATAATAATAATAATAATAATAAAAAACGGGACCAACTGCAAGATTTAAAAATAATATCGCAGAAATGTTTCTGGAATTATGCGTCCAAATTGTTTAAATGGCTCTGCTCCGTTGAAGAAAATGGCTGCCAGAGCTGAAAATAGAAAACAAAATGTTTACACGGCATATCGAGACAAGCTGCCCGATTTCGCATAATGTTTCTTGGATGACTCTCTTCCAAAGTTTAACTGGTTCTACGCCGCTGCCCAGAGCTGAAAATAACAAACTTTAACGACACCTCCTCCTCGGCAAGACCAGTTTGGGTCACCTTTTTTCTGAAAATGCTAAAAATGGTTCCGCTCCGCTGAACAAATTGACCGCCAGGTCTAAAAGCAGAAAGAACTTAAAATGACATCTCCTATGCCAATGGCTTGATTTCGAAATAATTTTACAGAAAAGTTTCTCTAATGCTGCTAAACATTTCCATTCGGCCGAATAAAATGGCTGCAGAGCTAAACATTTGAAAATTTTAAAGGTCCATTGGCCTGATTTGAAAATAATGTCAGTGGAATGCACTTCCAAAATTGCTAAAATGGCATAATCGGCTGGACAAAATGGAAGACTGGGCTAAAACTAGAAAAACCTTTAAATAATATACTTCATGTATTGTAAGCAAACAGTGTAGACCCTGATCAGACGCAGCGTTCTGTGGCGTCAGATCTGGGTCTACACTACTGACCATTTCCAACACTTGATTCAAGTCCAGAGTCTATCGACAAGCCTCTTCGCAATACTGATCAAACAACGATAAGAATAGCGCTGTTATTTTCTATAAATAACCGTTACCTGGTTTTCCAGGAAGTTAGTGATAGTCACGTGGACATCAGTACGGAAGAGCCCCTATGCTTAGTAACGGGGTCGATTGACAAACTATCGAGCCAAAAGTGGCATTGCGTTTGTTCTAAGTCACGATTTCCTAACTCACGGCTTCCAATCACTCCACTGCTTCTAGACGAAAGAACATAAACAATGATTCTCTTCCGGGAGGCCCATAAATATTCAGGACAAAGAATGTCTTCATGAAATATTTAACATGCTGCTCTGTCCTAAATTAATTGTGTAAGCCGGAAAAGGGATTTGTCACGATGCAGTGTTAAAAGGGGGACTGAATAGGTCGGGATGGCGGGGCTAATAACAGCAACTGTATTTGCATCTTCGTTCATTTTTATTTTTTTTTCTGTGACATCTTAGCTTCTTTTTAGGTCGTAAATTGTCGCCCAGAAGCGCGACAGTCTTTTCAAGGCAATAGTTTTCTTGACAATAAACATTTGAACCTCAATGGCTCGAACACCTTTGGCGGACCATAAAAATTTGTTCAAATCAGGGGCAGTTCGAGCCACTGAATAATGTAGGTTCATTACATTTACAGTAGTGATTTACTGAGATTTCTCAGTGTGACTTATTTCATTTCGGACGTTTTTACGTCATAGTTGCTAGTCGAAGTTGCTGACGTCGTTTATAACAACAATATCAATAGTTGACGTTTGGCGGAAAATCTGATAAAATCAAAGAAATCCGAGACTTCAATTTTCGCGTCCATTTGACGTTTTTCAGGAAAGACCCGCAACACGAAAATAAAGTATGATTTTGTTAAGAATACAGTTCTACTTTCATGACACTGTTGCATCTGTAGTATTTTTGCGTTGAAATGAAAACAAGATGGCGACTGATTTTCAAGCTAAACCACGCCTCCTGAAATTCATGCCCTGACCGGAAATATTTTGGTTGGAAATCAGAATGGCTGAATTTGAAAATTCAAAGGTGAAACGTGAACGGAAATGCAATAAACAGTTTATTTTGTTGTTTCGATTGATTACGAAGAAATAATTCACTCGTGTTCTAAGGCTTTCGTGCAAAATACTCGTTCGCTATCGCTCACTCGTTTTTTACTAGTAAGCCTTAGAACACTTGTGAATAATTTCACTGTGATCGATAAAAAAAAAACAAAACAAATAAACTCTATATAGCTTTTCGATGTTTTATGAAATAACGGTGTGTTGTGTGTACTCATTAGAATCGCCTCGATGAGGCGATTCTAATGAGTACATACAACATATACATTTAAAAGAGACGTTCTCCAACTTATACCTCACTGGAGCATTTCAGCAGCAAGCTTTAAAAATATTCACAATATGTTTAACTTTATCTTGCTTATGAATTATGAATTTTTAAAAGCAATAAAGAAAGAAATATTACTCAGCTTTGTTTTTGTTTTTTTTTTTTTTTCATTGCCCTTTCAACATTATCTCACTTATTTCAAGTCTATCGTTAATCAGAGGTAGGCGAAAACCGGAGTGCACGGAGAAAAACCACGTGACTTTCCGTTGCAGAACTTTGCGTCTCATATGTGGCCCGAGCGAGGTCTCAGCGGTGAGAGACCCTAAGAGCGTTCTTACCCATTAGGCCACGGAGACCCGTTTCAGCTCTGCTGTCTTTAAGATTCCGATGTCTGATTCCCACAATATTAGCACTATGTCCAAAATGAATAATAATACTTTAGTAATCCAAAACAGAATTTAGAATGAAATTTTCTTCAAAGTCCCAAACTGAAAATAAAGGAAAATCGAGCGATGGAAGGTATTGGAAAAAGAATTTGCTATCATTTACCACCTATCAACTAACTAGAAATAATTTTCTCATTCGCAAACAATAATATGGCTCGAGAACCGCACCCCAGATCATTATTTCAAAAAAAAAAAAAAAAAAAAAAAAAGAAAGAAACTTAGTAAACAATTTATATAATAATAATAATAATAATAATAATTATAATAATAATAATAATAATCAGTGGGTTAGACATGTCATTCGAAAAAAAATTGCTTATGCATAACATGTAAGTTTACAAAAGAACACCAGCGCCCAACAAAAACCACATGGTGTAGATCATGAGCAGCAGCCGTGTTGGTCGGTATCTGATTTGAGTCTACACTGTTTGCCTATGTCCCATTTTTGTGACGCTGGGCTTATACGGTGGGTAAACTCTTTTGTATAAAATGGAATCTTCCTCCCTATTTATGAAAGGATCTCGAAATTAAGGGGTGAAAGGTTGTGTTATCTTTAAAATTTATTCGGAAAATAGCTGACATTTTTCAAATAGTGTAGGCGCTGAGCAGACGCCGAGTTCTGCGGCGTCTGTTCTGGGCCTGCACTGTTTGCCTGGGTACCCGTTATGGGATTTCCGGTACAAAATTGGTATTTTTTTCCCAAACATTACCAGTTCCCGAAAGACTGATAAAGTATAACCATTTTCAAGAAATGTACGTTGTAGGCCAATAAATTATTAGATATTGGTGTAGATTTAGTAGCCAATCATCATTTATGGCTAACATTAGAGTTGTGGTACTTAACTCCAAACCGTTTAATCATGTTTTATTAGCTAGGGCCATGGTACCTACTGGAAATCAGATTAAATGGACTTCTCTAATGTGCATGATTCAGAATGCGGTTGAGCACTGAGAAGCCAATTTGGCATTTGTTACAACGTCCCTTTATGGGGCGCCCTTTTACTAATTATTCCCTATTTATAGATTTCCATTGTTAGTTTTGGATATTCATAATTCGAATTATGGATATCCATAATTATTTATGGATATTTATAATTATTTATGGATATCCATAATTATTTATGGATATCCATAATTCGAATTCATGATATCCACAATTCGTCTTGGCAAATATATACAATAAATAATCAATGAAACCAAAGGCTTTTGCGGTGAATTATGGATATCCATAATTCGAAATATTAGAAGCCTCCGTGGTGTATTGGTTACGCTACTCGCCTTGTAAACCAGGGGTCGCAGGATCGATCCCAGGCTTCCCCAGACTTTCGGATGAGTCTTTAAACCGAGGTCCCGTCTCCGTATGACCTTAGCTGTTGGTGGGACGTAAAACTAAAACACTCACTCAATTCGAAATATGGATATGCATAATTAAGCCCGATTTATAGATATCCATTATTCGATTTATGGATATCCATAATTCGAATTATGGATATCCATAAATCAGCGGATAATAATTGATATCCATATTTTGATTGATATGCATAATTGGAATTAGTGATAACCATAATTCGAATTATGGATATCCATAATTCGATTTTTGTATATCTATAATTCGAACTATGGATATCCATTATTCGGTTGATTTATGGATATCCACAATTCGAATTATGGATATCATTAAATCGAATTATTGATATCTATAAATATGGATTAAATAGTAAAACGGCACCACATATCCCTTCGCCTACGAAGAAGACATCAAAGCTACAAATTCGCGTTACTTTCAGAGCGCAAGGATTTCAGGTTTCGTGCAGTAACAACAAGTTTACTTTCGTTCGCAATGTTTAAATGAAATATTTAGATTAATGGTGCAGTTTCACGCAAACCCTGGGATATCTAGTTGCAATCTATTGCATTATGACCGAGTTGGGGTAATTCAACTGGCAAAATAAAACCATCGACCATCGATTATTCCCATCGATTTTGAAACATTTTAGACGGATTAAACAATAAAACCACAACGGCATCAAAGAACCTCATTTCGTGTGGTTGAACTATCGGCCATAAATATCATGTATTTTACGCGCGTTGCGTGTGTTGATATTCACGTAGCGTGAACATTTCAAACTTTATTGGTGGACAGGACCTTTATTCTTTGAGCCGGGGCACAGCATTTCCTACAATTTACATGTGCGCATAACGAAGAATAAGATCAGCCTGCGCATCCATATAGTCTGACCAGAGACTTCTGATCATTGCTTAAAGCGCACAATGAAGACTCTGATCAGACTGCGCAGTTGCGCAGCCTGATCTGAGTCTTCGCTGGGCGCACATATTAATTGAAGGGAACGCTGTGCCCCGGCTCCTTTATAGTAATTGATTTCAGCTGTATCAGGAAGATGAAAACAAAATAAAATTAAAATACTGATAGCCTGGAAGGTTTTGTGTATTGAGGCTTTACGTCCCCGTCAACACTATTTAGATCATTTTGGCGGCGTCGCTTTCAATTGTGTGGGACCCGACATGGAGATAAAATGGCATCTCAAGCCCTGTCGCCAAAACAAACAAAAAGGTTTACATGTAGGGACGGTCCGACACGCACCACTTTGCCTAGACACTTTAAGCGGTTTACCATTACTCATAGGCGGTCAGTTTCAGCTCTGCGTGGAAGCATCATGCAGGCCAATCTATTTCTCAAAGCCCCTATGGGCGGGGCCCGAAAGAATGGACAGTTCGACTGTCTCTAAGTGTTGAAAAGAAAATATTCAGGCCCTGGCTTTAGACCCTTAAATCCATTTACTTTAATAAAACACTGCAGACCATGATCAGACGCCGCAAGTCGCGGCGTCTGACCTGGGTATATACTTCAGCTTACCAAGCTCGAGACTTAAGTTCAGGTTTTGCAGGTAATCCTCTTTTACAGCCCGAAATAGAAGCCTCCGTGGTGTAGTGGATAAGCTACTTGCTTCATAAACCAGGGGTCTTGGGTTCGATCCCGGGCTTCTCCAGACTTTAAAACGAGGTCCCGTCTCCATTTGACTTTAGATGTTGATGGGACGTAAAACTCAAACAAACTCGATAAACGGCGCGACAGGAATAAACCAATACATGTACCTGCATGAATTTCGTTAGCGGTCTGGATTCATGAGTCCGGACAATCACGCCGACAGCAGCAAGATAAGTTTGCTTGCATAAATAACTTTGTGTCGTGCATTGTGATGGTATCTTTTATGACGGAGGGTAGAGGGGTAGAGGTTGAGATACCCTGGGCAATAAAATCCGAAAGCGACTGACGAGAGTCTACGCTGTTTCTTTACGTACATTTTTTCTGAGTGCAAAACTCGCAGCCATTACATAAACACACCTATTCAGATATATTGATTTTTTTTTCAACAAAATATGAAAATTTTCAGATAAATATTCTGATATTTTTCATATTTATTCTCAGAGTTTTCAACACACGAGATGAAATACTTTCGGTATTAATCGAAAAAAAAAATATTTTATTTTATACGTGACTTTGACAATGTACTGTAATTGGACAGGCTTCCCACTCATGAAAAATCTGGTCATTACGAAAAAACGCCTATACGAATACATTGCCACCTTTATCGCCTAAAAAATGAAGATTTTAAGACGAAAAATTACGATATTTTTCTTATTTCTGCTCAAAATATAGATTGTTGGTACTCGTAAGAACCGCCTCATCGAGGCGGTTCTAACGAGTACCCACACTCTATATTTTAGAGCAGAAATAAGAAAAATAAGGTTTACCCATGCAAACCCCAGTTTTACTGTATAAAAGTGGGGTTCGAGGGGGTCAAATTATATAGGCGTGTTTTCGTGATGGTTTTCAACACACACTATGGAATCTGTTTTCAACACATTCGATGAAATTTTGATATTTATCGAAAAAAAGAAGTAAAATTTTCTTTTTATTTTACACGAGAATTAAGTCAAAAATGTAGACCGGGCTGCTACTGTGAGAATAACAAGCCACCGTGTGAAAATATAACATACAGTCGAACTTCGATGGCTCGAACCCCTTCGAGACCATAGGTAGTTCAAGCCACTGTTGCATACTTCCAGAAAACATAACGGCGGTATTTTTGGACTTCTTTTCGGTGTTCTGTAACATAAATGTATGCTGTGTGTACTCGTTAGAATCGCGTCATTGAGGCGATTCTAATGAGTACACACAGCATACATTTGCAAGATAAAAGTCGAAAATCTCCTTTATTTTCTTACACACTTACACACTTTTTCTTATGCAGAGGAATTCCTTAGAGACTCAAAAACGGGTGCGACTCAGCCATGGTAAACGAGCCATCGGTGTTCAAGCCATCGAAGGTCGACTGTACATGTATATTTTCACAGTGTGAAAATCATTTTTATTTGTTTCAGACACCCATTAATTTCATTTTTGTTTTTTTGTTTTTGTTTTTACGGCCCCTTCAAGATCATTCTACTCATATCGAGCCGATCTTATTCAGAGGTAGACGAAAAGAAAAACCACATGACCTTCCTTTGCAGAACTTGGCGTCACACATGTGACCCGAGCCAGGCTAGAACCCACAGCGGTGAGAGACCTAATGATTAAGAGTCAACGCCCTTACCGCATTGGGCCACCGAGGCGCGCTCTCCCTTAAGTACTGATATCTAGGGGCCTATCTAAAATGAGAGAAGAGGATATTTACTTTTTTGAGGTAGATACCAAAAATATTTCATCGAGTGTGTTGAAAACATCCGAATTTTTACGAGTGCGAAGCACGAGTGAAAATTCGAATATTTTCGACACACGGGATTAAATACTTTTGGTATCTGCCAAAAAAAGTAAATTCTTTTTATATATACCGTAATTGATCAATCGTATCGTACGTCACAAGTTTGACCCGGCTATATGAACTCACAACTGTCAGTTGGTCATTATGGCCTTTTTTTAATACAGCATTTTCAAAGAGTGTTTTTCAAGGAATTTTCAGTTTACAGAATTATTTTATCGATAAGATAAAGTTTGGCGAGAGCGAAGTAGTCCGGGCTGCTACTGTGAAAATAACAAGGTCATGTTATTTTTCACAGTGTGAAAAAATCACAGTGTCACGGTGTGAAAATATCATTTTTGGGTCGATTGTTTATCAATCGACCCAAAAATGATATTTTCACACCGTGACACTGCGATTGTTTATCAATCGACCCAAAGGTATAAAGGACAAAACCTCTATTTGTGCTGGAGTCCACGTGACTATCACATCCACGGAGATTATTTATAGAATTTTATCGCAGTGAGGTCAGCGTGTTTACGTAAAAAGGTTAACTGTAAAATCTGGGCTGGAAACATGGATTGGGCCAGACTGATCAGGGTCTTCACTGCTTGCTTACAATTTAAGTGTCAGACGCCGAAAATCGCAGCGTCTAATCAGGGTCTACACGGTTTACTTTCAGTAAAGGAGTTTAAGGGTTGAACGAAACAGTCCCCGTTCAGGCCCATTTTTACTAACTACACCCAGAGACAATCGACCCACCAGTACTCTCAGTGCTTTGATTATTTTTTATTTCACTGCAGAGTACAAAATAAATGCTCTGTCTCTGGTCGGGCCCATGGAGTCTGTTTGTTTTCTTTTGCTCCAGCATTTCAGTGGCTTCTTGCTGTCGAGTCTTCACCTGTGGTTGTTTGATTTTTGTGTTCACGGAGATGTTGCACTGATGAGTTAGGAAGCCTTCATGCGGACTGAACAAATTATTTGTCTTAATCGCGTCGGAAGTAAGGGCGAAGATTGTGGCCACGTAAAATCGATTTAAGTCCCCCAGTGGAATTCGTTTTCGCTGACCGTTCTGCCCCGTTTTTTTTTTTTATGGTTTGTCTTTGAGCGTTTGTGGTTTGTGTTTTCCGCTATTGATGTTTCCATTTACAGTCGAACTTCCATGGCTCGAGCCCCTTTGGGACCATGAAAATTTATTCGAGACAGCGGTAGTTCAAGCCACTGAAGGTTACTACCAAGAGGCATAACGAGATACTTTTGAATATCTTTCGATGTTATATAATGACAATGTTTGCTGTGTGTACTCATTAGAATCGCCTCACCGAGGCGATTCTAATGAGTACACACAGCATACATTTGCAAGATAAAAGACTAAAATCTCCTTAATCATCCCCCACCATTTCATATCTTGAGGATTTCCTAGGGGCTCAAGTATGAGTATGACCCAGCTATGGTATACGAGCCATCGGTGTTCGAGCCATCGAAGTTTTACTGTATTAGAGTCTGTTGTTTCATGTTTGTGTTTCTTTCCCTGGGAGCTGTGGGTAAATTGTATCGATTCCTGATCATTGCCTCCACTTCTTATTGTTATTTTAGTTGGGTCTGCTTATAAGAATCGCCCCAAACAGACAATTCTAATGAGTACACAAACATACCTTTAGATAATATATCCTGGGGTCACCCCACTATGCCTCATAGCATGGCGGTATGAATGACCCTCAGTTGTTCGAACAACCAATATCTCGAACAAAATTTGATGGTCTCGACTAAGGCTGGCACGATTAATCGTATAATCGATTAATCGATCGATAAATTCCACAAAAATGATTATCATTTCTGATTTGCTTTTAATCGATTACTTGATAGGTACAATTTACTACCCAAGTTTTTCTTGCCTAAAATAGCGGGGTGAGTGGCAAACAGTGTAGACCCTGATGAGACACCGCAGAATCTCATCTGGGTCTACACTGTTTGCTCAGGCCTGTCTGTACATATAGATATGGCAATGGGCAACATATGGTAAGAGTCATGCTCAGACAGAAAGCCAGACAGGTTAAATTATGACAAAAACCTTATCGATTACTAATCGATTATCGATCGCAATGACATGATTGATAATCGAGGATCTTTACAGCTTCGGTTAGCCAGCCCTAGTCTCGACTTGTTTGGAGTTTTACTTTGTATCTGGAAGTGCTCATATAATGGAAAATAATGTGTCCTTGCCGATCCTGTCTGTGTCAGCCTAAAACATCAATTTTTAATCAGATTTACATTCTCCCTGTAAGGAATAAATGGCTTGTTTTACGGAGTTAGACAGTTTCACTCCAAACGACACCTCGAATCTGCCAAGAATTGTTAAAGTCACGCAATAAAGTAGACAAATTTACACAGCGATGACATTTTCTGGTTAAAATATGTGTTGCCTAGGAAAATATTTTCCCGAGACATCAGAACCTTGGTCACATGACAGCCGTGGTCGGTCGTAAGGTGGAAAATGGTTCTGACATTTGAACGTAAAGTCATTGTCAGTGTCTCACTGTTCTGACTGACCGCTTACGTATAAGCCTGCCCTTGAAGATTTGTAAGGTAAACTAACAGGCTCAATATAACCTAAATAGTCTTGACAGGGTCGCTAAACTCCA
Organism: Lucinisca nassula; assembly: GCA_963580285.1. NCBI lineage: Eukaryota > Metazoa > Mollusca > Bivalvia > Lucinida > Lucinidae > Lucinisca > Lucinisca nassula. Next base: position 21,613,087 of record OY757016.1, on the reverse strand, counting down.
ATAACGTGACGTCCAAAGAGTAGGGGTTGAGATCTATGGGGTGACGTTTTATTATTTAATCCATATTTATAGATATCCATATGATACTGGGCTGTTTCGCTCTTATATGGAAATGGGCCGTTTCCCTCTTATATGGAAATGGGCTGCTTCGCTCTTATATGGTAATGTGCTGCTTCCCTCCTATATGGTAATTGGCTGTTACGCTCTTATATGGTAATGGGCTGCTTCGCTCTTGTATGGTGATGGGTTGTTTCGCTCTGGTATGGTAATGGGCTGCTTTGCTCCTATATCATACTGGGCTGCTTCGCTCTTATAATATAATGGTAATTGGGTGCTTCTCTCCTATATGGTAATGGGCTGCTTCGCTCTTATCTTGTAAAGGTCTGCTTCGCTCTTACATGGTACTGGGCTGCTTCGCTCTTATATTGTTATGGGCTACTGCGCTCTTATATGGTAACGGGCTGCTTCGCTTTTATATGGTAATGGACTGCTGTGCTTTTATATGGTAATGGGTTGCTTCGCTATTATATGGTAATTGACTGCTTCGCTCTTATATGATAGTGGGCGGCTTCACTCTTATATGGTACTATGATGGGCTGCGTTGGTCTTATATGGTAATGGACTGCTTCGCTCTTATATGATACTGGGCTGCTTCGCTCTTTGATGGTAAGGACCGCTCCGCTCTTATATCGTAATGGGCTGCTTCGCTCTTATATGGCAATGAACTGCTTCGCTCTTGTATGGACATGGATTGTTTCGCTATTGTATCGTAATGGATTGCTTTGCTCTTGTATCGTAATGGGCTGCTTCGCTTTTATATGATATTGTCTGCTTTGCTCCTATATAATACTGGGCTGCTTCGCTCTTATATGGTAATGGGTTGCTTCGTTCCTATATGGTAATGATCTGCTTCGCGCTTAAATTGTAAAGGATCTGCTTCGCGCTTACATGATACTGGGCTGCTTCGCTCTAATATGGTAATGGACTGCTTCGCTCTTATAAGGTACGGGGCTGCTTCGCTCTTATATGGTAATTGGCTGCTTCGCTCTTATATGATACTGGGCTGCTTCGCTCTTATATTGTCATGGGCTACTGCGCTCGTATAGGGTTACTGACTGCTTCGCTTTGATATGGTAATGGACTGCTTCGCTCTTATATGATACCCTTCGCTCTTATATGGTAATGGACTGCTTCGCTCTTATAAGATACTGGGCTGTTTCCCTTTTATATGGTAATGGGCTGCGTTGGTCTTATATGGTTATAGACTGCATCGCTCTTATATGGTAATGGGCTGCTTCGCTCTTAAATGGTAATGGACGGCTTTCGCTCTTATATGGTATTGGGTCGTTTCGCTCTTATATGGTAATGGACTGCTTCGCTCTTATATGGTAATGGACTGTTTTGCTCATATATGGTAATGGACTGCTCGCTCATATATGGTAATGGACTGCTCGCTCTTATATGGCAACAGAGAGCTTCGCACTTATATGATACTGGGCTGCTTCGCTCTTATATGGTAACGGATTGCTTCCATCTTATATGGTACTGGACTGTTTTGCTCATATGGAAATGGACTGCTTCGTTCTTATATGGTAATGGACTGCTTCGCTCTTATATGGTAATGGACTACTTCGCTCTTATATTGTAATAGGCTGCTTCGCTCTTATATGGTAATGGACTGCGTCGCTCGTATATGGTAATGGGCTGCTTCGCTCTTATATGGAAATCGGCTGCTTGGCTCTTATATGATACTTGGCTGCTCCGCTTTTATATGGTATTGGGCTGCTTCGCTCATTTTTGATAATGGCCTGTTTTGCTGTTATATGATAATTGGCTTCTTCGATCTTATATGGTAATGGACATGCGAGCGGCCATAGGTTTGCTATGCTCGTTTTTCTTCGACTATGACTCAAATGTGCCACATAGTACCTCATCGAGGCGATTCTTATGAGTATACACAGCATACATTTTCAGTAACAAAATTTAATAAGAAAAATCTCCCCGAGTTACGAGCGAAATTCCCTTGCAAATCAAAATAGTCGTAATTAACTCATTTTATACCGGAAACCCCAAAACTGGTAGTTGGCAAACAGTGCAGACCCAGATCAGACGCCGCGTTTTGCGGCGTCTGATCTGGGCCTACACTGTTTGCCAAAACTGCCAGCCTGTTTCCAAACAGATTTTGAAGAAAACACAACCTGACACCCTGCTACGTAGATTCCATTTGGTACAAAAAAGGTTAAGTGTTTCACTGTACGAAGCGCATGTATTCATGCAGTTGCAGTGAAAAGGACGACAGTAGAAAATGTTACAAGAATTCGGTTTTTTTTTCTGGAATGGAGATATATTGCTAAACTATGCGATAATGATCACATTTTGTTAAAGTTGCCAATTATACCATGTTAACGTCAAACCTATGTTTGCAATATAGACTTCGACTAGAAAAAATGATTGACGTGCCATAATTGCTAGGGTAATTGGTTCACTAATTGGAAGCGGCAAGAAAATGTTACCCTTCATAAATGCATTTATTTTCCCGAAACATGATGGGCAGTCCAAATAATTATTTACAGATATATTTGGTCTTCACATCCAAACAAAACAAACCAAAACAAACAAACAAAAAAAAAAAAAAAAAAAAAAAAAACAAAAAACAAACAAAAAAACAAAAAAAAACAACACATGTCACAAGTGTGACGAATACTAACAAATTCTTTACACGTCAGAAATTATTATCGATTGCAAAAAGATCTAGCAAAACAGCCGTACAAGTGTCAATCTATTGGGCTCGCGTAATCACAGATTGTTTATAACTGCGTCATACTGTTCAAGCATAATAACCAATCAGAAGTAGTTTTGTGCAAGCGCGTTACCGATGATTGTCTATAGTCCGTTTCGTTTCACGCAAGTTTTTCATTGACGTTCTCCACAGCATCAGCCCTTATTTTTGACGAACCTCCAGCTTTTTGATTGATTGATTTGAGGTTTAACGTCCCCGTCAACACTATTTATGTCATTTTGGGGACGTTGCTTCTAATTATGTGAGACTTTTACCCGACACTAAGATGAAATGACAACTCAAACCCTGTCGCCCAATGAAACCAAAGGCTTACATGCATTGGGCGGTCTGGCCTCGGCAGGCTCAGCCTTCTAAGCGGTTTACCAGTACTCATGTGTGGTCAGTTTTACCTCTGCGTGACAACATCACATAGCCCATTTTTTTTTCTCCAAGCCCCGATGGCCGGTGCGGACTGTCGCTTGTTGTCACCATGTGGGAATTAGCCGTTGAATTTCTCCGCGGGCAGAAAACTCAGTTTGCTTATTGGAGTATACGGTATTTCATACGCAAATGTTGTTTGATTTGAGGTTAATCGTCCCCGTCAACACTATGTATGTCATTCTGAGACGTTGCTTCCAATTTTGTGTGACTTTTACCTCGACATTGAGATGGAAAGACATCTCAAGACCTGCCACCCAATGAAACTAAGAGGGTGTACATGCATGGACGGTCCAACACGCATCACTTTGTCTTGACAGGCTTAGATCATCTAAGCTGTTCCAGTACTCGTTTGCGGTCGGTTTTAGCTCTGCGTGGAAGCATCATGCAGCCCATCTATTTCAGCCCGGTGCCACCCCAACACCGCAAATATTGTGGGTGGGGCCAGCAATATAGATACGGTTTTTGATTTTTTTTTCACGAGTCCATGCATTCGTATGACAATAATGGAAATATGTTTTTAAATCCAGAGGAACTGGTTAGAAAAGACAACTGTGCTATACACCTTTTTTGATTGTTTAGAGGTTTAACGTCCCCTTCAACACGGTGTATGTCATTTTTGTGACGTAGTTTCCAATATTGTTGGACTGTTCCGAGTCGGACAGATTATGGTTGTAATGTTGGAGGAAGCAGGAACTGAATACGTGTTCACGCCTGTTTTCGCGCCCACATTAAACCCTGTGGAATTGTGTTTTCAGTACATCAAAAAACTTCTTCACATAAGCGAATATTCGAGCTGCGGTTAAAGACAACCTTCAGTATGCTATTATGACTGCGGTAAACAGAGGTACATCTTCAGATTGTGCTGGATAGCAGATATAAACAATGGCACTATCGGGGCCTGGAGAAATAGATTGGGCTGCACGATGCTTCCGCGCAGAGCTGTAACCGACCGAACTTGAGTACTGGTAAACAGTTAAGGTCTTAGCCTGCCCAGGAAAAGTGATGCGAGTCGGACCTCTCCTTAAACCCAAACGGTTTTTATGGGCGGTAGGGCTTGATTTGTCATTTCATCTCAATGTCGGGTAAAAGTCCAACAACATCGGAAGCAACGTCTCCAAAATAACCTGTTGACGGGGACGTTAAACCTCAAATCAAACATACACTATGCCCAAGTGATTAACCGGGCCTTCCTGGCTTGATGGGTAAAGGCGCTGACTCTTAATCTTTGGGTCTCTAACCGCTGTGATTCGAGCCCCACTCGGATCACATGTGAAACGCCAAGTTCTGTAACGGAAGGTCAGGTGTCTTTTCTCCGAGTACTCCGGTTTTCGCCCGACTCTGATTAAGGATCGCCCCGATATGTGAAATGATTTTAAAAGGTCCGTAAAAGCAGAACAAAAATATCCAAGAGGTAATGGTTAAAAATGTGGCATGCATTTTAGCGGGATTTGGTCCATATAGATATACAACTCAAAGTTTGATAGGGATCACTTTTTATATACAAAATTTTGCACTGAAAATTTAAAATTTCTTGACAGAATTTGTACTCGGTATTTTGATAAATATCTTAAGCAGAAACTCGTGTGCAGTTCAGTACTCATAAAAGTGCACACTTCTCACACTTCGCAGATGAATTCATGCACCCCCAAAATCTTGCGTAGCACTGCTTTCCAACAGACCAATCAAACTTGTCAGTGTTTCTTTACCAAGCGTAAAAAGGACTTCATTTGATTTGTGAAACACTAAAATGCCTAGGGGACAATTAAGAAACCGTCTGAGCCCTAAAAAAACTAATCGTGGCGTCGTAATGTTGGAATCTGGCGTCTCTCGAATGTGGAGTCGGCATCTTACCCACGGAAATCCTTCACACAGACACGGTGGGGTCGAGAAAGGGCTACAACTCAACGTCAGGGCCGTTTCTTTTTTATTCAGTCTCGACGTCAACGGTTCCTGAACGCTACACGTTTGCATAACGAGCTTAGGAACGGAACTGGAGTACGAATTTCTACACAAACTGTCAGAAACGGGCTCCACGAGTTTGGACTTAATGCTATGAGGCCTGCTGTACGTGTTCCGTTGACGAGACAGCACGTGCTAGACCGGTTGGACTTTGCCCGAACTCACGTCAGGTGGACGGTTCGTGACTTGACGCCAGTTCTGTTTACTGAGGCGTCCAGATTCTGTCTAGACTTCACTTATAAACATCAATTAGTGCGGCGAATGTCTAAAGAGTGATTCGATGTCTTGAATGTGGCAGAGCATGATCGCTATGGAAAGGGGTCAGTCATGGTTTGGGCTGGATAAGCGTGAACGGTAAAACTGACTTGTACGTCGTTGAAAACGGAACGTTAATGGCAGTGAAGTACTGTAATGATATTCTTGATGAGTTTGTGAGACCATATGCAGATGCTATCGGTCCTGACTTTATTCTGATGGACGATAATGCCCGTCCTAACCATGCCAATATCACTGATTCCTATCTGGAACGTGAGACAATCGTTCGTATGGACTGGCCTGCTCGGTCATCAGACTTAAATCCGATTGAGCATGCGCGGGACATGCTACAGCGTGCTGTTTCAGCCCGACCTGTGCATCAGAGCACTTCACAGGAGCTCAAAGATGCATTGGTTGCTGAATGAAAGCTGATTCCACAAAACCGGATACAGACTCGGATTACGACCATGCGCAGGCGATACCGTACTGTAATTGGTGCCCGTGGACGCCATACACGTTATTAGGCACGTTTGTCTAAACAAATTTGGAAATTTGTGAAAAATCAGTTGTCCAAATCCCTTCGTGTTACGGCAAATTTTGGGGGTGCCAAGACGGTTGCTGTTGTCACGCTTGAATGCAGTACCAGTTGACAAAATTAATCACAAGGTTTTGTGAAGGATACATTTTCTATCATTATGTATCGAATTTGGATTCAAGTGATTAATTCATCCAAAAATTATTTTGCATTAAAAAAAGTGATCCCTATCAAACTTTGAGTAGTATATTTTAGCTCACACGTTCTCATTTAGGCTTCCCATCTATTTTGCTTTTCATAATTTTTGTGTCTAGCAACACATACGAATGCACATCTGTCGCACTGAATTCGGCAAAGTTGCACTCATGATCGAGTAGCCAACAATTAACGTCCGGCTTCGGTAGCTCAGTCGGATGCGCGTCTGACTGGCGATCAGGACGACGCGGGTTCGATACCTGTCGGTGTCGTTGAGATTGATCATGAAATCTTTTCTACGATCATTCTCTCCATTCCGATGATTCAAGAAGAGCAGTTGCCAGTTTTTGGCGCACTGGTTAACCGCTTACGTATAATCCTTTGAGAGATTTTTGAATCTCTTGTATCTGGTTTTAAGTACATGTATTAAAGACCTACCTTGGCGAGGTACCCTCCGTTACTTTGATATTAACTCTCAATGAGTCAGTGCTCTCACAAGACTCACAACTTTGTGATAGTTACGTTCTGTAAGTTCTATGTACTCGTTTTCCAAATCCAGGAAAGAAACTCTCAGAGCCTGAAACTTACACTTCTTGCAAAAAGTTGCAAAATTCAGTATACGTCATGCTGTATAAATTCCCCATTGACGCTTAAATTAAGGAGCAACGGGTGTCCCCACTGAACTGCATGTGAACCTTAAATGTCAACGAGATCTTCTGGGACCATTTTAGATGCCATCACTGATAGCAGATGCCTAACGAGTTGTGATTTAAAGAAATATTCCGCGCTTGTGCCCGTGTAGAGGCCTAAAAGACACTTTTATATGGGCTCATGGGTACGACGGATAGATTGAAACACCCGCTATATGTAAACTAGGCCTGTGGTTTGTTAACAAAATGTCAAAACCAATTTAAGCAACTGACCAGGATTCTGATTAGAGGGTAGTTCCCGCCATATGTAAATTAGAACTAAACGTAAATTAGAACTAAACGTAAGAAAATAACTGATAAAATTTCAAGTGTTCCACCATGTTTTATTGAAGGACCTATTAACGCATAACCATGATTAATATGTTGTTGCAAGATGAAACATAGGTCATAAAGAGTATCATGTTACGATCTCGAAATGGTCAATGAAACTGTGTAACTACTTTGCAGTTTAACCAAGGCAGAAAATTGCCTCACATTTGCTCCTAACAATAACAGAATGTGGGAATTCAAGAGAGCCGCCTAGTCTTCGTCTTCCATGAAATGGTCAGAATGTGAGTGTGAACTTCTAGTTAAGGTACCTGAAGCTTTCAGCTTGCTTTGTCCAAACAATGGAGTTAGGACTACGCTCGTACTTATGGTTTTGTCAGTGACGGAGAATCTGATTTTCCTCTACGCTCAATGCCATGACTATGCTATCCGTCATACATGCTGTCTTCTTAATAGCAAGACAGAAGTCTCCGTGGTACAGTGGTTATGCTACTCGCCTTGTAAACCAGGGGTCGCAGGATCGTTCCCGAGTCATTAGAACACTTGCTAAGATTTTCAACTTCGGTTTGTATGGCTCTTTCAGCCGGATGCGTGGCAACAGTGTATGCCAAAATTAATCTCAAAACTTTTCTGAATGGTATTTCATCAACATGCTGATGAAAAATCAAAGCATTGAATACCGGTGGGTCAATTGTCTCTGAGTGTAGGCTGGGAAAATAGTCCTGGACATAAAAGGTTTTGTTTAACCCTTAAATTCAAGTTTTTTAAGCAAAATGTGTAGACCCTGATCAGACGCTGCGTTTTGCGTCGTCTGATCCTTAATTCCTTTACTGTAAGCAAAGAGTCCAGACCCTGATAAGACGTCGTGTTCTGTGGCGTCTGAGTAGGGTCTACGACATTTGTCAAGCCCGACTCATGGTTCCTGTCCAGATTCTATAGATAACCTGCTGCGATAAAATTAACGCTACTATTTTCTATAAATAAGTTATATAGGTTTCATGCAAATCAGTGATAGTCACATGAACTTCAGCACTGAAGCGTTTTATGCTTAGTAACTTTGGGTCGATTGACAAACAATGGACCCATAAAGTTGTTGGTGCTTGAAAGGTCCATGTCTGATTATAGCCTGCACACAATGCCGATCTTGTCAGAGCTTTTGATGCTCGTGTATATCAACAAAGAGCTTTTGTGATTTCTGTCCGTGGCTTTAAAGCTGGAGATAGCTGATAAAACATAAATTGACACATTCATCGCCATGATCATTTTCAGATTTAAACTTCATATACTAAGGCCCCGCCCGTCGGAGCTTGGAGAAAACGATTGAGTGGCATAATCTGAAACCGACCGTAAACCGCTGAGCATTCCTATGTATCGCTCTCGTCACGTTTATGAAACAGACTTTAATGACTGTTGTAAATTTCTGTCCAAAAATACCCTCATTCACACACGGCTCACGTCCCAATTTGACATGTCAAGCGATCGATTTGCTAAATCTTTCTGCAATGCATAGTATCAACGAATTCTTCACCTGTGTGAGGAATTGGTACCAATTCTTCACATGTACCCGAGGAAAAGTTGCACCAGTTCTTCACAGGTGTGACGAATACTTACCAATTCTGCTCACGTACAGTAGGAGAGTTGCTAAGGCCGTCGTCAAGATTTTAATTTTTTGTAAGCTTCCGCGAAAGGGATTATTTTTTATAGCAAAAATAATTGTGAAATCGGAAGCTACTGCCGGTCATTTTAACATAAGCATACAGTCGTCAGAAATGATAAAATTAGCATTCAAAAGCACAAATGAAAACATCAACACTTCCTAAAACGTTTTATTACTTTAGTTATGGTTGCCACTGAAATGGAACGTTTCCGAAGCTTCGTTTATTAAGTAACCCATATTTTTAAACAAACTTCTGGTCAAACAGTACCGGTCAGTTATTTTGGAATAAAAAAATGGTCAGAAAAAATTTTGGCTCAAATTTTCCTAAAATGTTTGTTATACATTATTCTGTCTTCCAGCTGAGTATCTACACGAAAGTAAACACAGTATTGGAAATGTTGACGTCAGAAGTTGGGTCAATATTTGACCTAGTCGCAACGCTTGCACACACAGATTTTTAAAATACATGGTTGCGAAGAAAAGTTATTCAAAATTTAAACGCTGAAAGAAGGCGTGTTTTGTCAAAATACGTTATGAACCTTGGTTGTTAGACCACAACTACACTAACTGCGTATGGATTGCTTTATTTTTGTCGGTAAGTTAAGCAGTTTCACACTTCGATACGGCAACTGAGGAAATGGTCAAATATGACCGACTCAGTATAAGAAGATAAATAGAAAGACAGAAGCCGTTTGTGAACACGTAGATCAGAATCAGAATTTTACTGGTGTCACATACTTAGACAATCCTTCACCAGATCCAGGTTGATCCTATGCAAAACGCATCACTGGTACGATTCTCTCTCTCTCTCTCAAAGTCTATCTGACGGCATTGTATCTGTCGGTATTCCGTTTTTTGTTTGTTTGATTTGAGGTTTAACGTCCCCGTCAACACTGTAAAGGTCATTTTGGAGACGTTGCTTCCAATTTTGTGGGACTTTTACCCGACATTGAGATGAAATGACATCTCAAGCCCCGTCGCCCAACGAAACCAATAGGGTTTATTAGCATGGACGGTCCTCCTCGCACCGCGGTTCCTGGACAGGCTTAGATCCTCTAAGTGGTTTACCAGTACTAGTGTGCGGGCCGGATTCAGCTCTGCGTGGAAGCATCGTGCAGCCCACATATTTCTTCAAGCCCCTATGGGCGGGGGCGTTGGTATTCCGTTTAAATACTGCAGCCAGTGAGTGGTGACTGCTATATGTTCGAGCCTTCAGAAAATTACACCGACTTCCATCATAGCTTGGCTTGGAGAAAATTGGATTGGGCTGCATGAGCTTCTGCGCCGAGCTGAAACAACCGACCGAACTTTTGTGCTGGTGTAAAACCGCTTTGGGGGGTTGGGTCGGGGTGGGGGGGGGGGGGGGTGGGGGGGGGGGGGCAAATGACTTTTAAACGTCCATGCAACATCATGCTGTTGCATCGACGTTGATACGACGTTGCGTAAACGTTGTGTGCCCGCTGGACAAGCGGGTACTTGGGGTGGTAGTCTTGGGATGTCATTTCATCTCAATGTTGGGTAGGGCAAATGACTTTTAAACGTCGATGCAACATCATTCTGTTGCATCGACGTTGATACGACGTTGCGTAAACGTTGTGTGCCCGTTGATCAATCTGGTACCTCGGGTGGTAGGCTTGAGATGTCATTTCATCTCAGTGTTGGGTAAATAATGTATACCCCTATTTTTTTGTTTGATTGATTGATTTGAGGTTAACGTCCCCGTCAACACTATTTAAGTCATTTTGGAGACATTGCTTCAATGCTTTAGAAGCCTCCGGGGTGTAGTGGTTACCCTACTCGCCTTGTAAACCAGGGATCGCAGGATCGATCCCGGGCTTCTCCAGACTTTCGGATGAGTCTTTAAACCGAGGCCCCGTCTCCGTATGACCTTAGCTGTTGATAGGACGTAAAACTCAAACACTCACTCACTGCTTCCAAGTTTGTGGGACTTTTTTCCGAACATTGAGATGAAATGACATCTCAATCCCTGCCGCCCAATGAAACCAATAGTGTTAATATGCATGATGTTAACGTCCTGAGCGAGGATTTAGACTGTGTCGACGTCCCCGTCAACACAGCATGTGTAGGTCATCAGGACTCGCACCACTTTGCTTGGGCAGGCTGAGACCTTCTAAGCAGTTTAACAGTACTCGTGTGCGATCGGTTTCAGCTTTGCGTGGAAGCATTGTGCAGCCCAATCTATTTTTGAAAGCCCCGGTGGGCGGTGGCAAAGTATACCCCTGTAAACCCCCAGTTTTACTACACTTACAAGTGGCGTTTAAAGGGTGTCAAAATTATATAGGTCTGTTTTTGTGAGACTATAGTACCCACCCATCGGGTTTTTGGTCGATGTAAATCATTAATAGAATGACAATCGTTATGGTTAAGATAACTTATTTTACGGCTTCTTATCTGTATCTACACTGTTTGCATTTGTATGTGTGAACAGTAGACTCTGTAGAAACCTTAGATTTATAACAGCCCAGTAAAGGCCCGACCCCCGCCCATCGGGGCTTGAAGTAATAGATGGGCTGCTTGATGCTTCCACGCAGAGCTGAAACCGACCGCACACGAGTACTGGTTAACCGCTAAGAGGATCTAAGCTTGCCCATTTCACCTCAATGCCGGGTAAAAGTCCCACAAAATTCGAAGCAACGTCTCTAAAACGACCCACACATGCAGTGTTGATGGGGACGTTAAACAAATACAGGACAACGTCGGGCCGACAACGATGCGACGTCTTAACGCTTGCCTATTTCATCTCAATGTCGGATAAAAGTCCCACAAAATTGGAAGCAACGTCTCTAAAATTACCTACACATGCAGTGTTGACAAGGACGTTAAACAAATACAGGGCGAAACAGTTTAAATCCTCGCTCAGGACTTTTTTTCTCAGCCTATACTCAGACGGGGGTTTTATTATGACATGACATTCATTAATTTCAAGGTGAGGGGGCTGCCGTCTTTCAAAGATTACCTGCCTGAAAAGGATAAACCGCCTACGATCATACAATAATTATTGTTCTGACACTGGGCATGAAAGATTGTGGGGGTTCGGGGGTGGGGATGGAAGGTTCTCCATTGCGCTACAGCTTGTCTCCATTGCGCTACAGCTTGTTTGTAGAAATAATTTCTTCAAACAAGCCTGTATCGCACTTTGTGGCAAAGCCCGATAAATCACACAAAAAAACTAATAGGGATGATAAAAAAACCAACAACAACAACAACAAAAATTTTTTTTTCATTTTATTTACGTCAGAGTACAATCAAATTATTCTCTCTCTCTCTCTCTCTCTCTCTCTCTCTCTCTCTCTCTCTCTCTCACACACACACAAAACAGCGGGCCGATGTCGGTCCGACAGTGATGTCCCGACATGCTATGCTACAGCGGGCCAATGTTGGGCCAACAGTGATGTCCCAACATGATTTGTTGGCTGGCACTCTCTCTCTCTCTCTCTCTCTCTCTCTCTCTCTTTCTCTCTCTCTCTGCCCCCGCCCATCGGGGCTTGAAGAAATAGATGGGCTGCATGATGCTTCCACGCAGAGCTGAAACAGACCCGCACATGATTACTGATAAACCGCTGAGAGAATCTAAGCCTTCCCAGGCAAAGCGGTACGAGTCGGCCCTAACATGCTTATTTACCCTAATGGTTTCATTGGGCGGCAGGGCTTGAGATATCATTTCACCTCAATGCCGGGTAAAAGTCCCACAAAATTGGAAGCACCGTCCTCAAAATGACCTTTACAGTGTTGACTGGGACGTTAAACCTCAAATCAAACAAACTCTCTCTCTCTCTCTCTCTCTCTCATGATTGAGCTGCAGTGACAACTAAAATTAAGCATCGTTGAGCAAACGTGATGGAAATTTAATGTTATTTGTGTTTCGAGGTGGATGGGACAAGTTGAAACTTAGGCTGCGCGTGAACTGGCAATTAACAGAGTAAGGTGCTCATTCTGTCTACATTGTTAGTCTACATTATTATTTGATCTTGATTAGTAGATGGGCAAATAAGTTAGTATTGGTTTTTCGTATATGACTCAGTACAAATGTATACGTCATATGTTTTTGTTGTTGTTGTTGGCAATATACATATTATGGCATGGAAGATGCGTATATTGGCAGACTCTTCGAGGCTATTTTTGACACAAATGGAAAAATAAAGTAAACATCGGGAGTTCGGATTTACTGGCAAAACCTGATGAACTGCAGGCGGGGTAAACAAATCAGTAGCTGGAGAAATACTACAGGGTTAGTCTTTTCGTCTCGTTATTTTCCTGTGTTTACAGCCATGTTGGTTGGCTTTTTGTTCCTGTTCAACGACCGGAAGTAGTTCGTTTTTTTTGGAATAAAAAAATGGTCAGAAATAGATTTTCCTGAAATTTAACCCAGTTGCAGATTATTCAATTTCCGATTTAATGATTAAAGTGAAAAATTTCCAGTTTATCGCTAAATATATTAATTTTTGTCTTTTCTGAACCCACTGAAACGACCCAGATTTTTCTCAAGTTTACCGCATTTTTATACACACTTTTTGCTGAGAATGGTGTTTGTGTGGTATTTCATCGGAAAGAAATGTACACAAAGTTTCATATCTGTCTATTTTTCAAAGGTGAATTTTATCAAACAGGTTATGTCAAGAGCATGAAATTCTGACTCGACAGGCATTTTCATCTTTGAATTATAGTCCCATCGAATTTTTTCTCGAGAAAAATGTTTTTAAATCTACATACGCCGGCCTCTGAGATTCGCTACTGTAAATGGCAATATTTATTTGTGTACGAATGTGTGTTCACGCGTTTGTATGTTTGAACTGGTCATAATACTTTATCAGTATAAACGCTAGCCCCACGGCTATAGCTCAACTCACGTGAGCATGAAGTTTGTCACGCTCACAAATTTTAAAATGCAGCAATTCTTGGCATTTTAGAATTTATGAGCAGGGCAAATAACGGTACCACTTTATGCTGATCTATGCAGGACAAGTTTATCATTTGTCTGTGTACAGGTATTTGCTTACAGTATAGACCCTGATCAGACTGATCCTTCTGGACCAGTCTGATCTGGGTTTCCACTGTTTGCTTAGACCTATCTGTCCAAATACAGTAAAATTCCCATATTAAGACCACCTTTGGGACAGTCCCAAATGTGGTCTCTGATCAGAGGGCACTGTATGCAGAAAATACATAGAAAGAATACTGAAACTTTCTAAATAAGCTTTAAAAAGCAGAATTAGTCCCATTTTTGGTGGTCTAAATAGCGGAAATTTACTGTACTCTGGATCATTACGGCAAATCGTCTAGTCTGTTTCTTCACTGTTTGCATAGGTACCAGAACCAGTCTACCGGGTTGAAAGGGTTGAACATACTTTGGGCTAGACTGCTACACAGACCATCTATTATTGAATAGAGGTCGTCTATTTTAAAATAGAAGTCTGTGTAGCAGTCTAACTTTGGGCCTTGTTTATGGGATCCAAGTGCTAAAATGGCGGTTTTTTTTTTTCAACTAAAACTAGCTTTTCTCGGATGAAAATATGTGACATCTTTTATTTCTAGTCAAAATATAGATTTCGGGTACTTTTTAATCTATATTTTTGACAGGAAATAAGGAAAATAATTTATACCCCCGTAAACCCCACTTTTCTCTCTATGAGGTCGGGTTTAAAGGGGGTTTCATTTCACGTACTTGTTAACCTGTTGTGATTCTGTATTGCTATATTTCTTGTTATTTTGTCATGTGTTTGTGCATATGTATGTAGAGGATCTTACATGATGTTCATGTACTATTGAATTTATGAAACGAGTTGAGGAAAAGGGATAAAATGCGAGGCTTTGCCAAGAATTTTATCCCTTTTCCTCAACGAGTTTAATAAATTGTTGATATAGAGGATCTTACATGAGTGCTCACGTATTATTGAATTTATTAAACGAGTTGAGGAAAAGGGATAAAATGCGAGGCTTTGCCGAGCATTTTATCCCTTTTCCTCAACGAGTTTAATAAATTCAATAATACATGAGCACGAATGCAAGATTCTATTTATCATATGACATTTAAAACGCATTTTATTCATGATTGTTTGCAAAAATGACAATATTCCGCCGTTAGTAAACGCGACCTCGTTAAAGACGTCGTGCATGTAACGTTAGGGGACATACCTAGCTAATTTGCATATTTAATCCACTAGTGGATTATCGAAAATATTGCATGGCGTTATTACACTCTCAGACGCGACGTCATATGATAAAAATGTTTATACATCAGCCTTCTTTTGCCGGCCTCGGTAGCTCAGTCGGATGCGCGTCTGACTGGTGATCAGGAGGACGCGGGTTCTATACCTGCCGGGGTCGGCAATATTATTTCATGGAGTTTATCAGACTCGGCTTCGAGAACGCAAGTAGAATCGCTCGGCAAGCCTCGCGATTCCACAAGCGTTCTCGGAAACTTTGCCTGATGTTCTTGATATCAAATGTCACGAATCTGGTATTCTCTATATGACGCACAGTGAAATATCTGATCAGACTGTGCGGATGCTCAAACTGCTCTGAGTCTTCACTGAGTGGACATACTCATAACAATTTTTGCTTGACGCGGCGTATTCATGTTTTGTTTGATTGGTTTTTCACTACTACATTAGTTGTCTTTTTGGTAATTTTATTTGGTTTGTAATAAAAAATGCGAAAATATGATCTTGCGTTTTCAAAACCAAAACACGTATCCGCATATTTTGGCTTTCCTCGAACATTAAGACAGAACAGAAGGTTGATGAGGGTTGAGAGAGTTTGGGCTTGTTCGATGTCGCAGCAGAATGTAAAAAGAATAGCTACACCTCACCTTTATTAAGGCTAGAGCGTGGTAGATACCATGTTACACGTACGTGACTTGTATCTTTTAACCCTTATCTTGCTGAATATTCATTTAAGCAACACCCATTTCTGGCTATCAACCAGTCAAATTACTTGATGTGATTTATTGTTACAAATTCATAAACTGAATGCCAAACAGTGTATATCCTGATCAGATGGCTTCCCACGGACAGTGTAGATCCCGATCAGATGGCAGAAGCCATCTGATCTGGATCTACATTGTTTGCAAAGATACGGGTTGTCGTGAACAGCAAGAAAGGGTTTAAAAAGCGCTTCTGCAAACAACGTTAAAGATGCTTATAAGAACCGCCTCACAAAGGTTTTTAGAATCACCGATAATCTATGAATTTGAGCAGAAATGAAACAAGAATTCCGCCGAAGGATATGTCGCGCCTGTGGGGGTGCAAATTCACTGAACCATAAAATCTAAGTCAAGGTCAAACATGGATGCCTGCATAAAAGCTGTCACTCCTAGATGCAAGCTTGTACCAAGTATTGTCAATGAAGCACTTGTAGTTCTCGCGAAATGGACTCTTAATTAAGAAATGAAATTTATTTTTCTGCAGTTCATGGAAGTATGAACGCAGTGGGTCGCGTACAAAGTAAATGAACCCCGAAGGGGTTCATGTAAACTTTGCTAGCGACCCACTGTCGTTCATACTTTCATGAAAAGCAGAAAAATTAAGTTTATTTTTTATATTTACATTATTTGTCCCACATCACTGGGCTAAAAAATGCTTGTAGGGCGACATTTGCACGCTGGTTTTCTACAAAGAGCGGAGCAGCGTTGACGTCATCAACGCCCGTAGAGAACAATGGTTTAAAATGACGTCACTTAACGTCACTAAAAATCATGTGATTTGATGCGTTCATTGAAATATGAACGCAATTGTTTTCTATAGGTTTACACTAGACTTTCAGTGATTCATTTTGCCGCGCGTCCCGCGTCTTTGACGCATAGATTTGACAAAGGACGCATTGTTCTGAAAGATACGCATCATGAGGACGCATAGAATTTCAAATTACTTTGTTGTATCTTTCTTTATAATTCGCTTGACAGCTTTCGAAAGCTGGACTAAAAACGGAGATTAAATTTACCTGCGCACCGCCGATGGCAGTGGCGCGCGCATCGTATTTACTCATCGACTTGACTAACGCGTAATTTCATTGGACGGGCCAGGGCTTCTGTTAGGCCGACGTACGGCGTATATTACGTCCTGAAATCGCTTCCGGGCGCCCAAATTAAACATCAAAGGCGTCCCGCGAACTCCCGAAAATTTTTCTGTACGGCCAAAAATCTTTACCGAGACGTATAAACCCGCCCACTTTTAGCGATTTGTAAAAAGTTTGCTCCGCCTTCTTAGCTGAAACCGCTTTCTGTGTTTATTGAGTACTAAGGATCGTCCCATTTTCTGCCTGCGCGGTATTATATTGACAGTCAGAAATCACGTGCGTCGGCATACTCTTTGATCGTCATCGGTGTGTGTGAAAAACGTGTCGAGTTGATTGCTCGGTGTTTGCATGATAATTAAACGGATTAGTAGTTGAGGATAAACTAATTATCTCATTGACGATAATTGGTTTTTAATCCTGTAAACTTGTTACTGTTTAAATTAAAACGGATCGTAATTTAGGTGTTTGGTAGTGAGAATATCATTAGACGATGCAAAGTGTGACAATTATTTTCAAGATAGATACGCATTTTTTCTTGAGTAAATAGCAGAGTGTTCACAAGGTGAAATGACGAAAATAATTTATAAAATCCCAAAATGGTTGTCGCGATCGTATTTGATTTTGGCGCCCTGAAAATACGTCAACCGGCGACATGTGACCAGGCCGGTTCGTCAGGGTCCGAGCTACAGTCATATCTGTCTGTTAGCCAAAAGCAAAAAAAAAAAAAAATTAAATACCGCTGACTCGTCTAAGTCTGCTCCAATTGACCAAAAAATGCACGTGTTTCTGCCTGTAGTTCCGAGTGTTGAGTACAATGAAGACTCGAAGCGTATGTTTTGCAATGTTTTGCAAAGTTTGGCAAAAATCTTTTACAAAAGTATTTTTTTTTTTAATTTCGTAATCCATATATGACAGTGGGTGTCAGGTTTGTTTTATTTTATTTGTGGTAAGTTTTACAAACAGTGTAGACAGATCAGATGCTATATTCTGTGGCGTCTGATCTGGGTCTACACGGTTTGTTAATGACCAAAAAATGGGCCACTAGGCATATATGGGGATGGGAAATGCGATTGTTTTCTTTACTTTTTATTTATTCATTTTTTTTGGGGGGGGGGGGGGGGGGGGGGAGGAGGGGGTACTTGGAAAGTTATATAATTTATACAGGCCAAGCAAAAATATTTTTCTTTTTTTGTATGCACTCCTCTGCACTGTACTGACCGCAGGTATGTCACAGTTATGAGTATTTTTTAGTTTAACGGCCCAGTCAACACTATTCAAGTCATTTTTGAGCTTGTCAGTTTACCAATACACACTTTTCTAGCCATCTAAAAAGATATACACGTGATTAAAAATGCAAACAAGAGATTCAAAGATTAAATAATATATATTTCTTCATCAAAACAATTTTACGATCCGCAAACACCTTGCTTCAAAATTGGGACTTCCTGAATTTTCAGTGGGACTTCCAGATTTCAAGGGTAGGAAGTCCGGGACTGCCTGAATTTGGGAGTTAATGGAAGCCCTGACGGGCTATATTTGTTCGGCCAATCGCTCGCAACGTTTTAATTATTTTAGGCGTAGTTGTTTATAAAGTCCCCGGATGTACAACAACGATGATCAGGATGCCACCGAAAAAGAAATCAAAGATCGAAATCGGTCAAAAAAATATCACAGGTTTTTTCACCCAGTCCCCAATCATCGGAGAAAGCGATAGAGAAAACATCTGAGTCACCTACGTCTTCGGCAAAACCCTCCGATGATGCGACGGAATCAAAGAAAGAAAGGAATCATATTTTTCCTAGTCAACATTGTATGGTGTTTGTTTGTCTCTGAAAACAATTACATGTAAGAAAAACAGCATTTCAGAGCAGTAAAATTAGCTATCAAACTATCACCAGAATGCGCCAGAATGCAGGAAATTGAGTCTAGAATTTGAATTTTTCCGGGGGAGCATGCCCCCGGACCCCCCTAGCAAAATTCCCTCGCTTCGCTCGGTCAATGTCACAGTGGGACTCATTGTTACAAAAATGTGAGTCCCCAGGACTCATACTATCAAATTTCAAAATGAATCACTGGACTTTACACTGGAAATGTAAATATATTAGGGTGAACGTTGGGGTGGTCGAAATAATTCACGAAGTCAGTGGACCATGAAATATAGGTCAAAGTCAGATATGGATGCCTGCATTGAAGTTGATTTTCCTAGATGCAAGCTTGTACCAAGTATCATTAATGAAGCTCTTATAGTTCTCGAGAAATGGACTCTTTACATAAGGGTGAAAGTGAGGGTGGTCGCAATAATTCACGAAGTCGGTGAACCATGAAGTCGGTGAACCATGAACTGTGGGTCAAGGTGAGATATGTAATAGATATAGAACAGTGTCACGAGATATTTAACTGTATCCTCAGTAATCTCGTTTCTCTCAAATTTAATCCATAATCTGATTTGACATATTCGTGGATTTTTTGTTTGTTTGTTTGACTTGAGGTTTAAAGTCCCCGTCAGCACTGTATGGGTCATTTTGGAGACGCTGCTTCCAATTTTGTGGGACTTTCACCCGACATTGAGATGAAATGACATCTCAAGCCCTGCCGCCCATGAAACAAATAGGGTTTATAAGCATGGACGGACCGACTCGCACCGCTTTGCATGGGCAGGCTTAGATCCTCTGAGCGGGTTAACAGTACTCGTGTATGGGACGGTTTCAGCTCTGTGTGGAAGCATCATGCAGCCCATCTATTTCTTCAAGCCCCGATGGGCAGTGGCCGTACATATTTGTGGTATATTGTATTTAGTTATACAGCACTATCAGTCATAGTTAACCATAGTTAACCAGCTGGCCTAAGCCCCGCCTACCCCACTTAGTCTTCAAAAAGCAAGTTAATGAAAATAACCACTAGACAAGTTCTAAGGAAAAACAGTAGGCCATGATACAAGGATGCTTGCATTGCTATGGCAACTTAGATTTTCCATAGACTTAAAATGGGGAAAATTGAAAAAATGACATTTGCTGCCAAGTTATTGCAACTATTTTGACTTATATAGAAATGTTCCTTGAGTGAATGTCTCTCAGCCATATGCTTTAATGCCAACATGGAGGTCCCCCAGGTTAAGCCGGGGCCATGCCCCAACCCCTCCATTTCATAAAAGGCCATATTACTCGGACACCATCCAGATCCCCACCCCAAAACCATATATATTCTTGTTCCTTTTGATAAGATGCATTCAGTTACACCAACCTGGGGGTCCCCCGGTACGTGCCAGGGTCATGCCCCGCCCCCTCCATTCCTAAAAGGCCCAATATCTTGGAAACCTTACAGATCCCCACCCCTAAACCATATATATTCTTATCCCTTATGAAAATATACATTCACTGACACCAACTTGGGGGTCTCCCGGGGTGCGCCTGGGCCTTGCCCCACCCGTTCTTCTTCACAAAAGGCAATTTATCTCAGGAACCATTTAGATCCCCACCCCAAAAACCATATATATTCTTGTTCCTCATGCCCCACCCCCTCCATTTCATAAAAGGCCCAATATCTTGGAACGCCCCCGCCCATAGGGGCTTGAAGAAATATATGGGCTACATGATGCTTCCACGCAGAGTTGAATCCGGCCCGCACACTAGTACTGGTAAACCGCTTAGAGGATCTAAGCCTGTCCAGGAACCGCGGTGCGAGGCGGACCGTCCATGCTAATAAACCCTATTGGTTTCACTGGGCGACAGGGCTTGAGAAGTCATTTCATCTCAATGTCGGGTAAAAGTCCCACAAAATTGGAAGCAACGTCTCCAAAATGACCTTTACAGTGTTGACGGGGACTTTAAACCTCAAATCAAAGAAAACCAATATCTTGGAAACCTTACAGATCCCCACCCCTAAACCCTATATATTCTTGTTCCTTACGAAGAGACTCATTCATTGACACCAATTTGGGGGGTCTTCCTGGGTGCGCCGGGGCCTTGCCCCACCCCTCCACTTCACAAAAGGCCATATATCTCAGAAACCATCCAGATCCCCACCCCAAAACCTTATATATTCTTGTTTCTTATGATATGACGCATTCATTGACACTAACCTGGGGGTCCCCCAGGATGTACCGGAGTCGTGCCCAACCACTTCATTTCATTAAAGACCCAATATCTTGGAAACCTTACAGATCCCCACCTCTAACCATATATATTGTTGTTCCTTATGATAAGACACATTCATTGACGTTAACCTGGAGGTCTCCCGGGTCAAGCCAGGGCCTTGCCCCACCCCACCACTTCACAAAAGGCTATATATCTCAGAAACTGTTCAGAGCCCCACCCCTAAACCATATATATTTATCTTCTTTGTGATAAGACACATTCAAATAACGCTAGATTAGGAGTCATTCGGACTGCTTGGGTCATGCCCCACAGCTTTACTTCATTAAAAGCCATATATCTCAGAAATCATTCAGATCCCCACCCACAAACTATAATATTCTTGTTCCTTATGATAAGACTCATTCAGTCACACCAACGTGGGGTCACTTTGTGCTAGGGCAATGCGCCCCGCCCGTCCACTTTAAAAGGCCATATGTTTCAGAAACCATTCAAATCCCCACACCATAATCATATCTGTTCTTGTTCCATATCAATGGCACACCCACTTGGGGGTCGCAGGGGCCATTCCCATCCTCTTCACGTCATAGAAGGGCCTCATATATCAGAAACCATTCAGATTCCCACCCATAAACCATTTATATATATTCTTTGTCCTTATAGGGACAACAATCTTGGGTTCCTGGGATCAACAGGACATGCCCCAACCCCTCCACCGCTTAAAAGGCCTTATATATAACTCCGGTATACAGATCCCCATTGCTACACCATATATATTCTTATTCCTTCTGATAAGACGCATTTAGTGATACCAACCAGGGCTCCATTGGGTCCATGCCCTACACCCTCTACTTAATAAAAGGCCTAATGTTTTAGATACTGAGTACAGATGGATGCTCATTTGGATATAGGGGTTCATTTTGGAGACTTTATAATTGGTAGATTAAAATGATATCATGTTAAAATACATGGCTGTCATTGGGCAGTGCCCACCTGAGCTCTGATGAGAATAGTGGCCCATGTGCCTCTTGTTTGTATTTGTTTGTTTGATTTGAGGTTTAACGTCCCCGTCAACACTGTAAAGGTCATTTTGGAGACGTTGCTTCCAATTTTGTGTGACTTTTAACCGACATTGAGATGAAATGACATCTCAAGCCCTGCCGCCCAATGAAACCAATAGGGTTAATAAGCATGGACGGACCGACTCGCACCGCTTTGCCTGGGCAGGCTTAGATCCTCTAAGCGGTTTACCAGTTTTCGTGTGCGGGTCGGTTTCAGCTCTGCCTGGAAGCATCATGAAGCCCATCTATTTCTTCAAGCCCTAATGGGCGGGGCGGACATTTTTGTTATCAATATTTTTAATATCATATGCTAAATAGAATCTTTCATTCGTGTTTATGTAAATACAGTAAAATGCCTATATTAAGACCACCGTTAGGATCGTTCAACAGTTCCAAATGTGGTCTCTGACCAGAGGACGCTGTATGCATAAAACAACGAAAGAATAACAACAAATTACTAAATTGTCTTGTTAAAGCAGAATTAGTCTTAATTTTAGATGGTCTTAATAGCTGAATTTTACTGTATATTAGACTCATTGACGAAAAGGGATAAAGTGTTAGGCAAAGCCTCTATTTACTCACAGGCAATAAGACAACAACATAAATTCATTTTAGCCATTTTAATAATAATATCTGCTATTTACATAAACTTAACAACAAAGTAGAGAGAGAGAGAGAGAGAGAGAGAGAGAGAGAGAGAGAGAGAGAGAGAGAGAGAGAGACTGAAAGTCATACACAGTTTACACAACATTAACAGCACTAGACCATGTGACCATGTTAACCAGACGACAATTTTATTGTTAGTCATTTTTCATGAACAATAAGGCTTGACATCACAGGTTAATCGTTTCCAGCAGACGATTCACATGTTATATCAATTATTAATGCCTCTGAAATTTAAGAGAAAAAAATATTTGAAAATGACGTCTGCAAATGTCGTGGATTAAGGTATGAAGATACATTTTAATTACATCGGCTTCTTTTAAGGGGAGACTACTTTTTCCAGCACGGTAATGTTTTCATAGCGCTAACCCTACGCTCTGCACACTGGTATAAACGCTCTGCACACTGGCATTTTGTTTTTTCCGTAGACGACATTTTGAAATCATTTTCCTATTTTTCCCAAAAAACAGGATTTGACATTTCATTAAGAAATGAAATTTATTTTTCTGCAGTTCATGGAAGTATGAACGCAGTGAGTGGCGTGCAAAGTAAATGAACCCCGAAGGGGTTCATGTAAACTTTGCTAGCGACCCACTGTCGTTCAAACTTTCATGAAAAGCAGAAAAATTAAGTTTATTTTTTATATTTACATTATTTGCCCCTCATCACTGGACGAAAATATGCTTGTAGTGCAAATTTTTAAAGCTGAAAAACATTTACACGCTGTTTTTCTACAAAGAGCGGAGCAGCCTTGACGTCATCAACGCCCGTAGAGAACAATGGTTTAGAATGACGTCACTTAACCTCACTTAAAATCGTGTGATTCGATGCGTTCATGGAAGTATGAACGCAATTGTTTTCTATAGGTTCACATTAGACTTTACACTGTAAATGTAAATATTTAAGAAATGAAGTTTATTTTTCTGCAGTTCATGGAAGTATGAACGCAGTGGGTCGCGTGCAAAGTAAATGAGCCCCGAAAGGGTTCATGTAAACTTTGCTAGCGACCCACTGTCGTTCATACTTTCATGAAAAGCAGAAAAATTAAGTTTATTTTTTATATTTAAATTATTTGCCCATCATCACTGGGCGAAAAAAAAATGCTTGTAGGGCAAACTTTTAAGCTGAAAAACATTTGCACGCTGTTTTTCTACAAAGAGCGGAGCAGCGTTGACGTCATCAACACCCGTAGAGAACAATGGTTTAGAATGACGTCATTTAACGTCACTGAAAATCATGTGATTCGATGCGTTCATTGACGTATGAACGCAGTTTTTTTCTATAGGTTTACATTAGACTTTACACTGGAAATGTAAATATTGCTAATTGCCTGATATATCAAGTCCTGTTTTCTAGTGAAAAGAGTATGCCGTCTGCTGATTGAGCCAAAAGGGTGATAAAGGTTAAGAAAAACCTGTACTCTCGAGGGGGGGCGTGCGGGGGGGGGGGGGGGTGCAAGTTCTTTCCTACAAAAGTAGATTACCCGAGAAGGCAATGTAGGTAAATCCTTCTAAACAAGAATAATCTCCCTTGAAGATATAGATGTATCTGTTAACCTTAGTCAACAATGCTTTTTCACAGATATAACACTAATGAATTTTGTAGCACATAACATATTTAGCACTTTTTTTTATAACATTTAGCACTTTTTAATGTTCCACCAAGACAGTTTACTAGATGTCTACAGGTATCATTTCTCCTTTCTAGCACATCAGGTTGAGTCTGGACATGGACCGTTTCAATGGCTTCTTCTTCTGTTTCTCTCCAGCCGTCCATGACTTGGATTTCACCCGGAAATGACGTAGATCTGAGCAATGTCCCGCATGTAACATAGGCTTATAGCTGATTGGATCACACAATTCCTGAAGAAAATAAAACATACATTTTTTCAAATATGACAGAAGTAGACGGCGTTAGTGCTGTCAGTATTGTTTCAGTGTTTCATTAAAAATTTATTTTTGATTTGAGGTATAAGGTCCCCGTCAACACTGCAAAGGTCATTTTGGAGACTTTGCATCCAATTGTGGGATTTTTACCCTACATTGAGATTAAATGACATCTCGGGCCCTGTCGCCCAATGAAACCAACAGGGTTTTGTGGCATTTTGAAAATATCTGAGGGTCACTGATGAGGCCTAATTGGCCGAAACTAGCTAGTCTGGCCCAGAAAACATGTACACTCATATTTTTCATTTCGGTGGTGTATTCCTTGCTTCCAAAGGATAACCCTTTTACAGAACATATTTAACTTCACTACAGCTGGTGTCTGGGAATGTGTGGCGGTGGTAAAACGTCTCCCTGCCCTACATCATAGTGTAGATTATATTTTCTTGTCCTTTGGGATCATTGATTCCATTGTGGAATTTTGAAAATATCTGAGGGTCACTGATGAGGCCTAATTGGCCGAAACTAGCTAGTCTGGCCCAGAAAACATGTACACTCCATATTTTTCATTTCTGTGGTGTATTCCTTGCTTCCAAAGGATAACCCTTTTATAGAACATATTTATAAGCATGGACGGTCCGACTCGCACCGCTTTGCCTTGGCGGGCTTAGATCCTCTAATCGGTTTACCAGTTCTCGTGTACGGGTCGGATTCCTCTGCTTGGAAGCATCATGCAGCCCATATATTTCTTCAAGCCCCGATGAGCGGGGGCCGTCCATTAAAAATAAAAACGCATGAAAATCTGCATGATAAGTAACAGATCTATTTTCAAACAGGCTTTTACAGATACATCAGCGTCTCTTCGTTGCCAAAGGCAGGAAGAATTAGAAATGGTTATACAGTGCTTAAGAAAAACAGTTATTTACTGCATTTAGGGAAGTAAAAACTTCTTCCATATTTATTTTATTTAGTTATTTGTAGATCAATAAAAAGGCTAAACACTATATAGTTGGCAATTACCTCGTGCTTTTCATAGAATGCCTTGTAACCACCTTCCAGGATGTACACCTCTGGGTAATTAAGTCTGGGGTAGCTGTCTTTGTTGAGTTCTCGGTCCTGTTCTCGGAGAAACCGATACATCTTGGGGCCTCGTTCTGATGAAAACTCGCAGTGGAAGATGAGCACATCTGACGTCACAGATTTCTGCATAAGTAATGAGTAGATTGCGTCCTTGGTATACATGTTAACAGCATTCTGAAAGAAAGCAATGAATACAATATTAACTGAAATGCTTCCATGGGCCTTTTTCATATGTAATGATGTTCCAGAAAACGAAAACGCTAGATTTGGTAACGTAAACAACAGATTAGAGGCCAGTGCTTTCTCTACGGACATTATTATACACCTATAATATCAACATTAAATACAATATTCAAAACTAAATGCATTCGCAGATAGTCGTCTACGAATCTTTTTGGGTTGTATATATCGACCCACAGTCACTAAGCATAGAAGCTCTTCAGTGCTAAAGTCCACGTGACTATCACCGATATGTAGTGGTGTTCCAGAAAACGAAAACGCTAGTATTGGTAACGTAAATAACCGTATCGAGGCCAGTGTCTTTATGTCAATGAACATTTACATACATATAATATCAACACTAGTTTGAGCCATTAAATACAATATTCAAAATTAAATGCCTACGTCGTGATTACGGGGAGTCGTCTTTTGGGGTCGATTATTTGTAAATCCACCCAAAGATACTAAGCTCTTCAGTCCATGTGACTAATCCCCGACTTGTAATGGTTATTAATAGATAATTGCCGCGTTATTCTTATCGATGTGACGTCAGCGTGGTACGTAAACGGATCATAGATGCTGGACTGGAATCATGTATTGGACTTCGCAAACAGTGTAGACCCAGAAGTGACGCAACGGAATGCATCATCTGATCAGAGGCTACACTTTATGCTAACAGTGCAAGAATGTTAACAGTCTAAGTCACCGTTCAGCCTATTTCCAGCCTACACTAAGAGACAATCGACCCATCGGTGCTGTCAGTGCTTTGATTTCTTTCTTAGATATTATTACACTCGTGAATAGCTGATTGTTGTGTTCCCGATAATCATTGTGGATATGTTGTTGTTGTTATTGCAGCCCACGGCGCTGTCAATTACTTGCCCATCCAAACTACAAAAACGGGTCCCGAAGCTGTATAACTTTTTCCAACACAGTTGAGCATGTTACTCGTAATGCTCATAAATTTCAAAGTACAATCAAATCTTCTTCTGCTCTGATCAGCAGAGAAAACAATGGTTGGCATTTTAAAATTCATGAGCTGGACAAATTTCAAGGTAAGGGAAAAGTTTTATAATCTCAGGGACAGGATTTTGTATGACGATTTGTGTAAGTTAGAGACTAAGTAAAATTCAACTGGTAACGTAGATAACACTACAGGTCAAATTTGATTATAGGGATGTAAAATAATATGTGTGAATCAAGAATAATTTATTCAACACGTACCTTTATGTGACCTCCATCAAACTCATATGGGTATCTACAGTCGATGATTGTAACTTTGCCTAGCTTGTCACCATAGCAACCATTGACAACATCAGCCACTGTATCAGGAGAAATGGTCTTGAGATCTTTATGTTTACCAGGAATTGTGGGAAGACTGTAGGTACGAGATCCATCAGCAATTAGATCTTCATCTGACGTCAGTCGATCAACCGCATTCACGATATTCTCGGAGTTGGTGGGACTTGGCGAAGAATCCTGAAACTAATAATAATAATAATAATAATAATAATAATAATAATAATAATAATAAAATATTGACGTTGATAAAATCGGACGTTTTAAAGGAAATGGGAATATCTTCAGGGAAGGCAACTCTCGCAAAAGTATTTTTGTCTCACGTGTCAATAGGGGTCAACTCTTAAAAGGGTGGAATTTGAGGAACAAATTCTTTCCTTTGAGAGTAGATCCCTTTTTCAGTGTGCCGGGCAGAAAAGCGAACAGGAAGTCACGAAAGTTGTCCCCTTTGAAAAATGTCAGAAACATCTCCTAGGTGTTCCCATTCCCCTTAAGAAATCTAACAACAAGAAGAAGAAAACAATGAAAGTAGTAGAAAAACACAGACTCGAGATTTCATGAGGAATGCGCTAGCATAAAACAGGTAAAGTTATAACAAACAATGTAGGCTAACAATGGAAACAATCGCCTGTTCGAGTCCGGTTCTGGTCGCATTTTTTCAACTTCATTTCTTATATTATTATCAAGGAGATGTTTTAGAAATAACAATAGAAGAATGGACCGGACTAAAACATCACGATTACAAATCCGTGAAATGAACACTTTATAAACGCCACTTTTTATAGAGAAAACCAGGATTTCCCTATTTCTGCTTGAGGGTGCTCGTCAACCTCGTTGATGTGGTTCTAACGAGTACCCACAGCCTATTTTTGGAGTATGAAAATGAAAAATAACTTTTTTTCATCAGACAGAAAAATGTTCGCTTTGGAACTTGACCAAATTTTAACAAACTCACTAGTTTAACAAGCTTGCTAGTGGCCAGTACGTTGACTATACAAGAACAATATTTTACTCGATACTTGAATGTGCGTTTTAATTTGCGGCACGCTGTAAAGTATTCAATACATGCTCTAAATTTAACTTACCTTGATGGAACATTCAGACAGTTCTTCCACAGTTTCTCTTGTTTTCTTGGTTGCTGGAGAGAATTCTTCTATTTCTTGGTCTTCTGCAAGGCGCTTTCCTAAGAACAGGCTTCTTCTTACATCACGTGACCGAAATCGCCGTGATTTTCCACTAGATGGAATTTCAATCTAAAATAGATAAAACAGAAACATATTAATAAATTTCTTCATATACAAACTAAAGTTCACTGTATCGAGATAAATGGTCAGTATACAACGATATAAAGTTGTTTTTACAGTCCTATGGAATTCAGTGGAACGAATAATTTGGATAAATTGGGGCCATTAAAGAATATTGTATTTACTACTGCAATAAACAAGTGTTTTGCATATTTATTAGAATCGCCTCTTGGAAAAATAAAGGGGACATGTGCTTTATGACGTGTTATACTAATGCTTATTGGGAATCTTTACAGAGGCAAATTCTTTATAACTGCAAAATGTTATTAAAAAAAAAACATATTGTCGTTATAATGAGGGTCATCTATAAATTTCGGAAAACCAGTCTAAGTTAACCTCGTTATAGTAACCTCTATGCACCGAGGACAAATCTTAATCAAATGACGGACGTATTTTTTTATTTATTTTTTTTTCTTCTTCATATTCATGTGACTCATCCGCCCAAGTTTTCATCAGGCTACGAAAACGAAAATATGGACACAAAACGTTACTTATAGATTTCACGGCATATTCATGATTATTTTTTTCTTTTCAGAAAAAAAAGAACTGGAGCAGAAAGTGAAAAGATGTCCAAAATTAACCCTTTTTGTACCAAATAGAATCTTCCTCCTTATATATAGCAGGAGTCCATTTCATAATTTAGGGGTGTTAGGTTGTGATTTCATCAAAATTTATTTGGAAAATGACTGAACTTTTAGCAAACAGTGAAAGCCCTGATCAGACGCCGCGTTCTGCGGCGTCTGATCTGGGCCTGCACTGTTTGCCCGGCTACCCGTTTGGGGGTTTCTGGTACTAAATGGGTTAACCTAACTTTCTCCTTAGTCTATCATTTTTACTGGTACTAAGTTTGATCTTAGATTTCAAATACGAAAAATACATAAGACCACTTACTGATACGTCCGACAGGGACTTGAAGCCAGAATCAAAAGAGTGGTCGAACTTGCTACAAGGGGTGATAACTGCTGCCACATCATCCTCCCACTTGTCTAAACTTCCCTCGTCAGAAAAGAGCTGTAGTCTGAAATAAATAAATAAATAAATAAATAAATAAATAAATAAATAAATAAATAAATAAATAAATAAATAAATAAATAAATATGAATGTGTGTACTAATAAATATTCTCATCAAATTATTTGGTTCCTTCATTTTAAAAACTATCTTTACTGAAACCCACAATAATAATGCGAATCAATGTCTTGTACATACTTGAAATATCAATTTGTTATTTTACTACGTACCTCATTGTCAAAGAAGGGTAGACAAAATCCAAACGCATTAAAATTTAAAATACAATGGTGCGCTGAAGTGCTATAACTTTGAGATCAAACTGTGTAATGACTGTTCCAAATGCAAAAGCAGAACTTATACTTTCAGCGACCAAGGAAGTTGACAATTTAAGCAGGAGTACCGGTCATTAAAGGCAACTAGTAGCCATGTGCTGCATGATGCTTCCACGCAGAGCACACGTGACTTGGTAAAACGCTTACAGGCAAAGCGGTGCGAGTCGAACCGTCCATGCCTATAAACCCTATTGGTTTCATTGGGCGACAGGGCTTGAGATGTCATTTCATCTCAATGTCGGGTAAAGTCCCACAAAATTTGAAACAACGTCTCCAAATGACCTATACAGTGTTGACGGGGACATTGAACCTCAAATCAAACAAAACCTGGGCAGAATTAGACCTTCGAAGCGTTAATCAGTGCTCATTTACCGCTGGTTTCGTTGGTTTCAGTTCTATGTAGAAGCACCATGCAGCCCAATCTATTTCTCGAAGCCCGATGGGCGAGGGCCCTCAGTCTAGTTGCTCTAGACTTAATAGCAGGTTTTCTACACTCAACTTACCTGTGTATGAAATTTGTCCTGTTCATAAATTTAAAATAAATGTGAGAAGTATATATAATTGCGTAAAAATATCCACTTTGATAAATGAAAAACTTCATATAAAAAAGTCTGATTTTTTTCATATTTCTGCTCAAAACATAGAATGTGGGAACTCTTTAGAATTGCCCCAGCGTGGCGGTTCTAACGAGTACCAACAATCTGTGTATTTGAGTAGAAATAAGAAAAATAATGTATAACCTGCCAACCCCAGTTTTATCATATAAAAGTGGGGTTTAGGGGGGTCAATATTGTATAGGCCTTTTTTTTGTGTGTAGGTGTTTTTTCGTGATGTTTGCGAACGACACCTGGGCAATCTGACTAGCATCTCAAACATTACCAAGTCAATGTAATGTTTGTTTGTTTGATTTGAGGTTTAACGTCCCCGTCAACACTGTAAATAAATGTATATGACTGTAAAGGTCATTTTGGAGACTCTCCTTCCAATTTTGTGGGACTTTTACCCGACAATGAGTTGAAATGACACTTCAAACCCTGTCGCCCAATGAAACCAATAGGGTTTATTAGCAAGGCCTCGCACCGCGGTTCCTGGACAGGCTTAGATCCTCTAAGCGGTTTACCAGTACTAGTGTGCGGGCCAGATTCAGCTCTGCGTGGAAGCATCATGCAGCCCATATATTTCTTCAAGCTCCTATGGGCGGGGGCCTCAGTGTAATGTACACAACTGAAAAACCCCAGAGAAATGTTTACCAGCGTGTACATTATTTTTCTTATTTTTTGCACCGAGACAAAGGTTGTGGGTACTGGTTAGAAGCACCTCAATTAGGTGGTTCTAACGAGTACCCACAACCTATTTATAAGAAAAATCATTACGAAAATACCCCTATTCAAATGTATTGAAAAATTTACCACAAAAAAAAATGAAATTTTCAGAAAAAACAAAATCTGATATTTTTCGAATTTATGCTCAAAACATAGATTGTGGAGACGGTTTAGAAATGCCTCAGAGAGGCGGTTCAAGGGGTCGAAAATTATACAGGCGTGTTTTCGTGATGCTCATTTCATTGACGAACAACACCTGGGCAGTCTGATCAGCATCTCAATACGTTAACAAGTCCATGTAATGAACACCACTCTAAATCCAACAGAAAAGTCGGGTTTACAAGGGCGTGCATTATTTTTTCTTATTTCTACGCCGAGACATAGGTTGTGGGTCCTCGTTATAAGCGCCTCAACCCGAACAAGGGCATCAAAAGTAAACAACGCACAGTATCATAGGTGCCAGTCCTACATGCAGTGATGCCCTGAAAAATTCCTTTTTCCCTAGGACTCGTATTCGCCAGTGGAATAGTCTTCCCTCTTCTGTGGTGAATGCTAAGACTGCAGAGGAGTTCAAAGCCCGTACAGGGTAAGATTGAGATTCAGAGGTATGCGTTTTAGTATACCTCTGTTATTCAGATTGTAAATAGTTTTAAGGACTCATCCAGTGATTTCTCTCTCTCTCTCTCTTTTTATCTAAATCCTAAATTTGGCTACGCACCCAACTGAGGTAATGGCCAAATATGACCGACTCAGGATAGATAGATAGATAGATAGATAGATAGATAGATAGATAGA
The DNA here is from genome assembly GCA_963580285.1 of Lucinisca nassula. Classification (NCBI taxonomy): domain Eukaryota; kingdom Metazoa; phylum Mollusca; class Bivalvia; order Lucinida; family Lucinidae; genus Lucinisca; species Lucinisca nassula. The sequence goes on along the minus strand of OY757016.1, from coordinate 21,581,196 downwards.
TAGATAGATAGATAGATAGATAGATAGATAGATAGATAGATAGATAGATAGATAGATAGATAGATAGATAGATAGATAGATAGATAGATAGATAGATAGATAGATAGATAGATAGATAGATAGATAGATAGATAGATAGATAGATAGATAGATAGATAGATAGATAGATAGATAGATAGATAGATAGATAGATAGATAGATAGATAGATAGATAGATAGATAGATAGATAGATAGATAGATAGATAGATAGATAGATAGATAGATAGATAGATAGATAGATAGATAGATAGATAGATAGATAGATAGATAGATAGATAGATAGATAGATAGATAGATAGATAGATAGATAGATAGATAGATAGATAGATAGATAGATAGATAGATTGATTGATTGATTGATTGATAGATAGATAGATAGATAGATAGATAGATAGATAGATAGATTAGATAGATAGATAGATAGATAGATAGATAGATAGATAGATAGATAGATAGATAGATAGATAGATAGATTGATTGATTGATTGATTGATTGATTGATTGATTGATTGATTGATAGATAGATAGATAGATAGATAGATAGATAGATAGATAGATAGATAGATAGATAGATAGATAGATAGATAGATTTGATTGATTGATTGATTGATTGATTGATTGATAGATAGATAGATAGATAGATAGATAGATAGATAGATAGATAGATAGATAGATAGATAGATAGATTAGATAGATAGATAGATAGATAGATAGATAGATAGATAGATAGATAGATAGATAGATAGATAGATAGATAGATAGATAGTTCTAACGAGTACCCACGAACTATATTTTAAGCAGAAATAAGAAAATATCACAATTTTTCCATCTTAAAGTTTACGTTTTTTCGGTGGTAATTTTTTAATGTATTTGCATAGGCGTGTTTTCGTGATGTGCTCAGCTACACTGAGCTTTAGTGGTAACATTTTACAGCAGCAAAACTATATTGCGATAGAACATACATGTATACGTATGGCATATAGAGGATCTTACATGAGTGTTCATGTATTATTGAATTTATTAAACGAGTTGAGGAAAAAAGATAAATTGCGAGGCTGTGCCGAGCATTTTATCACTTTTCCTCAACGAGTTTAATAAATTCAATAATACATTAGCACGAATGTAAGATTCTATTTATCACATGACATTTAGACGCATTTTATTCACGATTGTTTTACAAAAATGTCGATATTCCGCCATTAGTAAAACGCGACGTCATTAAAGGACGTCGTACATGTAACGTTACGGGACGTATCTAGCTAATTTGCATATTTAATCCACTAGTGGATAATTAGAGATTATCACATGAGATTTTGGTTATCGCCCGATGTATCAACCCGAGACCCCATTATCTGCCCGAAGGCTTTAGCCTGAGGGCAGATAATGGTCGAGGGTTGATACAGAGGGCGATAACCAAAACCCCATGTTATAATTTGTTTATCACATATTCAGATCCTATTCTGACTGTGTTTGACGTTCATAAATTGAAAAAAAAAATGTGATAAAAAGAGTGATTCAAGCAAAAAAGCGCGTAACGTCACGCCTAACTATTCGCGTTACGTCATGTAATTGGCAACGTCACCATAACGATTACCGTAGTGGGCTGATAACCGCTGTCCGTTCAAAATATACTGTTTCCTGTTTTCAGACCGGGCGGGCTGATAACCGGAAATGGAAACAAGCATTATCACACATGCAATACATGTGTTATTGTGTTAAATATAGTACTGAATGTGTGATAATCGAATTTATTACATGGCGTTATTACATTCTCAGACGCGACGTCATATGATAATATATAAATATCACATTTCTGAGAGGGTGATAGTAAGAATGTTCACCCTGAGGAAATGATTATCGACCGAGGCGAAGCCGAGGTCGATAATCATTTCCGAAGGGTGAACATTCTTACTATCACCCTCTCAGAAATGTGATATTTATTTTATTATACCGAACTTATTATCACCCTGATGAATTGAACCGTACGCGCATCATTTTTGCGCATGTGATATTATCACCCTGAAAAATTGAACCGTACGCGCATCATTTTTGCGCATGTGATAGTTTAATATCGCATGGGATAGTAAAAATTATCACCCTCTGGTCTATGAGCGTTTTGTATGGTAAAATCGCGTGAGGTATAATAAAGTGCATTCTTTCATATCTCCAAAAATAGATAGATAGATAGATAGATAGATAGATAGATAGATAGATAGATAGATAGATAGATAGATAGATAGATAGATAGATAGATAGATAGATAGATAGATAGATAGATAGATAGATAGATAGATAGATAGATAGATAGATAGATAGATAGATAGATAGATAGATAGATAGATAGATAGATAGATAGATAGATAGATAGATAGATAGATAGATAGATAGATAGATAGATAGATAGATAGATAGATAGATAGATAGATAGATAGATAGATAGATAGATAGATAGATAGATAGATAGATAGATAGATAGATAGATAGATAGATAGATAGATAGATAGATAGATAGATAGATAGATAGATAGATAGATAGATAGATAGATAGATAGCCTCGAACGAGCACCCACAACTTATGTTTGTTTACGACTAAAGCTCTGTGTTGTTGGGCAGGTCGATTATTTGTTAGAATAAAATAAAAAATAAAAAAAATGGATTCTGTCAAAGCGTCTAACTTTCATATACAACACTTCAAATAAATAAATAAATACATGGATTATGTCAAAACAGTCTGACTTTCATATGAAACACTTCCATAAATAAATAAATACCTAAGAGTAGAGTCGCCATGTCTTTAGTTGTAAAAATCTTAATATTTCCTAACAAATGCTGACATACAAGTAAAACATGTATGATGATTTATGAATTAATTTTTACTTTGCAGGCTATATATACTATCACGGAGCTTGGACATGCCTCGTGTTTGGGAGTCTGGGACGCTAACCCATTAGTACCTGAGCTTACAAGCAGAGAACCTTGGCACTGATGGAAACATTAATTATGCTTAATGTCGGTCCTCTTAATTACCATTTTTCTCATCAAATCCTCTGCCTGATGCTTCATTACGCATAACTGCTCTCACAAACTCAGTCGAGCGAGTTTGTAAGATAATGCAAGATTAAGAAAATTATAATTAGTCTAATAGTCATACAAATTAATGTTTTTAATTCCTGCCAGATGTTTTAATTATTATTATTGTCATTTTAACTTTTTCTGTTATTTTAACTTTAACTTTTCTTATTTTAACTTTGCGTAATAATATTTTTGTTCTGGAGACGCCAGCATTAAATGTATATTGCAAATGTTTAATATATATTTAAATATTTAAATTGTCACGCAGCTGGAGCTGAAAAGGACCACTTTTCATAGTACTACGTTAGAAAGTTCATGCAATGAACATACTTGAAAGCCTACTTTACGTAGAGAAAGTGGTGTATACAATGTACATGGAATACACAACAATTGTGGCCATAGGATAGCACCCCTGTGTGAAATCATGCATTCTTATAGATTTTCAAAACTAATGTTTCCTGATGAAAATATGTAATATTTTCCGTGTTCTACCAATAGATTGTAGGTGGTCATTAGAACCTGAGGCGGTTCTATCGAGCACCTGCAATCTATGTTTTGCAGCAAAAATAAGTATATTTAACTGTGGGTCGAGCAATAAAGTGGGTTTAAGTTGTTCTGTTTATGAATTTGTTAGCAAGAATACTAACTTCAGACAGAAGTAGGAGTAAAAAGAAACATTCATTAAGGGTAGGGAAGAACCCGGCTGTTTTTTCGCCATTTCCTGAAGGGAGACAACTTTTGAGACTTTCCTTCTCTGAAAATTTGGTTTTCACTCGTAGAGGGAAGAATAAATTCTTTTTTCTTTTCTTGATGTCGACGAGAATATGCCTCTATTGTAAGAATTAGCCCTACCCCACCACATACCCCCCACCACACACACACACACACCGCCCCCCCCCCCCCCCCCCCCCCCCCCATATTAAAATACTAACACACACATCGATGTTTTTGTTTCCTTGTTCAAACAAAGTGTTGTGTGTGATCTATTGAATGATGCTATGATATAACGACTGATTACGAACTTTTCATGAGATTTAAAATAAAGATATAACAACATATAATCAAATAGACAGGGCAGATATGTAAAACCAAGATTGACGGGAAAGATTGTCGCGTGATAATCAGTGATCTGAAATATGCGCTTTACCTTCAATTTCTTTCTTTCTTTCTTTTTTTCTTTCTTTCTTTCTCATTTCACATTTAGGATCGATAGTTTTTTTTTTTGGTTTTGGTTTTACGGCCCTTTCAAGATTATTTCACTCATATCGAGCCGATCGTTAATCAGAGGTGGGCGAAAACCGGAGTACCCGGAGAAAAACCACCTGACCTTCCGTTGCAGAACTTGGCGCCTCAAATATGACCCGAGCGAGGCTCGAACCACAGTGGTGAGAGACCTAATGATCAAGAGTCAGCGCTCTTTACCACTAGGCCACGGAGGCCAGTAGGATCGATAGTTTATCAATCGGCCAAGTTATAAAGCGCAGTAGCTTTTCAATGTTAAAATCTACGTGACTATCACCGACTTCTTGGAAATCCAGGTAACTGATATTTATAGAAAATAACTATTCGCTGTGACGTCAGAATTTCGTAAGAGGGTTATCTGTAGAATCCGACCTTAAATCATGTGTTGGGTTTGGCAAACAGTGTAGACTCAGATCAGACGCCACAATGTGGCGTTTGATCAGGGTCTACACTGTTTACAGTACAGGAATTTAAGGGTCAGACGCCGCAAAACGCAAAGGCGATCAAGGACTTTGCTTAAAAACTGAAATTTAAGGGTTAAACCAGTCAGTTCATGTCTCAGTCCAGGGCCCAGGATTACAATGCGTTCTTGAATTTTAAGTACCTACTTAAACTAAGTATTTACTTAACTGCGTATAAAGTGAACTACAAAGAAATTCGTTTGTTTAAGTCGATACTTAACCAAAGAAAATACTTAAATATTTAAGGTAACCCAGGTAACTTTTAAGATTTGACCTTGACACCTGGGCCCAGGATTACAATCGTTACTTAAGTTAAGGTCGACTTAACGATTTAAGGAGGAATTCTTATCTTAGTAAAGTATTTCCTTAAAAAGTGCATTCGAAAGCCACCTTTTTTTTATTTACTTTGCTAAGTATTTAACTTCGGATGAAGTCGTAATTTTGACGGAAATTTTCACGAAGATTAGCACGTAAGTTTTAATTACACATTGATGTAGGCGGTCCACAACTTTCCCGCCATTTGTCAAAAATCTCTGCTTCTGCTTGAATGGATGGAGACAATAGAAAATATGATGGTTTAGTTTCCATTTCACTGCATAAACCAAGAAGCAATGTTTTATATACTATAAAACCTATGTAATTGAAGGTTCACACTCGATCTCAAATTGTGCGGGCAAACATTGGTCACAAAGTAGCACCACGACATATTCAAAACGCTGTTTCTATTGGGTCCCTTCAGAAACAAGAACTCATACAATATTTGAATATGAAAAGCTCGGTTTTATGGAGTCTTATTTGAATTGAGGTTTAACGTCCCTGTCAACACTATGCAGGTCATTTTGGAGACGTTGCTTCCAATTTTGTGGGACGTTTACCGACTCTGAGATGAAATGAAACCTCAAGCCCTGTCGCCCAATGAAACCAAAAGGCTTATATGCAGTGGACGGTGTGACTCACACCACTTTGCCTGGGCAGGCTTAGTCCTTCCAAGCTGTTTACAAGTACTAGGGCACGGGAAAATACGCTTATATAATTATGACCCCCTTGAACCCCACTTTTATTTTGTAAAACTGGGGTTTAGTGGGGGGGGGGGGGGGGGGTCGACCTTTTTTTTTTTTTAATTATTTCCGCTCTAAAATATAGAATGTGGGTACCGGTTAGAACCGCCTAAAGTGTACCAAAAGTCTATATTTTGAACAGAAATAAGAAAAATACCACAATTTTTAATCTTAAAAATTTCCTGTTTTTTGGATGTAAAATTTATAATGTATTTGTATAGGCGTGTTTACGTTATGTGTGGTCAGTTTCAGCTCTGCATGGAAGCACCATGCAGCCCAATCTGTTTCTTCAAGCTTATACAAATAAATTATAAATTTTACCTCCAAAAAAGGAAATTTTTAAGATGAAAAATTGTGGTATTTTTCTTATTTCTGCTCAAAATGTAGACTTTTGGTACACGTTAGGCGGTTCTAACCGGTACCCACATTCTATATTTTAGAGCGGAAATAAGTAAAAAAAAAGGTCGACCCCCTCCCCCAAACCCCAGTTTTACATAATAAAAGTAGGGTTCAAGGGGGTCAGAATTATATAAAGCGTATTTTCCGATGCCCTAGTACTTGTAAACAGCTTGGAAGGACTAAGCCTGCCCAGGCAAAGTGGTGTGAGTCACACCGTCCACTGTATATAAGCCTTTTGGTTTCATTGGGCGACAGGGCTTGAGGTTTCATTTCATCTCAGAGTCGGTAAACGTCCCACAAAATTGGAAGCAACGTCTCCAAAATGACCTGCATAGTGTTGACAGGGACGTTAAACCTCAATTCAAATAAGACTCCATAAAACCGAGCTTATTCATATTCAAATATTGTATGAGTTCTTGTTTCTGAAGAGACCCCATAGAAACATCGTTTTGAATATGTCGTGGTGCTATACTTTGTGACCAATGTTTGCCCGCACAATTTGAGATCGAGTTTGATCCTTCAATTACACAGGTTTTATAGTATATAAAACATTTTTCATGATTTATGCAGTGAAATGGAAACTAAACAATCATATTTTCTATTGTCTCCATCCATTCAAGCAGAAGCAAAGATTTTTGACAGATCGCGGGAAAGTTGAGGGCCGCCTACATCAATGTGTAATTGAAACTTACGTGCTAATGTTCGTGAAAATTTCCGTCAAAATCACGACTTCATCCGAAGTTAAATACTTAGCTAAGTAAATGAAATAGGTGGCTTTCGAATGCACTTTTTAAGGAAATACTTTACTAAGATAAGAATTCCTCCTTAAATCGTTAAGTCGACCTTAACTTAAGTAGCGATTGTAATCCTGGGCCCAGGACTGTTTCCAAGCCTACACTCAGAGACAATCAACATAAATAGTGTTGACGGGGACGTTATACCTAATTCAAACAAACAAACACGTGCTGCCAGTGCTTTGATTATAATTAACAGTCAAACTTCAGTGGCTCGACCATCACTGGGACAGTGAAAATTTGTTCTAGTCAGGGGTATTCCGAGCCAATGAAAGCTAATTATGGTGTCACGTAAGCGGGCTAGTACGGATTATTAAGTGATATATTATCAATCTCTCATAGAGTAGTTATATAGGAGATCTTACACGAGTGGTCATTTCATTTGAAATTTATAAAACGAGCCTTCGGCGAGTTTAATAAATTTCATATGAAATGACCACGAGTGTAAGATTCTGTTTATTATCATATGACCATTTGAAATTGGATTTTTTGACATTTGTTTCCACAAAAAATGCATACGATTTTATCCACTGCTTATCAACGACGTCATGTGATAAGTACATTTTGGTGACATTGTTCTTGATGTAGGTCACCATTCAGGGCCTGCAAAATCCATTGCCCAGTTGCCCGGGACAAGTCCAAATTTTTATTTCACTTGCCCAGAAAAAATGTATAGAATATATAGGGAATATTTTAAATCCGAGGCATTTTCAAGATGCTTTGGAATGCCGGGCAAGTGGCTGAAACTTGGATTTGTCAGGCCTGCACCATTAATTGATTGATTTGATTTGATTTGATTTGATGTTTAACGTCCCGTCAACACTATTTAGGTCATTTTGGAGATGTTGCTTCGAATTTGTGAGACTTTTACCCGACAGCAAGATGGAATGACACATCAAGCCCTGCCGCCCAATGAAACCGAAATAGTTTATATGCATGGACGGTTCGACTCTCATCATTTTGCTTGGACAGGCTTAGAACCTCTTAGTGGTGTGATAACGTGATATTTACAACTAATGTATACCAATAGAAAACATTGTAGTTCATACTTCAATGAACGTAACAAGTCACATGATTTTCAGTGACGTCAAGAGACGGCAGCCTTAACTATGGTTTTCTACGGGTGTTGGTGACGTCACCGTTGTTCCGCTCTTTGTAGAAAAAAGCCTGCAAATGTTTTTCAGCTTTAAAAGTTTGCCCTATAAGCATTTTTTCGCCCAGTGATGAGGGGCAAAGAATGTAAATATAAAAATAAACATTTCTTCTGCTTTTCATGAACGACAGCAGGTCGCTAACAAACTTTACATGTTGCACACAACCCACTGCATTCATACTAATTGAGCCCCGCCAAGCGAATTTGTGTCTTCGAGCATTCCGTCATGACAAATTTAACTGCTAATGCCCCGCCATTCAGAGGGGCCAGGGATATGGCTTTCCGTCTGAAGGTTCCTCTTGATTCACAGCTTGTATGAGCGAGCAGCGAAGGTTCTGGCGAGACTGCGCAGATGTGCAGGCTCGCCTGAACCTTCGTTGCTCGCATAGGCGATAAGTACTAAAATCGCTTGACGGGGCCCCTATAACGAACAGCAGAAAAATAAAATACATTTCTTAATTGACATGTACGCGTCGTTAATGTTGACGTCACTTTACCCGAAGGGAAGCCAACATTTATGACGCGTACATGACGTTCTTTTTAACCAGTTTACAAGTGACAATTCTCGATTTTATCCTTTCATTTGTAGGATAACCTCGGTATATATCCACATTCAGTAGGAACCATCAAAAGGATCCTTGTCAGATACGTGTATACCATTAAGAAAGAACAAAAGCTTGGTGAGGGTTTGCGGACTTTGAGCATGTTTTCGAGTCTCAGTGGAATTTAAAAAGAAAGGCTGCAACTGTGAGAGTTTGATATGAGAGGCCAAGTTTTTCTCCGGTAACTCCGGTTTTCGCCCAACTCTGAAAAACGCTCGGCTCGAAATAAGTGAAATAATCTTGAAACAGCCGTAAAACCAAACTCCAAAAACTAGAAATGAAATAACCCATTGTATGTGGGAAATTCCTAAAGGGGTACCTTGGCAAACAGTGCACCAAAACGCAGCGTCTGATCAAGGCCTGTACTATTTGCTAACAAAATTTTCTGTCAAGAAAATAATAAGAACGAAAAATAGACCTGACACCCCATATATAACAAATGGACTTGTCCAACACTTAGGAATGGAAGAGTCCACTAGTATACAATGGGATAAGTACTGATTACCCCTATAAACCCCGCGTTTTCCTGTACATAATGATGGGTTTGCAAGGTGTCCGTTACCGCTTTCGTGTGTGACTTTCTGGTTGTTTTCCCAAAACTAGGTATCTTCTGTTCGTCTTTTTGACGTTTTACGTCCCAGTAAACACTATTTAGGTCAGTTTGGAGACGTTGCTTCCGATTCTGTGGGACTTTTACCAGACATTAAGATTAAGTGACTTCTCAATCCCTTCCGCCCAACGAATCCGCTAAGATTTATAACTAGGGATGGTACGACTTGCAAATCTTTGCCTGAGCAGGCTTAGACCTTTTAAACGGTTCACCAGAGCTTTCAGCTCTGTGGGGAAAAGAAGGAATCTATGTCTACTTCTAAAGGAAAGTGTGTGTGTATGAATTCGGGTTTAACGTCGCTTTCAACAATTTTTCAGTCATTTCGCAATAGTGTCTGGTTGCGACAGGGAGCTCAATGCTCACTTTTATAGTGCTGCCTCACTGAAGTATCATGTCCCTGACACATTACATGATACCACACCCAGTCACATTATCCTGACACTGGGTCGACCAGTCCCAGCTCTACCCCGTAAATCTGAGTGCCAAGCGAGGAGCAGCTAGTACCATTCTTAACGACTTTGGTATGGCGCGGCCCTGGATCGAACCCGTGACCTATCGTTTCCCGGAGCGGACACTCTACCAACTGAGCTATCGGGGCCGGTCTAAAGGAAAGAATTTGCCAATCTTAAGTGGGTGTGTTGCGAGGGGTTGGCGTGGAGGAACGAGCAGGAGGGTAGGAGAGTGCAGGTGTATCAATTATGCTCCTCTTAAGTGTGTGTGCGTTGGGCATGGGGTCGGACAGGAGGGTGCAGGTGTTTTTATTTGTTTGTTTGATTTGAGGTTTAACGTCCCCGCCAACACTGTAAAGGTCATTTTGGAAACGTTGCTTCCAATTTTGTGGGGCTTTTACCCGACATTGAGATGAAATGACATCTCAAGCCCTGTCGCCCAATGAAACCAATAGGGTTAATTAGCATGGACGGTCCGCCTCGCACCGCGGTTCCTGGACAGGCTTAGATCCTCTAAGCGGTTTACCAGTACTAGTGTGCGGGCCGGATTCAGCTCTGCGTGGAAGCATCATGCAGCCCATATATTTCTTCAAGCCCCTATGGGCGGGGGCCGTAGGGTGCAGGTGTAAATATTCCCTTAAAGTACAAGGTCAGCCAAAATAAGTTTGACTATTTACACAATTTTTCAGAACCTATTTGCTCAGACTTTTTCCGCGTCTATTTTGGGTCTCTACTGTTTTGTCAGTGTCCCCAAAATGGGCTGTTATGCTTTGGGGCGCGTTTTAATACTAACGTATTTTCGCAAACGCCACTTGCTTACAACAACATCAAAACAATCAGTGGGAGTTTTGAGAACTTTGCATTCAGCGGTTGTCAATTCGAAAACACACCTATTCAAATACAGTAAAATTCCGCTATTAAGGCCACCTAAAAATAAGACTTAATCTGCTTTTAAAAGCTTGTTGAAACCGTTTCAGTTATTCTTTCTGTGTGTATAAGCCTCCGTGGTGTAGTGGTTACGCTACTCGCCTTGTAAACCAGGGCTTCTGCAGACTTTCGGATGAGTTTTTAAACCGAGATCCCGTCTCCGTATGACCTAAGCTGTTGGTGGGACGTAAACTCAAACACTCACTATTTCTGTGTGGCGTCTATACCAAGTGTCTCCCAATAATAGACCACCTTTGGGACTGTTCAAAAGTGGTCTTAAAGACCACTTTAAGTGGTCTTTAAGTCCACTTTTGAACAGTACCAAAGGTGGTCTTAATATAGGAATTTTACTGTATATTGAAAAATTTGCCAGCAAAAAGAATGTAAAATGGCAGATAAAAAATTCTGACATTTTCCCTATTTCTGTCGCCAAAACATAAATTGTGGGAACCGCATTGGCAAGGTGGTTCTGACGAGTACCCACAATCTATGATTTTGAGTAGAAATAAGAAAAATAATGTATACCCCTGTGAACTCCAGTTTTACTATATAAAGGAAAGTGGGGTTTGAAATTATACAGGTGTGTTTTCATGATGCAATAGTAGCCTCCGTGGTGTAGTGGTTATGCTACCCGCCTTGTAAACCAGGGATCGCAGGATCGATCCCGGGCTGCCCCAGACTTTCGGATGAGTCTTTAAACCGAGGTCTCGTCTCCGTATAACCCGAGCTGTTGGTGGGACATAAAATTCAAACACTCACTCACTCATGATGCAATAAATATGATTAAACTAAAAAATCTTACACTCGCAGAAATTTCATATGAAAGATATTAAAACTCGCTGAAGGCTCGTTTCATATATTCATATGAAATGACAACTCGTGTAGGATCCTGTTTTTGTACAGACAACAAGACAACAAAACATCATTTTAGTCACTTTTAATAATAATATATGCTGTTTACATAAACTTAACAAGAACGGAGAGAGAGAGAGAGAGAGAGAGAGAGAGAGAAAGAGAGGAACACAAATTACACAAAATTAACAGCATTGGACCATTTTAACCCTTAAAGCATCATGTAAAGAGCAGACGGTAATTTTATTGTTCTTTTGTTTTACACGGACAATAAGGCTTGACATTACATGTTTATCGTTTTATCCAGCAGACGATTCACATGTAATATCAATTCTTATTTTCTCTGAAAGTTAAGAAGAAACAAAATTGAAAATGACGTCTGCAAATGTCGTGATTAGCAAGGATTAAGGTATGAAGATATAAGGTATGCAGATACACTTTAATACATTGGCTGCTTTTTAAGGTGAGACTACTTTTGCAAGCATACAAGTGTTTCCATGGTATTTAAATCTGTTAACGCACTGCATGCTGGTATTTTTCAGCAGACATTTTGCAATATTTTTCTTATTTTCTCAGACCCGGGACTTGACATTTCTCGAAATTGTCTCCTAGACAATTTGCACGAGATGTCAAGTCCTGAATAGGAGACAATTTGCAAGAAATTTCAAATCCTGTTTTCTGGGAACAATAAGGAAATGATTTCAAGACAAACAATTTGTCGTCTGATGAATTAGCCCAAAGAGTGGCAAACGTTAAGAAAAGCCTGTACTCTCGATGGGCTGGGGAGCCAAGTTCTTTCCTACGAAAGTAGCTAACTCTAGAAGGTAGGTAAATCCTGCTAGTCAACAATAATCTTCCTTAAAGATATAAATGTATCTGTTTACCTTAATCAACAATGTTTTTTTTTTTTTCACAGATATAGCACATGTAGCACATTACATAATATAATTTAATAATATATTTAGCACTTTTTAATGTTCGTCCATCACAGTTTATTACATGACTATCGATATCAATCCCATACATTAAACATCAGGTTGAGTCTGGACATAGACCGTTTGAATGGCTTCTTCTTCTGTTTCTCTCCAGCCGTCCATGACTTGGATTTCACCCGGAAATGACGTAGATCTGAGCCATGGTCCGCATGTAACATAGGCTTGTAGCTGATTGGATCACACAAATCCTGAAGAAAATAAAACATACATTGTTTAAATATGACAGAAGTAGACGGCGCTAGTGCTGTCAGTATTGTTTCAGTGTTTTCATTAACATAACAAGCTAAAAACAAAAACGCTTGAAAATGTTCGTGATAAGTATCAGATATGTTTTCAAACAGGCTTTTAGAGATACATCAGCTTCTCTTCGTTGCCAAAGACAGGAAGAAATAGAAAATATTTATACTTAATGTTTATCCAGTGCTTAAGAAAAAACAGTTATTAACTGCATTTAGGGAGGTAAAAACTTCTTCCATATTTATTTTATTTATTTATTTGCAGATAATCATAAATGCACTCCGTAAAAAGAATAAACACTTCAGTTGGCAATTACCTCGTGCTTTTCATAGAATGCCTTGTAACCACCTTCCAGGATGTACACCTCTGGATAATTAAGTCTGGGGTAGGTGTCTTTGTTGAGTTCTCGGTCCTGTTCTCGGAGAAATCGATACATCTTGGGGCCGCGTTCTGATGAAAACTCGCAGTGGAAGATGAGCACATCTGACGTCACAGACTTCTGCATTAGGAATGACTAGATGGCGTCCTTGGTATACATGTTAACAGCATTCTGAAAGAAAACAATGTATACAATATTAACTGAAATGCTTCTATGGGCCTTTGGCATATGTAATAATGTTCAAGAAAACGAAAACGCTAGATTTGGTAACGTAAACAACAGAATAGAGGCTAGTGCTATCTCTACGAACGTTATCATACACCTATAATATGAACATTAAATATAATATTCAAAACTAAATACATTCGCAGACAGTCGTCTACGGGCCTTTTTGGGTCGATTATTTGTATGTCGACCCAAAGTAGCTAAGCATAGAAGTTCTTCAGTGCTCAAGTCCACGTGACTATCACCGACTTGTAGGAAATCATGTAATGATGTTCCAGAAAACGAAAACGCTAGTATTGGTACCGTAAATAACAGAATCGAGGTCGGTGCCGTTATGTCAATGGACATTATCATACACCTATAATAGCAACACTAGTTTGAGCCATTAAATACATTAGTCAAAGTTAAATGCATACGTCGTGATTATGGAGAGTCGTCTACGTGTCTTTATGCGTCGATTATTTGTAAATCGACCCAAAGTTACTAAGCATTTAAGCTCTTCAGTGCTAAAGTCCACGGGACTGTCACCGACTTGTAGGAAATTAAAGTAATGGTTGTTAATAGATAATTGTCATGTTATTCGTTCGATATGAGGTCAGCCTGGTACGTACACGGGTCATAGATACAGGACTGGTATCATGTATCGGGATATATAATAACGAAAAAGGTGAATCAATAATAATTTATTCAACACGTACCTTTATGTGACCTCCATCAAACTCATATGGGTATCTACAGTCGATGATTGTAACTTTGCCTAGCTTATCACTATAGCAACCATTGACAACATCAGCCACTGTATCATGGGAGATAGTCTTGAGGTCTTTGTGTTTACCAGGAATTGTGGGAAGGCTGTAGGTACGTGATCCATCGGCAACGAGATCTTCTTCTGACGTCAGTCGTTCAACCGCATTCACGATATTTTCGGAGTTGGCGAGACTTGGTGAAGAATCCTGAAAAAAAATGTTGACATTGATAAAATCGGTCGCTGAAACAAACAAAACGAGAAGAAGAAAATAAGAAAGAAGAAGAGATTAAGACTCCGGATTACACGAGGAATATCCTAGCATAAAACAGTACGGACGTTATAGCAGAAATAATGTAGGTCTACTATTAAGGAGAAGGTTTGAAAATAAGCAACTAAGAATGGATGGAAGCAAATCACGTTAACAAATCCGTGAAATAAACACCCTTGTAAACCCCACTTAATATTTATAGAAAATCAGTGGTAAAATTAATTTTCCCTAATTCTGCCCCAAGACAGGTTGTGGGTGCTCGTTAGAACCACCTCAGTGAGGCTGTAAAATTAATTTTCCCTAATTCTGTCCCAAGACAGGTTGTGGGTGCTCGTTAGAACCACCTCAGTGAGGCTGTTCTAACTAGCACCTTTAGGTTTGGAATACAAATATGAAAAATAACATATTTTCATCAGAAAAAAAGGTTGGTTTTTGGATTTGTATTTAAACAAGCTCGCTTGTGAAGAAGTGCTTAACAATCTTGCTAGTGGCCAATTAGTGCCAATTCGTTGACCAAATAGAACAAAAGCTAATGCGGTGGTATTTTTTACTGAAAACAAAGTGAACACTTGAAAAGCTGCTCGTATTTTTGCATTTTGGTTTTTGTCCACTGAGAAGCCATGTTAACATAATGTTAGCTAACGACTTCGTTAGGTTTGCCCTAACTGGACATTGATACTTTGTTTAGCCTAGCACGTTTTGAAAGTTGTATAGAATTCAATACATGCTCTAAATTAAACTTACCGTGATGGAACATTTAGACAATTCTTCTACAGTTTCTCTTGTTTTCTTGGTCGCTGGAGAGAATTCTTCTATTTCTTGGTCTTCTGCAAGGCGCTTTCCTAAGAACAGGCTTCTTCTTACATCACGTGACCGAAATCTGCGAGACTTTCCACTAGATGGAATTTCAATCTAAAATAGATAAAACAGAAACGCATTAATTAATTTCTTCATATACAAACTAAAGTTCTCTGTATCGATATAAACGGTCACTATACAACGATATAAAGTTGTTTGTACAGTCCTACGAAATTCAGTGGAACGAATTATTTGGATGAATTGGGGTCATTAAAGAATATATTATATACTACTGTACTACAATAAACAATTGCTGTGCATAATTATAAGAATCGCCTCGCCGATAAAATGTGTTCTTGGAGAAATTAAGGTAAACGGTGCTTTATAACTTTTAATTGGAATTCTTTACAGCCGCAAATTCTTCATGACTGCAAAATGTTAGCAAAAATTAAAAAAATACTGTCGTTATAATGAGCGTCATTACTGGAAACCAGTCTAATTAACCTCGTTATAGAAACCTCTATTCGCCGAGGAACAATATATGCGATAAGACAATTTTTGTTGTTGTTGTTTGTTTTTTTCTTTACATTTTTTTTAACAAGAAGTGAAACGATGTCCAACATTAACCTCACTTTCTACTTAGTCTATCTTATTTTGATCTTAAACTACACATACAAAAATACAAAGGACCACTTACTGATACGTCCGACTGGGGTCCGGCTGAGACTTGTAGCCAGAATCAAAAGAGTTGTCGAACTTGCTACAAGGGGTGATAACTGCTGCCAGATCATCCTCCCACTGGTCTAAACTTCCCTCGTCAGAAAAGAGCTGTAGTCTGAAATAAATAAATAAATAAATAAATAAATAAATAAATAAATAAATAAATAAATAAATAAATAAATAAATAAATGCACAGACATCTGGCGGAGATTGGATGCATTTTCTAAGGATCCAAGCCATTGTAAATGAGCTATCCGTGTTTGAGTTTTCAAAGTTTCATTGTAAATAAATAAATGAATAAATAAATTTATCATATGACGTCGTGTCTGACAATGAAATAACGCCATGTAATAAATTCGATAATCCACTATTGGATTAAATATGCAAATTAGTTAGATACGCACAATAACGTTACATTTACGACGTCCTTAACGACGTCGCATTTACTAATGGCGGAATATTGACGTTTTTGTAAAACTGTCATGAAAAAAAAAATGTCCTATGATAAATAGAATCTTGCATTCGTGCTCATGTATTATCAAATTTATTAAACTCGTCGAGGAAAAGGCATAAAATGCTCGACAAAGCCTCGCATTTTATACATTTTCCTCAACTTGTTCATTGAAAATTTAATAATACACGAACACTCATGTAAGATCCGCTAAATAAATAAATAAATAAATAAATAAATAAATAAATACAGATGAATTTGTGAGTACTAATAAATATTCTTATTAAATTATTTGGTAACTTCTTTTTAAAAGCTGTCTTTACTGAAACCCACAATAATAATGCCCATTAATGTCTTGTACGCATTTGAAATATCAATTTGTTATTTTACTACGTACCTCATTGTCAAAGAATTGTAGGCAAAATCCAAACGCATTAAAAGATGAAAACCCAGAGGTGCGCTGAAGTTCTATAACTTAGAGATCAAACTGTATAATGACTGTTCCTTGACTTGATAGATTTTGTAAGGTAACCGGGCGCTAAAAGCACATAGGGGCTACCCAAATTCAAATGCAGAACTTATATTTTCAGCGACCAAGGATGTTGACAATTTAAGCAGGAGTACCGGTCATTAAAGGCAACTAGTAGCCATTTCACAATTTAAGCAGGAGTACCGGTCATTAAAGGAAGCTAGTAGCCATTTCACTCATTAAAACATTGACCAATTAAAGAGTGTCACACATCAGTGACTTTCTTCCCTTGTCAAAACAACGTTATAGATGTGATTTATTGAATAGTTTTGTGATACAACAACTGATTACTGACTTATGATGAGATCTGAAATTTAGATATTAAATATAAATATGTAATAGCCAGAGAGATAATACAAATAATGTAATTCCATGATCATCTGAGCATGTTAGTGAAAGATTGACATATGATTATGAAAAACTAAATAGTTTTCATCTGTGACATGTTCTTTATTGTCCTTCAACTGTATATATTATTATATTTTCTTTGTTTGAATTGAGGTTTTACGTCCCCGTCAACACTTTTTGGTCATTTTGGAGACGTTGCTTCCAATTTGATATGACTTTTGTCCGACATTGAGGTGAAATGACATCACAAGCCCTACCGCCTAAACAAACCGCTAGGGCTTATATGTACGGGATTCCGAGCTGGGTAGAATCAGACCTTCGAAGCTATTCCCAGTGCTGATTTGCTGTTGGTTTCAGCTATATGTGAAAGCACCATGCAGCCCAATCTATTTCTCGAAGTCCATATCGGCGGGGAGGGTAGTGTGTGGGGGGGGGGGGGGTCGGTTCAGTCGCATTGTAGTTGCTCTAGACCTGATAGCAGGTATTCTTTACTCAGTCACCTGAGTATGAAAGTTGTCCTGTTCATAAATGTTAAATAAATGTGAGAAGTATTTGTGTAAAACTGTCCCCTCTCTTTAATAACTCTTGAGAAAACACTGTTACTAATATATATTGAAAATTTTTCTGCCAAAACAATGTAACATGTCATATAAAAATTCCGATATTTTCCAAATTTATGCTAAAAGCATAGAATGAAGGAACCCTTTAGAACCGCCTCAGCGAGGCGGTTCTAACGAATAACCACAATCTATGTTTTGACCAGAAATAAGAAAAATAATGTATACCCTGCAAACCTCAGTTTAACTATATAACAAGTGGCCATTTGCGAACGACACCTGAGCAGTCTGATTAGCATCTCAACACGTTAACAAGTCATTGTAATGTACACAAATGTAAACCCCAGAGATAAGTTTACAAGCGTGTACATTATTTTTCTTATTTCTGCACCGAGACATAAGTTGTGGGTACACGTTAGAAGCACCTGGAGTAGGCGGTTCAAACGAGCACCCACAAGCTATTTTGGACATTTATACGAAAAATCACGCCTATTCAAATATATTGAAATTTTACCGCGAAAAATTGAAAATTTAAAAAAAAAAAAAAAGTATGATATTTTCCTATTTATGCCCAAAACAAAGATTGTGGAGACTCTTTAGAAATGCCTCAGCGAGGCTGTTCTAACTAGTACCCACTATCTATGTTTTTGAACAGAAATAAGAAAAGTAATCAATGCCCCTGTTAACCACAGTTTTCTATACATAAAAGTTTGGTTTAATAGGCGTGTTTTCGTGATGGTCATTTACGAACAACACCTGGGCAGTCTGATCAGCATCTCAACAAGTTAAAATTATATAGGCGTGTTTTCGTGATGGTCATTTACGAACAACACCTGGGCAGTCTGATCAGCATCTCAACAAGTTAAAATTATATAGGCGTGGTTTCGTGATGGTCATTTACGAACAACACCTGGGCAGTCTGATCAGCATCTCAACACGTTAACAAGTCCATGTAATGAACACCACTGTAAATCCCAGAGAAAAGTGGAGTTTACTGGGGTGTATATTATTTATCTTATTTCTGCACCGAGACATAGGTTGTGGGTACTCGTAAGAAGCGCCTCGATTAGGCGGTTCTAACGAGCATCCACAACTTATGAACGAGCGTCGAGCATCCACAACTTATGTTTGGAGCAGAAATAAGAAAAATAGCCGTTTTTTTTTTTTTTTTTTTTGGGGGGGGGGGGGGGGGGGGGGGGTCATAAAAATGACTGTTTTGTTTTGAAGATATGAAAGAATCTGGCACAGGGATGTGTTAACGAAATGTAGTGTTAGCTGCTTGGATAATAAAATGCTAGCTAAAATTTTACGACTAAAGCTCTGTGTAGATAAGCAGGCCGATTATTAGTAAGAGAAATAAAAAAATGGATTCTGACAAAAAGGTGTCTAACTTTTATATACAACACTTCAAATAAATAAATAAGCATAAATTGAAACTTATGAATGTGACAAAAGAATCTGATAAATAAATAAATAAATAAATAAATAAATAAATAAATAAATAAATAAATAAATAAATACCTAAGGGTCGCCATGTCTTCAGTTGTAAAAATCTTAATATTTCCTAACAAATGCTGACGTAAAGTAAGACATAGATCTATATGATAATTTATGGATTAATTTTTACTTTGCAGGTTATATATACCATCACGGAGCTTGGACATGTCTCGTGTTTGGGAGTCTGGGACGCTATCTCATTAGTACCTGAGCTTACAAGAAGAGAGAACCTTGGCACTGATGAAAACATTAATTATGCTTAATGTCGGTCCTCTTAATTACCTTTTTTCTTATCAATGTCTCTACCTGATGCTTCATTACACATTACTGCTCTCACGAACTCAGTAGAGCGAGTTTGTAAGATAATGAAATATTAAGAATATAATAATTAGTCTAATAGTCATACAAATTAATATTTGAACCAGCGCATGGCAAAATCTCCAAGAAGTCTTGAGCGATCTGCGAAGACTCAGATCAGCCTGCGCATTCGCGCAGTCTGATCAGAGTCCTCGCTGATCGCATGTACCTACTATAGGCTAATATCCATGTAAATTGAAATTTCGAATAGTTTATTTTAGCTAGCCAGGTCTGTTGTTATCAATATACAGTGCAATAACATAGGAATAAGTGCAATCAATGTTCAACTCTCGAGGTTCAACTGTGATGAGGTTTTAAATAGTTCTCAAGGAAGACATTTTAAATTTACAGTTTTTTTTTCTATCAATTATAACACTTAGCTATTATCATTTTTTAAGAAAACAGATATTTCTAATAACGTTTTTACAGCTCTTAGCCAAAGTAATATTAAATTTTCATTCTTTTATCTGAATAATTTTACAATGTTTTTTTTTAAATACCGCCGAATAGTATTTAAACACATTGTTATTACCGTAAATGTATCGAGACCCCCTAGATGTTTTAAATGTAGTCTTGCCAAGTTGTATAAATATGTATATATTGTACAGTCACATTGTTCATAAATTGTATTTGATTATTTTAGATATAGAGGACCATATGTTAGATAAGTAATTGCATTGCTTAATATGTTATCCTCTTTAAATAAAGACGTTATTATAAAGAGACATAAGCAAAATGACTTGTCCTAGTGGATGGATGCGCAGGTTGGTTTGAGTCTCTGCTGGTCGCACCGGTCTTCTTGTAGGTTTTGTCATGCGTCGGCTCATTTTTCTTTCCATCAAACCATATGTTTGAATTATTATCGTTATTTTAACTTTTCTGTTATTATAACTTTTAACTTTTCTTTTTTTCTTTTCATTATTACTTTGCGTAATAATATTTTTGTTCTGGATTCGCCAGCGTTAAATGTATATTGCAAATGTTTAATTCAAATTGTCCCGCAACTGGGGCTGAAAAGGATCACTTTTCATAGTATTATGTTAGAAAGTTCATGTTATGAACATACTTGAAAACCCCACTTTGTGTAGAGAAAATGGGGTATACAATGTGCATTCTTTCAGCTTTCCCGTTGAAACCCAGTGTTTCCTGATAAAAAGTAATAGTTCCTAGTTCTTCCAAAACATATATTGTAGGTGCTCATTAGAACCACCTCAATGAGGCGGTTCTATCGAGCACCTACAATCTATGTTTTGGAACAGAAATAAGAAAAAAAATAACATATACCCCTGTAAACCCCAGTGTTTTATATATAAAGTAGGTTTACAGGATTCTTGTTGACGTGGTTGTTGCTTGTAAAAAAACAACAACAACAAAAAAACAACAACACCTGAACAGTACACATAACCTGAGGCCGAATTTAAGTACGGAATCAAATTAGTTGTCATGTGGCAGTTACGTGGACACCAGCAGTATTCGACTTTTATATGTTTAACTGTTGGTCGAGCAACAAATGGGTTTAGCCCGGGTGTTCAGTTTATGAACTTGCTAACACCCCTATGAATATACTTGACACATGGATAGTTTTGCTTCCCTTGTCTAACGTGTTGTATGTGATCTTTGATGTGACGACTGATTACCGACTTTTCATGAGATTTATAATCAAGATATTAGACAGTGCAGATATGTAAAACCAAGATTGTTTTTTTTTTTTTTTTTTTTTTTTTCAAGATTATTTCACTCATATCGAGCCGATCGTTAATCAGAGGTGGGCGAAAACCGGAGTACACGGAGAAAAACCACCTGACCTTCCGTTGCAGAACTTGGCGTCTCACATGTGGCCCGAGCGAGGCTCGAACCACAGCGGTGAGAGACCTAATGATCAAGAGTCAGCGTTCTTAACCACTAGGCCACGGAGGCCCGTAAAACATACCAATATTGACAGAGAAGATTATCGCGTGATAATCAGTGATCTGAAATATGCTCTTTCTTTCTTTCTTTCTTTTTTCTTTCTTTCTTTCTCTTTGTTAATTGCTTTTACTTTTTGGGTCGATTGTTTATCAATCGACACAAAATAAACAATCGACCCAAAGTTATAGAGCGCGCCAAAGTCCACGTGACTATCCATGACTTGTCGGGAATCCAGGTAATGGTTATTTATAGAAAATAGCCGTTCAATTCTTATAACCATGAGGTCATAGTGTTGCGTAAGAGGGTTATCTATAGAATCTGGACTGGAATCATGTGTTGGGTTTGACACACAGTGTAGACCCAGATCAGACGCCACAGAACGAGGCAGCTGATCAGGTTCCACAGTTTGTCAATAGTACAGTAATTCAAGGATTAAACGAAACAGACTTGAGTCTGCGTTCTGGACAATTTTTCGTGCCTATACTCAGAGACAATTAAAGTTAAAAAAGATAAAGAAGCTTTATTTAATAAGGAACCCTGGAAGGGACATGCAATTTATTTTAATATGTTGTGCGAAAAAAATAATCAAAATAATATCTTGTGCGCACAACTTATTCTCTTGTTCAGACAACATATCTTGAGCGCACGAGATATTGGCTTGCTTGCACAAGATATTATCTTGTTTGCACAATTTATTATCTAGTTCTCACAACATATTATGTTGTTCGCACAACATATTATCTTGTCCGCACAAGATATTAACTTGTTCGCACAACTAAATATCTTGTGCGGACAAGATAATATCTTTGCGCACAAGATATTGTCTTGTGCGCACAAGATAATATCTTGTTAGCACAATTTAATATCTTGATCGCACAACATATTATCTTGTTAGCACAATTTAGTCAGATATAATGTTGTCAGCACAAGATCTATATTGTGCAAACAAGATGACATCTTGTGCGGACAAGATATTAAGTTTTGCAAACATGATATTATCTTGTGCGCACAATATAATATCCTGTGTGCACAAGATATTATCTTGTCCGCACAATATAAATCATGTTATCCGCACAAGATAATATCTTGTGCGCATATTATCTTGTGCGCACAAGATAAAATCTTGTTCGCTCAACTTAATATCTTGTTCGCACAATACGTATATTAAAAACAACATTGCATGTCTCTTCCCGGGTTCCGTAATTTAACGTAGTATATTAGTTTTGACGGGGAACAACAACAAAACAATCACGGGGAGGGCCGTAACTAATATTGTGAGAACTTTGTGGCCCAACCCATTGCTACTGATTTGCCATTGCGAAAACACGCCTATTCAAATATATTGAAAAAATAACCATCCAAACAATGCAAAATGGCAGATAAAAAATTCTGACATTTTCCTAGTTCTGTCGCCCAAACATAAATTGTGGGAACACTTTAGAACCACCTCGGCGAGGCGGTTCTAACGAGTACCCACAATCTATGATTTTGAGTAGAAATAGGAAAAATAATATATACCCCTGTAAACCCCAGTTTCACTATATAGAAGTGGGGTTTGAAATTATAAAGGCGTGTTTTATTGATGCAATAAATATGATTAAACTAAAAAACAACGACATAATTGTACACTCGCAGTAATTTTATATGGAAGATATTGAAACTCGCTGAAGGCTCGTTTCATATATTCATATGAAATGTCAACTCGTGTAGGATCCTCTTTTTGACAGACAATAAGACAACAAAACATCATTTTAGTCACTTTTATTAATATTATCTGCTATTTACATAAACTTAACAACAAAGGACAGAGAGAGAGAGAGAGAGAGAGAGAGAGAGAGAGAGAGAGAGAGAGAGAGAGAAAGAGAGAGAGGGAGAGACTGAAAGGCATATACATATTACACAACATAAACAGCATTGGACCATTTTAACCCTTAACCCATTCAGTAGCAGAAACTCCTAAATGGGTACCTTGGCAAACAGTGCAGAACGCGGCATCTGATCAGGGCCTACACTGTTTGCAAAAATTCAAGCTATTTCTCGAAAATATTTGAAGAAACAAAACCTCAATCCCCTAAATTTTGAAATGTACTCCTGCCATATACAAGGAGGAAGATTCCATTTGGTACAAAAAGGGTTTAAGCATCACGTAAAGAGCAGGCGGTAATTTATTGTTCAATTTTTTTTTCATGAAAAATAAGGCTTGACATTACATGATTATCGTTTGCCCAGCAGACGATTCACATGTTATATCAATTCTTATTTTCTCTGAAATTGAGGAAACAAAACTGAATATGACGTCTGCAAATGTCGTGATTAGCAATCTAAAGGTTAAGGTATGAAGATACACCTTAATGCATAGGCTGTTTTTAAGGGGAGACTACTTTTGCAAGCATGCACGTGTTTTCATGGTATTTATCCAATTCAGTACCAGAAACCCCAAAACGGGTACCCTGGCAAACAGTGCAGGCCCAGATCAGATGCCACAGAACGTGGCGTCTGATCAGGGCCTACACTGTTTGCAAAAAGGTCAGACAGTTTCCAATTAAAGTTTGAAGAAAAACAACCTGTCACCCTTAAATTTGTAAATGGACTCCTGCTATATATAAGGAGGAAGATTCCATTTGGTACAAAAAGGGTTAAATTCCATTCTGAATGAAGACTATCCTTTAACGCACTGCACGCTGATGGTTTTTCAGCAGACGATAATATTTTCCAATTTTTCGCAGAAAACAGGATTTGACATTTCAAGCAAATTTTCTCCTAGACAATTTGTGTGGACAAGTCCTGAACAGGAGACAGTTTGCACGAAATGTCAAATCTTGTATTCTGGAAAAATGGTAAAATACATGTATCAGCAATTTGTCTTCTGCTGAATTAGCCCAGGGAGTGGTAAAGGTTAGAAAAACCTGGCTTTGGAGGCGAGTTCTTCCCCGAGAAGGTAATGTAGGTAAATCCTTCTAAACAAGAATAATCTCCCTTGAAGATAGATGTTTCTGTTCACCTTAGTCAACAATGCTTTTTCTCAGATATAGCACTAATGAATTTTGTAGCACATAACATATTTAGCACTTTTTATAACATATTTAGCACTTTTTAGTGTTCCTCAAAGGACAGATTATTAGATGTCTACTAATATCATTTCTCCTTACTGGAACATCAGGTTGAGTCTGGACATAGATCGTTTCAATGGCTTCTTCTTTTGTTTCTCTCCAGCCGTCCATGACTTGGATTTCACCCGGAAATGACGTAGATCTGAGCCATGGTCCGCATGTAACATAGGCTTGTAGCTGATTGGATCACACAAATCCTGAAGAAAATAAATCATACATTGTTTAGATATGACAGAGGTAGAGGGCGTTAGTGCTGTCAGTATTGTTTCAGTGTTTCATTAAAAATAATAAAATAAAAAAAAAAACCAATGGAAAATGTTCGAGATAAGTAACAGATATGTTTTCAAACAGGCTTTTACAGATACATAAGCTCTTCGTTGCCAAATGCAGGAAGAAATAGAAAATATTTATACTTAATGGTTATCAAGTGCTTAACAACTTCTTCCATATTTAATTTTATTTTATTTATTTGCAGATAATTAAAATGCACTCCATAAAAAGGCTAAAAACTTCAGTTGGCAATTACCTCGTGCTTTTCATAGAATGCCTTGTAACCACCTTCCAGGATGTACACCTCTGGGAAATTAAGTCTGGGGTAGCTGTCTTTGTTGAGTTCTCGGTCCTGTTCTCGGAGAAATCTATACATCTTGGGGCCTCGTTCTGATGAAAACTCGCAGTGGAAGATGAGCACATCTGACGTCACAGACTTCTGCATAAGTAATGAGTAGATGGCGTCCTTGGTATACATGTTAACAGCATTCTGAAAGAAAGCAATGAATACAATATTAACTGAAATGCTTCTATGGGCCTTTTTCATATGTAATAATTTTCAAGAAAACGAAAACGCTAGATTTGGTAACGTAAACAACAGAATAGAGGCTAGTGCTGTCTCTACGAACGTTATCAAACACCTATAATATGTACATTAAATATTATATTCAAAACTAAATATATTCGCAGACAGTCGTCTACGAATATTTTGGGGTCTATTATTTGTATGTCGACCCAAAGTAACTAAGCATAGAAGATCTTCAGTGCTAAAGTCCACTCGACTATCACCGACTTGGAGGAAATCATGTAATGATGTTCCAAAAAATGAAAACGCTAGTATTGGTAACGTAAATAACAGAATCGAGGCCAGTGCCATTATGTCAATGGACATTATCATACACATATAATATCAACACTAGTTTGAGCCATTAAATACAATATTCAAAGTTAAATGCATACGTCGTGATTACGGGGAGTCGTCTACGTGTCTTTTTGGGTCGATTATTTGTAAATCGACCCAAAGTTACTAAGCATAGAAGCTCTTCAGTGCTAAAGTCCACGTGACTATCAACGACTTTAAGGAAATCAAAATAATGGTTGTTAATAGATAATTGTCACGTTATTCTTATCGATATGAGGTCAGCCTGGTACGGACACGTGTCATAGATACTGGACTGAAATCATGTATTGGACTTGGCAAACAGTGTAGCCACGGAACAGCTGAATAGCTGATTGTTGCTTTCCCGACAATCATTATGGATATGATGTTGTTATTTCAGCCCACGGCGCTGTCAATTACTTGCCCGTCCAAACTACAAAAACGGGGCTCGAAGCTGTACAACGTTTTCCATGCTCAACTCAGTTAAGCATGTAATTTGTAATGCTCATAAATCCCAAAATACAATCTAATCTTCTTCTGCTCAGATCAGCAGAGAAAACAATGGTTGCCATTTAAAATTCATGATCAGGACAAATTTCAAGGTATGGGAAAAGTTTTATAACCTCAGATACAGGACAATTCATGACCATTTATGTAAGTTTGCAATAAGTAAAAATCAACTTGTAACGTAGATAACGTTTCTTGTCAAATTTGATATTACTCAATAATTTATAGGGATATATAATAACGAAAAAGGTGAATCAATAATAATTTATTCAACACGTACCTTTATGTGACCTCCATCAAACTCATAAGGGTATCTACAGTCGATGATTGTAACCTTGCCTAGCTTATCACCATAGCAACCATTGACAACATCAGCCACTGAATCAGGGGAGATAGTCTTGAGGTCTTTGTGTTTACCAGGAATTGTGGGAAGACTGTAGGTACGTGATCCATCGGCAACGAGATCTTCTTCTGACGTCAGTCGTTCAACCGCATTCACGATATTTTCGGAGTTGGAGAGTCTTGGTGAAGAATCCTGAAAATAAAATGTTGACATTGATAAAATCGGTCGCTGAAACAAACAAACAAGAAGAAGAAGAAAAAAAGAAAGAAGAAGAGATTAAGACTCCGGATTACACGAAGAATATCCTAGCATAAAACAGAACGGACATTATAGCAGAAATAATGTAGGTCTACTATTAAGGAGAAGTTTTGAAAATAAGCAACTAAGAATGGACGGAAGTAAATCACGTTAACAAATCCGTGAAATGAACACCCTTGTAAACCCCTTGTAAATCAGTGGTAAAATTAATTTTCCCTAATTCTGTCCCTAGACAGGTTTTGGGTGCTTGTTAGAACCGCCTCAGTGAGGCTGTTCTAACTAGCACCCTTCGGTTTGGAATACAAATATGAAAAATAACATATTTTCATCAGAAAAAGGTTGGCTTTTGGAATTGTATTTAAACAAGTTCGCTTAACAATCTTGCTACTGGACAATTAGTGCCAATACGTTGACCATACAGAACAAAAGCTAATGCGGTGGTATTTTTTTTACTGAAAACAAAGTGAACACTTGAAAAGCGCTCGTGTTTTTGCATTTTGGTTTTTGTCCACTGAGAAGTCATGTTAACATAATGTTAGCTAACGACTTCGTTAGGTTTGCCCTAACTGGGCATTGATACTTTGTTTAGTCTAGCGCGTTTTGAACGTTGTATATAATTCAATACATGCTCTTAATTAAACTTACCGTGATGGAACATTTAGACAGTTCTTCCATAGTTTCTCTTGTTTTCTTGGTCGCTGGAGAGAATTCTACTATTTCTTGGTCTTCTGCAGGGCGCTTTCCTAAGAACAGGCTTCTTCTAACATCACGTGACCGAAATCTGCGAGACTTCCCACTAGATGGAATTTCAATCTAAAATAGATACAACAGAAACACATTAATTAATTTCTTCATATACAAACTAGAGTTCACTGTATTGATATAAACGTTCACTATACAACGATATAAAGTTGTTTTTACAGTCCTACGAAATTCAGTGGAACGAATTATCTGGATGAATTGGGGTCATTAAAGAATATATTATTTACTACTGTACTACAATAAACAATTGTGGGCATATTTATAAGAATCGCCTCGCCGATAAAAAGGTGTTTTTGTAGAAATTAAGGTAAAAGGTGCTTTATAACTTTTAATTAGAATTCTTTATAGCCGCAAATTCTTCATGACTGCAAAATGTTAGCAAAACTTAAAAAAAAAAAAAAAAAAAAAAAGTGAGCGTCATGACGGGAACCCAGTTTAATTAACCTTTATTAGAATTCTTTATAGCCGCAAATTCTTCATGACTGCAAAATGTTAGCAAAAAAAACAACAACAAAAAACATACTGTCGTTAAAATGAGCGTCATTACTGGAAACCCGTCTAATTAACCTCTGTATAGAAACCTCTATGCGCCGAGGAACAATATATGCGAAAAGACAATTTTTGTTATTGTCGTTTGTTTTTTCTTTACATTTTTTTTAACAAGAAGTGAAACGATGTCCAAAATTAACCTCACTTTCTACTTAGTCTATCTTATTTTAAACTTAGACTACACATACAAAAATACAAAGGACCACTTACTGATACGTCCGACAGGGACTTGAAGCCAGAATCAAAAGAGTTGTCGAACTTGCTACAAGGGGTGATAACTGCTGCCAGATCATCCTCCCACTGGTCTAAACTTCCCTCGTCAGAAAAGAGCTGTAGTCTGAAATAAATAAATAAATAAATAAATAAATAAATAAATAAATAAATAAATAAATAAATAAATAAATAAATAAATAAATAAATAAATAAATAAATAAATAAAGGCACGGACATCTGGCGGATATGGGATGCTTTTCTAAGGATCAAAGCCATTGTTGCATTGTAAATAAATAAAAGAATAAATAAATTTATCATATGTCGTCGCGTCTGACAATGAAATAACGCCATGTAATAAATTCGATAATCCACTACACTAGTGGATTAAATATGCATAGATACGCACAGTAACGTTACATGTTCGACGTCCTTAACGACGTCGCATTTACTAATGGCGGAATACAGATATTTTTCTAAAACTATCGTGAAAAAAATCGTTTTAAATGTCCTTTGATAAATGGAATTTTACATTCGTGCTCATGTATTATCGAATTAATTAAAATCGTGGAGGAAAAGGCATAAAATGCTCGACCAAGGCACCCATTTTATACCTTTTCCTCAACATTTTAATAAATCTAATAATATCTATCATGAACACCCATGTAAGATCCTCTAAATAAATAGATAAATAAATACTGTATGAATCTGTGTGTACTAATAAATACTCATTAAATAATTTGGTAACTTCTTTTTAAAATTTACCTTTACTGAAACCACAATAATAATGCGCATCAATGTATTGTGATCAATTTGTTATTTTACTACGTACCTCATTGTCAAAGAAGGGTAGGCAAAATCCAAACGCATTAATAGTTTAAAATACAGTGGTGCGCTGAAGTTCTATAACTTTGAGATCAAACTGTGAAATGACTGTTCCAAATGCAAAGCAGAACTTATATTTTCAGCGACCAAGGAAATTGACAATTTAAGCAGGAGTACCGGTCATTAAAGGCAACTAGTAGAAATTTCACAATTTAAGCAGGAGTACCGGTCATTAAAGGTAGGTAGTAGCCATTTCACTCATTAAGACATTGACCAATTAAAGAGTGTCATACACCAGTGACTTTGCTTCCCTTGTCAAAACATGATATGATAGGTGTGATTTATTGAATACTTTTGTGATACAACAACTGATTACTGACTTATGATGAGATCTGAAATTTAGATATTAAATATAAATATGTAATAACTAGAAAGATAATACAAATAATG
This sequence comes from Lucinisca nassula, assembly GCA_963580285.1. Lineage (NCBI taxonomy): Eukaryota > Metazoa > Mollusca > Bivalvia > Lucinida > Lucinidae > Lucinisca > Lucinisca nassula. Next base: position 21,551,356 of record OY757016.1, on the reverse strand, counting down.
CAATTCCGAGATCATCTGATCATGTTAATGAAAGATTGACAAGTGATTATGTAAAACTAAATATTTTTCTCCTGGGACATATTTTTACCGTCCCTCAATCGTATAATTTTCTTTTGTTTGTTTGAATTGAGGTTTTCAGTCCTCGTCAACTCTATTTATGTCATTTTGGAGTCGTTGCTTCCAAGTTTATGTGACTTTTATCCGACATTGAGTTGAAATGAAATCCCAAGCCCTACCGTCCGAAAAAAACGCCAGGGTTTATATGCATGGACGGTCCGACTCGCTTTACATGTACCTCCGTCGAAGCTGTTACCAGTATTCATGTGCTGTCGGTATCAGCTTACTTAAGAATGAAATTTGTCCTGTTCATAAATTCTAAATAAATATGAGAAATAATTGTGGAAAAATGCCCCCCCCCCCCCCCCCCCACACCCCCTCCTTTAATAACTTTGAACCACATTTTGAGAAAACGCCGTTTTGCTTATGATAAAAACTCATTTGACATGGTGTACTCTTTCCTATCTCTAAAATACATGAAGCTTTTATTCTGGTGAAAATTTGTGATATTTTTCTTATTTTATACTTCAAACATAAATTGTGGGTGCTCGTAAGAACCGCCTAAATGAGGCAGTTCTAACGAGTACCCACAACCTATGTCTTGGAGCAGAAATAAGAAACACCCTCATAAATCCCAGTTTTCTCTATATAAATTGGGGTTTAGGGTGTGTTAATTTCACGGACTTGTTCATGCGATAGCATTACGAAAACATTTTTAGCTGAAAATTGTCAATATATTTGAATATGCGTGACGCATACTCAAATATATTGACAATTTTCAGATAAAAAAATCTGAAAATGTTCATATTTCTGCTCGCTGAGGCGGTTTTTAACGAGTACCCTTCGAACTATGTGAATTCGCTGCTTGGATACGAGTATAGGGAAATTTGATGTTTCTGTATGTTTCGATGCTTCGCTGTAGTGCTAGGATAACACTCATGCATGGAATGTGGTAGCTGTATTGATACAAATTGAGGAGTAACACGACTATTAAAATGTGAAAATTGTTTAAAAATGTTTTTTTCTTACATCCCAATTTCATAGTGTTTGTGACTCCGATTAAGCCGCCAAGACCATCCGATTCGAAGTTTCTAAGCTTCATGTATTATGGGAAACGGATGTATACAAGTCAGAGGTCTTGACAGCCCAGGCAGGGTTTTCAATGGTGTTCATTATTTTTCTTATTTCTGCACCGAGACATAGGTTGTGGGTACTCGTTAGAAACGCCTCGATTAGGCGGTTATAACGAGCACCAACAACTTACGTTTGGAGCAGAAATAAGAAAAATAGCACTTTTTTCTCTCACAAAAATGCTCCTTTTGAAGATATGGCAGAATGCAATGTGCCACATGGATGTGTTAACAAAATTTAGTGTTAGCTGCTTGGATAATAAAATGCCATCTAAAATTTCACGACTAAAGCTCTGTGTAGCTGAGCAGGCTGGTTATTTGTGCGAAAAAAAATATAAAAAAATGGATTCTGTAAAACAGTTTAACTTTTAGAACAACACTTCAAATAAATAGATAAATAAATAAATAAATAAATAAATGAATAAATAAATAAATAAATAAATAAATAAATAAATAAATAAATAAATAAATAAATAAATAAATAAATAAATAAATACCTAAGAGTCGCCATGTCTTTAGTTGTAAAAATCTTAATATTTCAAACAAATGCTGTCATACAAGTAAAACGTGTATGATAATTTATGGATTAATTTTTACTTTGCAGGTTATATATACCATCACAGAGCTTGGACATGTCTCGTGTTTGGGAGTCTTGGACGCTATCTCATTAGTACCTGAGCTTACAAGAAGAGAGAACCTTGGCACTGATGAAAACACTAATTATGCTTAATGTCGGCCCTCTTAATTACCTTTCTTTTACCTTGATGCTTCATCACGCATAACTGCTCTCACAAACTCAGTCGGGCGAGTTTGTAAGATAATGAAAGATTAAGCAAATTATAATTAGTCCAATAGTCATACAAATTAATGTTTTTTATTTCCAACCAGACAGGAGTTTTGATTTTTATTTATTATTATTATTATTATTATTATTATTATTATTATTATTATTATTATTATTTTAGCTTTTCTGTTATTTTAGCTTTAACTTTTTCTTATTTTAACTTAAAAATATCCACAAGATTCAGGTATTTGGGGTCTGTGATATCTAACTTTTCTATTGCTCATAATGCAGAAAATATTGAGACTCAATATATTTCATCGGAGCTTGGAGAAATAGATTGGGCTGCATTATGCTTCCACGCAGAGCTGATACCGATCGCAAATGAGTACTGGTAATCCGCTTAGAATGTCTAAGCCTGCCCAGGAAAATTGCTGCGAAATCCTATTGGTTTCATTGGGCGGCAGGGATTGAGATGTCATTTCATCCGAATGTCGAGTAAAAGTCCCACAAAATTGGAAGCAACGTCTCCAAAATGACATAAATAGTGTTGACGGGGACGTTAAACCTCAAAGCAAATAACACATCAACATATATTTCAGAACTTATCAGTTTCCGAAGTACTGTGTTCCATTTTATGTTAAAAAGATAATATTAAACACAGACGTGGCATAAGTCCCGGTCACAAATCACTATTCGAGACCCGCCGACTACTTGGCGACTGATTTGGGGTGAAATCGGGATGAGTCCGGCCGGCGTCCCGACGAATATTGGGGCGTCGGTGGTGGTTGGGAGGAGGCGGTGAAATTTTAACTCGCACTTAATGCCTCGGTAAAAAAATCGGCGTACCACGGCCGAGCTATACTAGACGCGGTGGTCGACCAAGTTGTCCAAGTCAAGAAGGGGTCGGAAGCGGGTGTCTAGCTCGATTTTGGCAAAAAGTATGCCGTGTGGGGCCTGGAGGGACATCCGCGGGGAATCTGGCCGTATCTGCCAGATGTTTTCGGGGAAGCATCGGCGTATACGCCGGTTGGAAATTGGCCGGTGCACTGCAGTTTACCGGCCGTACGCTGGCCGTATACCTGACAATTGTTTCTATCCGGCCGACCATCGGTCGATGTTCCGCGATGTCCGCCCAGTTACCGGCCGGGCAGTCTACGACGTCGGTACGAGCTCTGCTCGACATTTATTTGATATGCTACCGACCTAGAAGTCGGTGAGAATTCGGTGAGAATTTTAAGTGCGAGTTAAAATTTCACCGGGCCCCTCCCGACTGCCACCGACGCCCTAAACATCCGGCGGGACGCCGGCCGGACTCCAGCCCGATTTCACCCCAAATCAGTCACCAAGTTGTCGGGCGGGGCTCGAATAGTGATTTGCGACCGTGGCTTTAAATTCTCACCGAATCCTCACCGACTTCTATGCCGGTCTGTGTGAGTGGCACATCGGCGAATAAAAGTCGAATAGAGCTTGTACCGTCGTCGGGACGATGTCGATAGCATTGGCTGTCATCCGGTGGTCGTAGAGCGGACCCCGACCAATCAAATAATCGGGCAGTAATCGGCCGACGCCAGGCCGGTGCCCGACAGGTAATCAAGCGGAATCCGCTCGACAAATCCTGTTTCGGCTGTCGCCGCTCGATCGCCGACCGGTTTCCTGTCGGCGTCCCACTGATTGATGCTCAACTATATGAGGGTCCGATCTCCGATGCGTGCCAGTTTCAAGCAGACCAATAGGGAGCATTGTAAACGTTTAATACCTTTTTTGAAAAAAAAAAAAATCCAGTCACCCGCTACCGACCCCTTCCCGACTTGGACAGCTCGGTCGACCACCACGTCTAGTATAGAATGTTGACTCTCATTTTATAGAGGAAAGTGGTGTTTATGCAGCTTGAAAGTACAAGGACTGTACCTTGCTAGGCCCAGATTCGTGTATATTTCAGCTGATTAAGGGGTCGTTTGTTTGTCAAGCGACCCAAATTTACTAAGCACAATAGCTTAACTTTGCTGATGTCCACGTGACGGTAGGAAATTCATGAATAGGTTCTTTATAGCCTCTACATTCTTGTCGTTGTGACGTCATAGTGCTGTGTAAAGAACGCTGACTCAGCCCATGTGCTGGGATATTTGCAATGGCATATACCCAGATAAGAATCACAGAGCACAGCATCTGATCAAGATTTACACTGTTTGCAATTTAAGGGTTAATTCACCGTTCAGAGCCATTTTCTCAGCATTCACACGGGGACAATCGTCCCCAAACCCTCACCCTCACCCCCACTCCAACCCCACCAGTGCTGTCAGTGCTTTGATATCACGTTAGTGCGTGTGATGAAACACCTGACACATTACAATATCACAACCATGCGACTAATGCAATTTTACATCTCCAAAATGGCTACTTTTCTGATGAAAATCCGTAATAGTTTTTGGGTCGATTGATTGACCTAAAGTTATAAAGGAAAAAAACCTCTATTAGTGCTAGAGCCCACGTGACTATCACTAATGTGTAGGAAGTCCACGCAGACTATTTATAGAATTTTATCGCAATGAGGTCTGCGTGTTTGCGTCAAAAGGTTATCTGTAAAGTCTTGGCTGGAATCATGGTTTGGGCTTGGCAAACAGTGTAGACCCAGATCAGACGCCGCAGAACGCGGCGTCTGATCAGGGTCTTCACTGTTTGTTTATAGTTTGCCCACAGTACAGTAATTCAAGGATAAAACGGAACAATCTTGAGTCCGCGTTCAGAAAAATTTTGCTAGCCTACACCCAGAGACTCTTCTCCAGAGATTCGGATGAGTCTTTAAACCAAGGTCCCGTCTCCGTATGACCTTAGTTGTTGGTGAGACGTAAAACTGAAACACTCACTCACACTCAGAGACAATCGATCAACCAGTGCTGTCAGTGCTTTGATTATAAACCCCATTTTTTCAATATAAAGTGGGGTTTACAGGGGGCTTGTTAATGTGTTGACAAGAATGTCTGCTGTTCACAGTCTATATGAAATGATTAAGATTTCGATACCTGGAATACTTTTGGGACCGCGATAAAGTGTTCGAAATCGGGCTAGTTCTAACTACTGAGGTTTTCATAGTTTTTGGGTCATGAAGCAACTTGGAGTTCATTTAATTATTTTTACGATCTTCTATAAATAAAGGTATGTTGTGCGTACTCATTAGAATCGCCTCATCGAGGCGATTCTAATGAATACACACAACATATCTTTTACATATCAAAATCAGGAAACACTTCATAAAATATCCAAATATATGGACATTGTAATGAAATACACAAATAAATGTATGCTCTGTCTACTCATTAGAATCCCCTCATTGAGACGATTCTAATGAATACACACAATGTACCTTTTCCAGATCAAAATCAGGAAAACCTCCCTAAAATATCCAAATGTATGAACATCTCTCTAGGGGTTCATTAACGAGTTCGAATTACTCATAGTAAACGAGTTATCCGAGTTCGAGTTTTTGAAGTTGCACTATATATTAAAGACTCCGTGGTGTAGTGGTTACGCTACTCGCCTCGTAAACCAGGGGTCGCAGGACCGATCCCGGGCTTCTCCAGACTTTCGAATGAGTCTTTAAACCGAGGTCCCGTCTCCGTATGACCATAGCTGTTTGTGAGACGTAAAACTCAATCACTCAATCACTCTGTATATTAAAGTTAAATTTGCAGGCGTTTTAACATTTGAACCGGGGCATTTACTTCAATTTACATATATGCCCAGCGAAGACTCAGATTAGCCTGCGCATTCACGCAGTCTGATCGGAGTCTTCGCTGTGCACATTAAGAATAGCTAATCTCCTAATGCTCCTTCATGTAGCAAGAGAAGTCTCTGGTCAGACTATATGGATGCGCAGGCTGATCTTTGTTTGTTTGTTTGTTTGATTTGATGTTTAACGTCCCCGTCATCACAATATAGGTCATTTTAGAGACGCTGCTTCCAATTTTGTGTAACTTTTTCCCTACATTGATATGAAATGACATCTTAAGCCCTGTCGCCCAATGAAGCCAATTGGGTTTATAAGCATGGACAGTCCGACTCGCTCCGCCTCGGCAGGCTTAGATCCTCTAAGGATATACCAGTACTCATGTGCGGTCAGTTTCAGCTCTGCGTGAAAGCATCATGCAGCCCATCTATTTCTGCAAGCCCCGATGGGCGCGGGCCGAAAATCTGCATGCGATTTTAGGGTTCATTTGAGTGATAATCATGTGGACAAATGGATTCTCATATCATTCTCCGATGTTAGCCCCGCCCATCTGGGCTTGGAGAAGTAGACTGGACTGCAAGATGCTTCCACGCAGAGCTGAAACTGGCCGCACATGAGTGCCAGAACACCGCTTAGGAGGTCTTAGCCTGCCCAGACAAAGTAGTGCGAGTCATATCGTGCCCTATTGTTTTCATTGGGCGGTAGGGCTTGAGTTGTCATGTCATTTCAATGTCGGGTAAAAAACCCACAGCAACGTCTCCAAAATTACCAAAATAGTGTTGACGAGGAACAAAAACAAAACAATCACTGGGGAAGGGGTGGGGGTGCGTAACCAATATTGTGACAACTTGTGCCCCCCCTTGCATTTATTGAGTTGCCATTACGAAAACACGCCTATTCAAATATATTGAAAAATTTACCTGCAAAAAAAAGTAGAATGGCAGATAAAAAATTCTGTCGCCAAAATATAAATTGTGGGAACTATTTAGAACTACCATGGCGAGGCGGTTTTAATGAGTACCCACAATCTATGATTTTGAGTAGAAATAAGAAAAATAATGTATATCCGTGTAAGTGTAATTTCACTATATAGAAATGGGGTTTAAAAATGATAAAGGCGTGTTTGATTGATGCAATACATAGGCTTAAACTAAAAAAAAAAAAAAAAAAAAAAAACACATAATTTTACACTTGCAGTAATTTCATATGGAAAATATTAAAACCCACCGAAGGCTCGTTTCATATATTCATATGAAATAACTACTCGTGTAGGATCCTCTTTTTGACAGACAATAAGACAACAAAGCATCATTTTAGTCACTTTTAATAATATAATCTGCCATTTACATAAACTTAACAACAAAGGAGAGAGAGAGAGAGAGCGCGGGAGAGAGAGAGCGAGAAAGAGAGAGAGAGAGAGAGAGAGGGGGAAGAGAGAGAGAGAGAGAGTCGGAAAGTCATACACAAAATACACAACATTAACAGCATTGGACCATTTGAACCCTTAAAGGTGCATTATTGAGCTACCGGGTCTCAAATTTTTTTTCTGGTTTTTATCTTCAATGCATACTCCTTTGTCATGTGTACACTTTTGGAGCGAAATACAACTTCAGAACTTTGTGAAAATGGTCGTTTTCATTCGTGTTTACCCTTCGCTCTGAACATGTGTTCGGAATTTCTGTTCTAAAAATAAATTTGTCACTTTACACATACATAGCGACAGTATCGTCTCTGAGTGTCGTTACTTATGACATGGTATTCAGTGTCATATTTTTCCCAATCCAGGCATGGCCTAAGCAAACAAGGCCAAAAATGAACGTCGCATAACGTCATATATGGGGATTCTATTTTTGTCACGAACTAAAAATAGATCTAACTAGTGTTCGAAACCTAGTTAGGGAATCCCTCTCAAACTCGTTTACCTGTCATCATAATTGTTCGCATTTTTGCATAAAATGCATTCGTTTGTATTGTTTTATTGAAAAATACCGGCTATATGTATTTTATTTTTGGAAGCATTTATTGATAGCTCAATAATGCACCTTTAAACCATCAGGTAACGAGCAGACGACAATTGTATTGTCATTTTTTTCATGGACAATAAGGCTTGACATTACATGCTAATCATTTGACCAGCAGACGATTCACATGTAATATCAATTCTTATGTTCTCTGAAATTTAAGAGGAAACAAAATTGAAAATGACGTCTGCAAATGTCGTGATTAGCAATCTAAGGATTAAGGTATGAAGATACACTTTAATACATCGGCTGTGTGTGTGTGTGTGTGTGTGTGTGTGTGTGTGTGTGTGTGTGTGTGTGTGTGTGAATTCGGGTTTAACGTCGCTTTCCACAATTTTTCAGTCATATCACGACGGTGTCTTGTTGCGACAGGGAGCTCAATGCTCACAGTTATAGTGCTGCCTCACTGAAGTATCATGTCCCAGACACATAACATGATACCACACCCAGTCACATTATCCTGACACTGGGTCGACCAGTCCTAGCTCTACCCCGTAAATCTGAGTGCCAAGCGACGAGCAGCTAGTACCATTTTAACGACTTTGGTATGTCGCGGCCCGGGATAGAACCCATGACCTCCCGTTCCCCGGAGCGGACACTCTACCAACTGAGCTATCGGGACCGTTGGTATTTTCAATAGACATTTTGAAATATATTTCTTATTTTTCCCAGAAAACAGGACTTTCTAGACAATTTGCACGAGATGTCAAGTCCTGAATAGGAGACAATTTGCAAGAAATGTCAAATCCTGTTTTCTGGGAAAAAGACTTGGATAGGAGACAATTTGCACGAAATGTCAAATCCTGTTTTCTGGAAAAAAAATAAGAAAATGATTTCAAGATGATAAAGTATCAACAATTTGTCGTCTGCTGAATTAGCCGAGAGTGGCCAAGGTTAAGAAAAGCCTGTACTCTCGATGGGCAGGGGAGGTAAGTTCTTTCCTACGAAAGTAGCTTACCCTAGAAGGTAGGTAAATCCTGCTAGTCAAGAATAATCAACAAAATTTTTTGTTCACAGATATAGCACAAATGAGTTTTTATAGCACATCACATGTTTAGCACTTTTCATGATATATTTAGCACTTTTTAATGTTCGTCCAACACAGTTTATTAGATGTCTTTCGATATCAATCCCATGCATTAAACATCAGGTTGAGTCTGGACATGGATCGTTTCAATGGCTTCTTCTTCTGTTTCTCTCCAGCCGTCCATGACTTGGATTTCACCCGGAAATGACGTAGATCTGAGGCATGGTCCGCATGTAACATAGGCTTGTAGCTGATTGGGTCACACACATTCTGAAGAAATAAAACATACATTGTTTAAATAGGGCAGTGCTGTCAGTATTGTTTCAGTGTTTCATTAAAAACAAAACAATCGAACATGTTCGTGATAAGTAACAGATATGTTTTCAAACAGGCTTTTACAGATACATCAGCTTCGCTTCGTTGCTAAAGGCGGGAAGAAATAGAAAATATTTATACTTAATGATTATCCAGTGCTTAAGGAAAAAGTTATTAACTGCAATTATTTATTTATTTATTTTCATATTAGGGAGGTAAAAACTTATTCCATATTCATTTTGTTTGCAAATAATTATAAATGCACTCCATAAAAAGGCTAAAAGCTTCAGTTGGCAATTACCTCGTGCTTTTCATAGAATGCCTTGTAACCACCTTCCAGGATTTACACCTCTGGGTAATTAAGTCTGGGGTAGCTGTCTTTGTTGAGTTCTCGGTCCTGTTCTCGGAGAAATCGATACATCTTGGGGCCTCGTTCTGATGAAAACTCGCAGTGGAAGATGAGCACATCTGACGTCACAGACTTCTGCTTAAGTAATGAGTAGATGGCGTCCTTGGTATACATGTTAACAGCATTCTGTAAGAAAGCAGTGAATACAATATTAACTGAAATACTTCCATGGGCCTTTTTCATATGTAATGATGTTCCAGAAAACGAAAACGAGATTTGGTTACGTAAACAACAGAATAGGGACCAGTGCTTTCTCTACGGACGTTATCATACACCTTAATATGAACATTAAATACAATATTCAAAACTAAATGCATTCGCAGATAGTCGTCTACCGGTCTTTTTGGGGTCGATTATTTGTATGTCGACCCAAAGTTACTAAACATAGAAGTTCTTAAGTGCTAAAGTCCCCACGAGATTATCACCGATATGTAATGGTGATCAAGAAAACGAAAACGCTAGTATTGGTAATGTAAATAACAGAATCGAGGCTAGTGCTATTATGTCAGTGCCAGTTGTTGTTGCTATTTCAGCCCACGGCGCTGTAAATTACTTGCCCATCCAAACTAAAAAAACGGGACCCGATTCTGTAAGACTTTTTCCATGCTCAGCATGTAATAATTCCAAAATACAATCTAATCTTCTGCTCAGATCAGCAGAGAAAACAATGAGTGGCATTGTAAAGTTCATGAGCAGGACAAATTTCAAGGTATGGGGAAAGTTTCATAACCTCGGGGACAGGACTTTGCATGAAGATTTGTGTAAGTTTGGGATAAGTAAAAATCAACTGGTAACGTAAATAACGTTTCATGTCAAATTTGATATTACTCAATAGTTTATAGGGATGTATAATAATGAAAAGTTTGAATCAAGAATAACTTATTCAACACGCACCTTTATGTGACCTCCATCAAACTCATATGGGTATCTACAGTCGATGATTGTAACCTTGCCTAGCTTGTCACCATAGCAACCATTGACAACATCAGCCGCTGTGTCAGGAGAAATGGTCTTGAGATCTTTATGTTTTCCAGGAATTGTGGGAAGACTGTAGGTACGTGATCCATCGGCAACGAGATCTTCTTCTGACGTCAGTCGTTCAACCGCATCAGACTATTAACATGCCTAATGGTTGGAGCCAATGAGCATTTAGTTTACGAAAAATTAGTCACGCGGGGCGCAACGTCACTTTCCTCATTATAATAATCAAGATGGGTCGGGTATGAAACACCCTTCCCGATCCCGATCCCGATCCGAAAATCCCCGATCCAAAATTTTCTATTTGCCCTAATTCATTAATTAGAATATATGTTAAGAACTTTTTGTGTTTATTTTATTACTTTTAAGTATTTTAATCATTATTTATGTATATTTTGTTTAAATAAGTCCAATTTGTGATTTTATCCTAAATTATTCCTCGCTCAGGGGTATGAAAGACCCTGCCGATTTTTCGTAAAATTATTGTAGTCTTCCGCCTCTAATAACAAAATTAATCAATAACTAAATGAAAAAATCAACATAAAGGAATTGTTATATACTTTTATGGCTTTTCTGGAATAAAAGAGAACTTAAAAAGAGTTTCGGAAGTGTTTTTTTGCGTATTTTTATCGAAAACGATTACCGATCATTATTGCTATTTAAAGTAACGTAAATTGAACCGAACGTGAAAGAAATCACCCAAAAGGATCGATCTTGAGTTTCTTATTGTCTCAAAAAGCATATCGAAGCGAAGAAAATATTATTTTGGTCTAACACGACGTTGCTGCTAATTCGAACTTTAGTGGTTCAATCGCTGACAGTGGGAAATTACCTCAGGTGCGTATATTATTGATTGTATTGACGGGAGTATCTATTTCGTTCTCTTTTTTTTTTTCGCAGAAATTCTCACATGGCGCCTCCAAGAAACGCTATTTTTTCTTGGGTTTAGGCGTGTTTCATTTTGTTTGCAAATTGGTTCAGACATATTTTTATTCAACAAATTTAGGCTATTTGTTATCCAACTGTGATAACCACAAATAGAATCAGTCAACAGTATGCAAAATATCTGGTTATGTCTTCGACTCCACTATATTGTTAACACTATTCGACGTTAAATAAAATTTATATGTCTATGTCTATGACCTACTTTCTAGAAGTAGCCTCCTTGGTGTAGTGGTTACACCTTATAAACCTGAGGTCGCAGGATCGATCCTGGGGTTCTTGTTGGTGGGACGTTAAACTCGAACACGCTCTCACTTGACCTACTTTCTCTTGACTCAAAGCCACTTGGGCGCACCCTTCGCCCCTACCCATAGAGGCGTGAAGAAATATATATGGACTGCATGATGCTTCCACGCAGAGCTGAATCCGGCCACTAGTACTGGTTTTTGTTTGTTTGATTTGAGGTTTAACGTCCCCGTCAACACTGTAAAGGTCATTTTGGAGACGTTGCTTCCAATTTTGTGGGACTTTTACCCGACATTGAGATGAAATGACATCTCAAGCCCTGTCGCCCTATGAAACCTATAGGGTTTATTAGCATAGACGGTCCGCCTCGCACGGCGGTTCCTGGACAGGCTTAGATCCTCTAAGCGGTTTACCAGTACTAGTGTGCGGGCCAGATTCAGCTCTGCGTGGAAGCATCATGCAGCCCATATATTTCTTCAAGCCCCTATGGGCGGGGGCCGCACTAGTACTGGTAAACCGCTTAGAGGATCTAAGCCTGTTCAGGAACCGCGGCGCGAGGCGGACCGTCCATGCTAATAAACCCTAGTGGTTTCATTGGGTGGCAGGGCTTGAGATGTCATTTCATCTCAATGTTGGGTAAAAGTCCCACAAAATTGGAAGCAACGTCTCCGAAATTACCATTACAATGTTGACGGGGACGTTAAACCTCAAATCAAACAAACAAATTGGGCGCACCCTCTGCCCAGCTCATTGGGGCTTGAAGAAATAGATGTGCTGCATGGTGCTTCTACATACAGCTGAAACCGACCGCAGACCAGCACTGGTAAACCGCTAGGAGTGTACTTGCCTCTGATGCTAGAGACCCCGGTTCGATCCCTGGAGGCGGTGATTTATTAAGTGTCGGAACATTTTCCATTGGCATCATTTACCGGGATGAATGCCAAAAAAGTGCACCTTCCTTAAGATTGGGACGTTAACTGGAGGCCTCCTGTGCAGTCATCTCCTGTGCAGGTTAAAGACCCCCTAACGTAAAAGGCTTTCAACCCGGCAGATCTGGAGTGTATGTAATGTACACCTGAGAGTAATGGTCATGTGTGACGGATCGCAGCATAAGTAGAAAGAAAGAGGATCCAAGTCTGCCGAGGCAAAGCGATGCGAGTTAGACCATGCTTAAAAACAGATAAACCCATTTGTTTTATTTGGCAACAGGGCTCTAAGTGGTCACAAAGTGCACAGTCCTTCTGATCGGGATGTTAACTGGAGGCCTCTCTCACGGAGTCGCGTGCACGTGAAAAGTCACGCGCACGTGAAAACACCTGGAATGAGTGTTCGAGAGCGATTCATTAAGCTTGAAGCTTTCACCGCAATCTAGTAGTATAAACTATAAACCAACTTGAGGCCTGGGGCCAGTTTCATCAAAGCATTTGCGACGTATTTTCGTCTTAAAAAGATCGTACGAAGTTCTTACGACAAAAATCCTGTTTCATCAAATGTTAAAGATCTGCGATGTTCGCACATTTTGTCGTTATTCTGAGACGAATATTTAGACATCGCACATTGAAATTTTCGTCTTAAACTTTTGACATGTCACGACCATACGGACAGCATAGGTTAAAGCTCTTGAGGAACATTGTAAAAAGGGTGGTACGTAATATACCATTTCGCTTACCTTCGCAGATCACGCCCATTAGTTATATAAGCTCATGCAAAGAAGACTCTCGAAACTGACCCCTTTGTTATAATCTTTAGTTTGGGTTTGGGGTTGGGGTTTTCTTAGACCGAGGGTACTCGTTAGAAGCGCCTCTTGATTACTGGTTAACCGGTTAGAATGTAAAAGCCTGCCCAAGAAAAGTGGTGCGAGTGGGACCGCTCCTTAAACCCTAGCGGGTTCTTTGGTCGGTAGGATTTATAATGTCACTTCATCTCAATGCCGGGTAAAAGCCCCAACAAATCGGAAGCAGCGTGTCCAAAATGGCATAAAATATATGTACATTGACGGAGACTTAAGAACCAACGCGTTCGGATAGTTTCTAACGATTACCCACAATCTGCGATTAGAGTTTTGATTAAAATGAAGACACAGTGTACCTCAAATAAACACATCAAACTAGACTTGTCAATACGACACATATGCCCCCGCCCAGGGACCATCCTCACCAAGAAAAATAGTATGTTGCCAAAAAAAAAAAAAAAAAAAAAAAAGACAGTATTGCTCGGCTGGAAAACTGTCGGCGTAGGTGTGGGTAAAATATTTCAATTTAGGAAAAAAAAGTGTGTATCATCATATCAGATATGAACAAAATCCATAAAATAATAAATTACCAAATGTGACATTGACCTTGAGTTTTGGTTTTCCTGCCCTTTCAAGATTATTTCGTTTATTTCGAGCCGATCATTAATCAGATTCGGGTGATAACTAAACGGAGTAGCCGGAGAAACGACCTGTATCTTTCGTCAATCAAATACGAACTAAATCCATTAAATGGGTTGGGAAATGTGAGTTCTTATTTAAAAACGTTGACACTAAAATTCTGAGTCTGTGACCTTGACCTTGAGGTCATGGGCATTGGCGCGATTATGCTGAAAATTATGAGTCTGTGACCTTGATATTGAGGTCATGGGCACTGGCGCGGGTATGCTGAATAAAACTTGTATATCTATAATCGTACCAAATATGAACCAAATCCATTATATGATTTTAAAAATAATTTCAACATTTAAAGTTTTCTAAGTCCATAACTTGACCTAGAGGTCATGGGTTAGGGCCAGTGTATTGCTGAATAAACCTTTTGACCTTTACAAACCATCACCATTCCATCATATAGTCTGGAAAATATGAGCTCTTAAAATTTTAGGTTCTTCCTGGTACAAGGCCTTAACCTGAGGTTACAGGATCACGTATGTACACTCCGTGCGGAAGGACGTACGTACATGGGCGTACGTTTGTATGTACGAAAACCTTGAATGTCGACGGCGTGGGGATGGGGATCGTGGTCTTGCGTACTGTCATTTCGTCTGTGTGCAGGCAATTGTATAATTGTGTATACATGTAGCTATAGAATTTAAAATCAGTCATGCTATAGTATCTATGTTGCAAATGAACAGAATTTATTTTTAATTGAAAAGCTGGACGGTTGGTTGGTTGGTTGGTTGATTTGAGGTTTAACGTCCCCTTCAACACTGTATAGGTCATCTTGGAGACGTTGCTTCCAATTTTGTGGGACTTTCAACCCGACACTGAGATGAAATGACATCTCAAGCCCTGTCTCCCAATGAAACCAATAAGGTTTATTAAACGTCACTATAGCTGGTATCTGGGAATGCGTGACGGCCGTAAAAAGTCTCCCTGCCCTACATCATAGTGTAGTTTATATTGTCTTGTCCTTTGGGATCATTGATTCCATTGTGGACTTCTGAAAATATTTAAGGGTCACTGATTATTCCTAATTGGCCGAAACGAGCTTGTCTGGCCAAGAAAACATGTACACTTCATATTTTCAAGTTCAGTGGTGTATTCCTCGCTTCCAAAGAATATCCCTTTTATAGAACATATTTATAAGCATGGACGGACCGACTCGCACCGCTTTGCCTGGGCAGGCTCGTGTGCGGTCGGTTTCCATCTATTTCTTCAAGCCCCGATGGGCGGGGGCCGAAAGAAAGGCTGGACGGCCTGACAGACGAACAATCAATAAAAAAAACTATTTGCTATAGACCTGTCACCATTGCCAACAACAAACCGGAACTGAAAACTGATATACGTAAAATACGAACACTTACGGAGGCTACGTCAGGTAACGTTATATGCGGCATCCTTATTAAACAACGTCATGCATTGACGTTTTGTGTTAAAATCGTGCATAAACTGTATTTTAAGTTCATACGACAAATTGAATCTTGTGTTCATGCTCTTGCGTTTCTGAATTTATTAAAATGAGCGTGAAAAAAGTAATAAAATGCTCTGCGAAGTCTCACATTATCTAATATTATAAACAACTCAACAACACACGTGCACTCATGCTGAAGAACCGCCCATCCACACCTCCACCCCACCTCGTCGCCCCGCATTTACTGACAAACGCGCTCGTAAAAGGTTCATTATGACAACGTTAAACCAAGGCTTGTCTGACGTCACGACGTCCACAAAACAGACCAACTCACCAGTGTTACAGTGGGAAATGGGTCCAGATAATTAATATCTGTATCTTACGACAATGAAATGGAAACACAAGTTTGAAACAACGTAGAATCAACGTTGAATCACGTTGATTAAGCGTTGCTAGTACTGAATATACATCTAAGTCCACCTGAACCAATAATCTTAAAACTTGTTATCTACTTTACACGGCTATTTCAAGACGGCACGTGATCACGCATGTGACAATTGGTGGCCCTGTTTAAGCGCATATTCAAAATTGCGACATATTTTAGTGAAACGCAAATTTAGCTCGCACGAACACTTTGCGATGTTTTGATGAAACTGACGTACGCAGTTCTTTAAAAAGTGCGTAAGAACAATTTAAGATTAATCGTACGATGTTTATTGATGAAACTGGCCCCTGCTGTGCAGGAAGTCTCATCTCCTGTGCAGGTTAAAGACCCCTACCGTAATTACATTATTACAATGTAGGCGTTCATCCTGCAAACCTGGAGCGTATGTAATAATTTTTTTCGATCTAAACCTGGGAGTAATGGTCAAATGTGACCGATCACAGTATGAGTAGTAAGAAAGAAAGGGCTTGAGATGTCAGTCCCACAAAATGGGAAGCAGCGACTCCAAAATGACCTATACATTGTTGGTGGGGACGTTAAACTGCGAATCAAACAAACAACAAACTTGTGGACCCCAGTTCAGTGGTTGGTGCCCTTGCCTCTGATGCTAAAGGTCCCGGGTTCGATCCCCAGCAGCGGTGTGAAAATTTTGGTGTCTGAACACACTCCACTGGCATCATTTGCAGGGATGGATGTCATAATGTGCACAGTCCTTCGGATCGGGGACATTAACTGGAGGCCCCATATGCAGAGAGAACCATCCCTTCTGCAGGTTAAAGAATCCTACCGTGATTACTGTGTAGGCTTTCATCCTGGAGTAATATACATGTACACTGTCTGTGTCCCCTACTGGGGTTAAGGCGAAACCGGAAGAAAGAAAGAAAGGGCTTGGAGAAATAGACTGGGCTGCATGAAGCTTTTGCGCAGAGCTGAAATAGGTTCTAAGTCTGCCCAGGCAAAGTGGTGCGAGTCATATCAACCCTTTTGGTTTGTTTGGGCAGCAGAGCTTGGCTGGAGTTGTCATTGCATCTAAGTGAGCATGCTACATGTAGCTCAGTGGTTAGTGCACTTGCCTCTGATGCTAGAGGTCCCCGATTTGAAACCCGGCAGCACTGATTATTTCGATGTCTGAACCTCTTTCAGGCTCAGAGGTATGCATTTTTGAATACCTCTGTTGCGCAGATTGTAAATAGTTTTAAGGATGCATCCAGTGGCTCTTCTTTTTTCAGCAAAATTCTAAATTTAGCCACTCATTCAACTGAGGTGATGGTCAAATATGACTGACTCAGTATAAGAAGAAAGATAGCAAACTTAGTGTGAACGTAATGTGCATCTGTAATTGTCAAAAAGTGACCGATCACAGTCAGTATTGAGTGAGAGTGAGTGAGTGTTTTAGTTTGACGTACCACCAACAGCTAAGGTCATACAGAGATGAGACCTCAGTTTAAAGACTCATCCGAAAGTCTGGAGAAGCCCGGGATCGATCCTGCAATCCCTGGTTTACAAGGCGAGTAGCATAACCACGGAGGCTTCTTCGATCACAGTTTTAGTAGATAGATAGTGTAGGGTAAGGCTGACACGATTAATCGATTGATAAATTCCCCAAAAATGATTATCATTTCTGATGTGCTTTTAATCGATTACTTGATAGGTACAATTTACTACCCCCTATCCAAAGTTATGCCTAAAATACTGGATGAGTGGCAAACAGTGCAGACCCTGATGAGACACCGCATTCTGCAAAATTTTAGGCGTCTTGGGCAACTGGGCACCTGTTAGTCTGTATCCCTGATGATAGTACCCAACCTTTCTGGGGTAAATGCTTGGTTAATAGCTTTCTTCTATACCCTAACAGGGTTCATCATTAACTTTTTATGCCCCCGCCATTCGAAGAATGGTGGAAAGGGCATATAGCGTTGCCCCTGTCCATGCGTCCATGCGTCCGAAACTTAAACACAGTCAATAACTTCTTTATTTCTTGATGGATTTTAAAATTACTCGGTATAAATGTTAACCATCATGAGACGACGTGTCACATGCAAAACCGCGGTCCGTACCACCAAGGTCAAGGTCATACTTAGAGGTCAAAGGTAAAAAAAAGGGTCCGAAACTTAAACGCAGTCAATAACTTTCTTAATTCTGGATTGATTTTGAAATTACTTTGTAGAAATGTTAACCATCACGAGGTGATGTGTCATCTGCAAAACCCAGGCTCGTACCTCCAAGGTCAAGGTCATACTAAGAGGTCACAGGTCAAAAAAGGGTCCAAAACTTAAACTCAGTCAATAACTTACTTATTTCTGGATGGATTTTGAAATTACTTTGAAGAAATGTAAACCATCATGAGACAATGTGTCAAGTGCAAACCCAGATCCGAACCTCCAAGGTGAAGGTCATACTTAGAGGTCAAAGGTAAAAAAATGGTCCGAAACTTGAACACAGTCAATAACTTTCTTATGTCAGGATTGATTTTGAAATTACTTGGCAGAAATGTTGGCCATCATGAGACAATCACAAAAAACCAAGGTCCTTACCTCCAAGGTTAAGGTCATACTTAGATGTCAAATGTGAAAAAAAAGGGTCCAAAACTTAAACACGGTCAATAACTTTCTATGGAGGAATAAGAATATAATATAGAGATATTTTAGGCGGGGGCATCCGTGTCCTATGGACGCATTTCTAGTTAAATATTCAGACAACGTGGTCCTGTAACTGTTGGGATGCACTGGACCTGATCTAAGTTCAACATGACCAAGGAAATGATAAAAATCATACTAAAGTTATATGTTACTTCGACAGTCATCAGATTATTTCTATTATTATTTATTTACACAATAATCTTTAACTCGAGCAACAAACTGAAAACAAACATTTTATTGTAAATGGGTTAGAAATATATATATGTATTTTAATAAGGGCCTTTTAATAAATCTGGCAGCAGATTTTCAACTGGACCATTCGGCCAGCCAGCCACTGACCTTATTAGACCTTTCTAGCTTTTCATGAGACAATGTCCACAGGTTTTGTTTGTTTGACTTTGACTTGAGGTTTAACATCCCCGTCAACACTATAGGTCTTTTTTGTAGATGTTGCTTCCAATTTTGTGGGACTTTTACCCAACACTGAGATGAAATGACTTCGCAAGCCCTGTTGCCCAATGAAACCAATAGGGTTTATTTGCGGCTTTGCCTAGGCAAGCTTATATCCTCTGGGCGGTTTACCAGTACTTGTGTGCGGTCGGTTTCAGTTCTGCATGGAAGCATCATGCAGCCCATTTATTTCTTCAAGCCCCAATGGGCGGAGGCCGAATGTCCACAGGTCCTGGGTTGATGTCCAACCCTGGCTTAATTGACAACCATTTTTTTTTTTTTTTTTTTTTTATCAATTGATAGTGATCATGAATAAATCCTATAATGGAACAATACTAATCTGAACTTCATGCATTGGCCACTCATAGTTTGTGGTTGCATAGTGTCTGACAAATTGAGTATATTAAAATAATAATTTGTTAATATGGAAACTGATCATATGTAATAAATACATAAAGCCTATGTTTAATATGCAAGTTACATATATTTGAATAGTTCTTTTTGGTCATTTCAGGGTAGCAAAGAACTCTCTGTGAAAATCTGCAGTTCTGTCGTGTGGTTGGACTAGTCCATTTTGACAACAGCATTGTAGTCATTTTATATAAAAGACAACAAGCTATTTGTTTCTGCTTGAGAGCAGCCTTTTAGAGATGGAAATTTCTGGATTGAGTGAAGGATGCTTCCATGCTGGTGTATGATGACAAGGACACCAGTAGTATGTTTGTTGTTGGAAAGTGGCAGTTTCTTGGGATTTTTTGAAGCAAAGGTAAGTTGATGAGAAACTGTCATGTTCAAGCAATCAGTGTGAACCAACCTCAAACATGTACATGTAACTAAATACCAAGTCCTGAAATAAACTTACTTAAACATGAGTCCAGTATACATGAAATCATGCAATGGCCAGTCTCAGTCTGATGCTGGTCAAAGAAAGATTATAGACACTTGTTAGACTTGGATATTGTGCGCCATCCTAGATGACTGTTAGACAAATTTTGTCCAGGATGCAAGTCAAAAAGGCAAAAACTGATCTGGGTCCAGTCTCGAAGTTTTTGCAATGTCATATGTACATGTTAGGCAAACAAGTCTTGGTAGGCAATTTTTTTTAACCAGAATTTTTATATCATTATATCTATATGGTCTTGATATGGTACATAAACTGAAAAAAAAAATAATAATTCAAAATGCAATAAAAGTACAGTCCAACCTGTATTAAGCAAGCACCTCTGGGAAAAAAGTGCTTGTTTAAGGCAGGTGCTTGCTTAACACAGGTGAATTCAGGAACTGAATTCCTGCTTGCTTAAGACAGGTTGCTTGCTTAATAGAGGTAGCCACTAAGACATGTTTGACTGTAGATGAAAATTTCTTGGATGTCTTAAGAAATTTGAGAAGGCCCCCAATATGACTTTTTCATCCTTAAAATATTAAAAAAGAAGGGACTTGTTAGTGCACCTTGTAGCAATCCTTCCTTATTTTTTAAGGCTTGTAAAATGTAAGTAGCAGATATGTTATCAGTGTTAATTGGTTGAAAGTCCTTTTTTTGAGTTTTTATATTGTAAGACATTACCCGAATGCTCTATTAAATTTGTGTCACAATTCAATTGAATGAACAGCTGGTAGTTTTCTGTTTTAATATCTGTAAGAAATGACAGCTTGTGCGAAAAGACATGAAAGGGTGTATTGACTTAAATGCATATTTTTGCCATTAACTTAGGCTCATTATACACCACAACTCATTATATCACAATTTTGGATATATTATTGTTTCAAGATGGATCCCAAAAATGTTAAGATTGTATAGAAATAGTACTTTTTCTAAAATCTCTACGTTTTTGTTCGGATATAACACGGTTGTTTAACTAACACAGTTTCTGCTTTGGACTCCATAAATAGTGTTATGAAGTAGTTCCAGTACAGTTGTATTTCACATCTTTCCACCAAACTGGAAAGGAATGCGTATACAATAAAGACACCAAGGGGACACCTCTTTCCAGGCAGATGGCCATCAAGCTATAAAATGAATGAAAAGTCAGACTGTACCATACAAACCTTGACACTTGGAATAAACCACAACAAGCACCACCTTGTAACAGTCAGTAATAGATTAATGACCTAGATTAATTCAGGGATCATGTGGAGCTGTAGCCAACTCTCACCTTAGAGCCAAGACATACATTACCAGTTGGTACCCGCAGGTTTTGCCCATACCCCTGCTTAAATCTTTTGATTATAACAATTTACGTAAACATTTAGTTACATGTATACTACATAACAACAGTCTTCCAACACATGGGTAGACACCTAAGGTAGGAAGGTGGCAAGGTTAATGTCACGAAGGTATTTACATTGGTGTCTAGTTTATTTGTTTGAACCGAGGTTTAAGTCACCGTCAGTTGTAGAACTCTCACCCAGTATTGAGGTAAAATGACATCTCAAGCACGGCCACCAATACACACCAATAGGGTTTATATGCAGGGACAATCCTACTCGCACCCCTTTGCCTGGGCAGGCTTAGATCTTTGCAGCAGTTTTACTATTATCAGTATAGCAGTTTATGTAACACGATAAGAATATACGTGACAATATCAAACAAGTTCCATTTTCTTTTTTCAGGGTCAGAACTTATCCATACTTCGATTGAAGCTTCAGAAGAAGACTTGCTGTTGGAGTCTATACATATAAAGATTTGAAAGACACAGCAGATGGCTACAAGAGCTCTCTGGCTGATTAAAGGAGCAAAAGTATCAAGTAGGTATGTGTGATTTCCAGAAAAAGACTCAAAAACTGCTTAAACGATTACAGCTCAACTTGGCTGTAATGATTCCTGGATATATCCAAACTGTTTTAAGCAGCCACTCAATATGGAGTGCACACACACGCAAAACCCAGAGTGTGAGTTCTTAGTTTTGGGCACCACAAGAAACTATAGTCATATTGAGATGAGACCTGGGTTTAAAGACTGCCTAAAATCTGGAGAAGCTGGGACCTGAACTTATGACCCCTTGTTAATCCCCCGTCGCGAAGCGGAGCGAGGATAGCAGGAATTACCTTCGTCTGTCTGTCCGTAACAATTTCTTTTTTGCTCCATATCTCCTGAATCCTTCGATAGTTTTTCATTAAACTTGGTCAATTATTTGTCTCAGTGAGCTGATGTGCAGAACCCATAAATGATTAAACCATGCTGACTGAAGGTCAAGGTCACAGTTGAAGGTCACGAGTTTGAAACTTGGAATTTTGTGTCCGTTCCATATCTCCTTTACCCTTGGAAGGATTTTCATTTAACTTTGGTCAAATATTCTTTTTAGTGAGCTGATGTGCAGAACCCATAAATGAACCATGCTGACTCAAGGTGAAGGTCACATCTGAAGGTCATTAGTCTGAAACTTTGAATTTTGTGTCTGTTCCATATCTCCTTTACCCCTGCAAGGATTTTCATTAAACTTTGGTCAATTATCCCCCTCAGTGAGCTCATGTGCAGAGCCCATAAACAAATCATGCTGACACCAAGTGAAGGTCACATTGGGAGGACTTAGGTCACAAGTTTGAAACCGTGTGGCGGCCGTAAAACGCCTCCCCGTACATCAACCATAGTTTAGTTTATATTTTACTTTTGGTCCTTTGAGATCAGCGTGAATATTCTGAGAAATCAGAAATAATGTTTTGGTTTAGACTCTTATTCTAGACAGGTTTTTAATTTTTTGGACCCCAATTTGATGTATATCAGTCTTTGAATCGACTGCCTATTCGATATTTGCAAAATTGCAGTATGTTGCCTCTGGCGTTCTTTGCCGGATTATTAAAGGGTCACTGATGAGGCTTTATTAGCCGAAACTACATAGTATGGCCCATCTTCTTTCTTACAAATGTTTTCATTGCTTTTAAAGGAACTCATTTTTGATTTTTATTTGCCTTCACTGCAGCTGGTGTTGTGCCGTGTGGCGGCCGTAAAACGTCTCCCCGTACATCAACCATAGTGTAGTTTATATTTTACTTTTGGTCCTTTGAGATCAGCGTGAATATTCTGGGAAATCAGAAATAATGTTTTGGTTTAGACTCTTATTCTAGACAGGTTTTTAATTTTTTGGACCCCAATTTGATGTATATCAGTCTTTGAATCGACTGCCTATTCAATATTTGCAAAATTGCAGTATGTTGCCTCTGGCTTTCTTTGCCGGATTATTAAAGGGTCACTGATGAGGCTTTATTAGCCGAAACTAAGTAGTATGGCCCATCTTCTTTCTTACGAATGTTTTCATTGCTTTTAAAGGAACTCATTTTTGATTTTTATTTGAATTTTGTGTCCGTTCCATATCTCCTTTACCCGTCAAAAGATTTTTATTAAACTTTGGTCAAAAGTCCCCGTCAGTGAGCTGATGAACAGAACACATAAATAAACAATGCCCACTCAAGGTCAAGGTCACAGTTGAAGGTCACGAGTTTGAAACTTAATAGTTTTTGTCCGTTCCTTATCTCCTTTACCCATAGAAGGATTTTCATTAAAGTTTCATCAAATATCCCCCTCAGTGAGCTGATATGCAGAACCCTTAAATAAACCATGCCAACTCAAATTCAAGGTCACAGGTGAAGGTCAAGGGTTTGAAACTTTGAATTTTGTGTCCGTTCCATATCTCCTTTATCCCTAGAAGGATTTTCATTTAACTTTTGTGAAATATACCCCCTCAGTAAGCTGATTTGCAGGACCCACAAATAAACCATGCCAAGTCAAGGTCACAGGTGAAGGTCACAAGGTTGAGCCTTGATACAAAGTGCAGTTGGGGATTTGGCTGTCCCTCGGACTGCTTTCTTGATAAAGAGGCAAGTAGCTTGCTCACTACAAAACCGCACAAAATCCAGTATAGTGATTATATCATTTCTAATTTGTCATCATTTCAATCATATCAGTATGCATGTTTGTATTCTTGTAAACAAAGAGTGGGTAGTAATTGTTACAGCCATGTATACAACATTGAAAGACAAAGATACAGTGTTACAATGAGTCTAGTTTTTTTAGCTAAGGATTTCATATTCAATTTTCATAGGGGCTTGAAAAAATATATGGGCTGCATGATGCTTCCACGCAGAGCTGAATCCGGCCCGCACACTAGTACTGGTAAACCGCTTAGATGGTCTAAGCCTGTCCAGGAACCGCAGTGCGAGGCGGACTGTCCATGCTAATAAACCCTATTGGTTTCATTGGGCGACAGGGCTTGATATGTCATTTCATCTCGATGTCGGGTAAAAGTCCCACAAAATTGGAAGCAACGTCTCCAAAATGACCTTTACAGTGTTGACGGGGACGTTAAAACTCAAATCAAACAAAATATTCAATTTTGAAACAATTACCCACTAAGCAAACAGTACAGACCCAGATCAGATTGCTCCTGCAGGAACAGCCTTATTGGGGTCTACACTGTTTTCCATTTCATCTCCACATTTTGGACTCTTTGCTAGATTGCCAAATAAATCAGTTCAAATTTTAGGAGAAAAGGTGTCCTAAAACACTATTATTAAAGCTGGTGTAAAGAAGTAAATGAATGTGTTGTGTTTTTTGTTTCAGATCTGGATGACACAGTGACAGTGCTATGGGACCAGAGCTGAATGAAAACATTCTTTTTGACTAGAGAACCTGGGGATGGGGATGAAAAGGACTAGGATTTTTTCTTTTATCATGTTTTAAATTCATATATCCCATTTGGTGCATGTGATATATGAAATGAGATTTTTCACTGAACTTCAACTCAACAGCAGAGCCAAACTTAACAGCACTTGGCTGTTTTTTTTGTGTGTATGTTTTTTTTTTTTTCACTAATATTCACAGAATTTTCACATTCTACCAGGAAATATGAAATGAACTGTAAAAAAGCAAACCTTCGGAAGCGAGGATTAACAACATAGAACTGAAAACTATACAGTGTTCACGGTTTCACCAACATCAGCAAGGAAAAAATCACATTTGTGTGCAGTCAACACAAGTAACACAGGCAGTTTAGACAAGTCTTGAAATGTGTCAAGTGTGATAAACAAACATATATTATATATAACAATCAAATCACTGACATATAATATAACAATCAAATCAGTGACAGCACTGGTGTGTTGATTGTCTTGTCAGAGTGAAGATTGGGAAAATGGGCCTGAACATGGGACTTGGTCTGTTTTTTAGCTCACCGTCTCGTAGTGACGAGGTGAGCTTTTGGGATCACTTTTCGTCCGTCGTGCGTCCGTCCGTCCGTCCGTCCGTCCATAAACAATTCTTTAAACGACATCTCCTCCTAAACCACTGATCGGATTTTGACCAAACTTCACAGGAATGATCCTTATGTGGTCCCCTTTCAAAGTTGTTCAAATGGTTCCGGTCCGTTGCACATCTAGGTCATAGGAGCCAAAAACAGACTTTTTTCACCAAAAACTTAAAAAACCTTCTTCTCTGAAACCACAAGGCCCAGGTCTTTGATATTTGGTATGAAGCTTCATCTGGTGGACCCCTACCAAGATTGTTCAAATTATAGTGCTGGAGCCAAAAATGCCCCCGCTCCGGGGCCCTTTGGTTTTACATGGGCTTATATAGGGAAATTCTTTAAAAATCTTCTTCTCTGAAACCGTACGGCCCAGGTCTTTGATATTTGGTATGAAGCTTCATCTAGTGGACCCCTACCAAGATTGTTCAAATTATAGTGCTGGGGCCAAAAATGCCCCCGCTCCGGGGCCCTTTGGTTTTACATGGGCTTATATAGGGAAAATCTTTAAAAATCTTCTTCTCTGAAACCGTAAGGCCCAGGTCTTTGATATTTGGTATGAAGCTTCATCTAGTGGACCCCTACCAAGATTGTTCAAATTATAGTGCTGGAGCCAAAAATGCCCCCGCTCCGGGGCCCTTTGGTTTTACATGGGCTTATATAGGGAAAATCTTTAAAAATCTTCTTCTCTGAAAACGCAAGGCCCAGGTCTTTGATATTTGGTATGAAGCTTCATCTAGTGGACCCCTACCAAGATTGTTCAAATTATAGTGCTGGGGCCAAAAATGCCCCCGCTCCAGGGCCCTTTGGTTTTACATGGGCTTATATAGGGAAGAGCTTTAAAAATCTTCTTCTCTGAAACCGCAAGGCCCAGGTCTTTGATATTTGGTATGAAGCTTCATCTAGTGGACCCCTACCAAGATTGTTCAAATTATAGTGCTGGAGCTAAAAATGCCCCCCCCACACGGGGGCCCTTTGGTTTTACATGGGCTTATATAGGGAAAATCTTGAAAAATCTTCTTCTCTGAAACCGCAAGGCCCAGGTCTTTGATATTTGGTATGAAGCTTCATCTAGTGGACCCCTACCAAGATTGTTCAAATTATAGTGCTGGGGCCAAAAATGCCCCCGCTCCGGGGCCCTTTTGTTTTACATAGGCTTATATAGGGAAAATCTTGAAAAATCTTCTTCTTTGAAACCACAAGGCTTAGGTCTTCGATATTTGTTATGAAGCTTCAGCTAGTGGACCTCTATAAAGATTGTTCAAATTATAGCCCTTAGACCAAAAATGCCCCCGCCATGTGGCCCTTTGGTTTAAATAGACTTATATAGGGGAAATCTTTAAAAATCATCTTCTCTGAAACACAAGGCTTAGGTCTTTGATATTTGTTATGAAGCTTCAGCTAGTGGACCTCTACCAAGATTGTTCAAATTATAGCCATATGGCCAAAAATGCCCCTGCTCCGGGGCCCTTTGGTTTAACATAGACTTATATAGGGAAATCTTGTTTTACATAGACTTCTATATGCAGGGTAAACCTTTAAAATCTTCTTCTCTGAAACCAGAAAGCCCAGGTCTTTCATATTCGATGTGAAGCTTCATCTTGTGCGCCTCTACCAAGATTGTTCAAATTATAGCCCTGGGGCCAAAATTGACCCTGCCCGGGGCCCACTTGTTATACATTGGATCAGGTGAGCGAACCAGGGCCCTCTGGGCCCTCTTGTTTAGCTCACCTGACCAAAGGTCATGGTGAGCTTTTGTGACTGTGACATGTCCGGCGGCATCGTTTGTCATGCGTGCGTAAACTTATCTCTCTGGAGGCCACAGTTTTGATCTAATCATCATCAAACTTGGTCAGAATGATCATCATGACAATATGTCGGTCAAGTTCGAATATGAGTCATGTCTGGTCAAAAAATAGGTCAGTAGGTCAAACCACAGAAAACCCTTGTTAGCACTCTAGAGGCCACAATTGTAATCCAATCATCATCAAACTTGGTCAGAATGATCATCATGACAATATGTCGGTCAAGTTCGAATATGGGTCATGTCGGGTCAAAAAGTAGGTCAGTAGGTCAAACCACAAAAAACCCTTGTTAGCACTCTAGAGGCCACAGTTTTGGTCCAATCTTCCTCAAAGTTGGTCAGAATGTTCATCCTGACAATATCTCGGTCAAGTTTGAATATGGGTTATTTCAGGTCAAAAAGAAGGTCGTAGGTCAGATCATAGAAAAAACTTGTTAACACTCTAGAGGCCACAGTTTTGGTCCAGTTATCCTCAAACTTGCTCAGAATGATCATCCTGACAATATCTCAGTTAAGTTCGAATATCGGTCTTTTCGGGTCAGAGTGTTGACAAGGTTTTTCTGTGATTTGACATACTGAACTACTTTTTGACCTGACATGACCCATATTCGAACTTGACCCAGATATCATCAAGACAAATATTCTGGTAAAGTTTCATGAATATTGAAGCAAAAATGTGGTCTATAGAGGATGAACAAGGCAAATGTTGACGACGGACAAAAGGTGATCACAAAAGCTGACCTTGAGCTTTGCTAAGGTGAGCTAAAAACTTAACGCAAGTGTTTGGTATGATTATATATAATCAATCAAGTTGTAGTCTCACTACATCTGGCAGTTCTGTCTGTTAGTATTTTGTGTATGCATCTTTGCACGTGCTAATTTGTGTATGTATATAATCTCGCTTAGATGTAAATACCATTTTTCCTGAAATTTGTTGATCTTTGTATTAGACTAAGAGATTTTACTATTATAGATGGTTTGTATAAATTTGACAAATAAAATATCATTTATTAATACATATTGTTCTTCTTTAAAACCATTAAGCCATTATTTATAAAGAAATAAAATATTAGAACTGTACCATCATGACTATGCAAGAAATATTGGCAGAAAATAGGCCTAAATACAGATATGGTCTAACTTCGTCAATATGCCCATAAACCTCTTTAAATCCATGTTTGCCAATATGCTTCACTTGTGTGCGTCAGGTTGTAATCATCAACAGTCCTCAATTTTTCTGCTGAGCTGCAAGTCTAAAGTAGAAGTTAAACAAAGATCAGGAATCGATTCAATTAACTTACTCCACCCATCAAAGACACCAAAGGGAAAGAAACACAAACATGAAGCGACCAGACCATAATGGAAACCTAAACAAAGGAAGGCCATAAGGACATTTACTTTCCCACAAAATGGCCAAACGGCCATCCAAAATAAAAAGACACAAGTGATACACACAGTAAGTAACAAACAACAACATAAATAAACCGCCACAGAAGAACCGCCTTGGAACGGTCAGTGGAAAGAATTCCACTGTGGGGCTAAAATCGATTTTACATGGCCATAATCCTCGCCGTTACCTCTGTCCCGGTATACACTAATTTTGTTTAGTCCGCATGAAGGCTTCCCAACTCATCAGTGTAACTTCTCCGAGAACATGCAAATAAAAAAACTACAGAGATGAAACAAGGTAGAGGACTCGACACCATACAACAACAGAATTGCTGGAGCAAAAGAAAACCAACAATTAGACTCCGAGTTGGTCAAATTAAGTATGTTGGTACTTCTAGTGAATAGTGTCAAATGCCACAGATAGCTATCCACTCGGACCTACATTAAACTATAAATTCCTAATGTCCCTCAAAGTGGACTTTGCAAACAGTGTAGACGCAGATACGATGATGTAAAGCTGATTAGGGTCTGCACTGTTTTTCATAACACTGAACGGAAAAAATCCACTTGGCATTAAAGGGTTAAGAAAACATATACACTCCATATTTTTCAGTTCTGTGGTGTATTCCTTGCTTCCAAAGGATAACCCTTGTATAGAACATATTTAAAAGTCCTTCAGTTCTACCGTTTTTGTCTTTGTTTGTATTGGAGTTTTAACGACCCAAGCAACACTATTTAGGTCAGTCGGCCAGTTTACCTATTCACACTTTTCTTGGCTAGGCTTATACGTAAGTGGTTAACCAGTACAGTGCACGTTCTTCACCCACAAACTGACAACTGTCCTTGAATTAGCGGAAGGGAGAGAATGACCGCAGAAAAAAATAATGGTCAGTCTCAACGACTGCGGCAGGTATCGAACCTGCGTCCTAGACTCGCATTTGTCTTCTGTAAAACCGGGAGAAAGCTGAAAATTGTAGTAAAACAACATCCACCCCTGAAAAATTGAATGCATGTAACAAAGCCTATAATGAGGTATACAAGAACTTTTACCCCAAGTGTTTTAATATAACACTTTGCATGGAAGTGAATACATTTTTGTAGTCCACCAGCGTTGTCTAAGGTCTGCAGTTTATGTATAGTATGATAACTGGAGCACCGGAACAGGCTTCACAGCCTCTACGGTGTCTTCTTGTAATAGTCTTTTGGTATGGGTCAGGGGACAAACTTGTAGCGATGTTTTTTTTTTTGTTTATTCAAACACTGAAAAAATAAGGGACACTGATTAAGCATAATGGGCCGATCGTAGCTGGACTGATTCAGCAAAAGACGCGTGTACTCCATGTTTTTCAGCTCTGTGCAGTAGTCTTTCCTTCTATTATAGAACATTGTTCAGACTCGGCTTGAAACGCTTTCTAGTAGTGTGTTCGGAGCGTACGGACAGCGCATGGTAAGGTCAGGAGACACTGTTCATCCGCACAGTCTGGTAAGAACCCACACTTCCCGATGCCACAATCATAAGGTGTATACAAATGAACAGCTAATTTTTTCTTGATATAAATTATTGACTTACCGGACATGACAAAATCAAAGGTACGGTTGTTTGCTGACCGCACAGCCATCTACTCTGAAAGATGTAGAGTTCCTACAGCAGATCTTGCTCAACTCCAAGGGAACTTTATTGGGACATGGAGTTCAATCCAAGCAAATTTGTTGTCAAACATACAACAAGAGGTAGAGCTCCAGTCCAAAGTAAGTACTTCTTGCACGACCAGGTTTTGGAATCAGTTGCAAGTTACAAGTATTTTGAAGATCAGCAGCAACCTGTCCTTCAATAAACATATACAGAACATAACCACTCCAGGAAGTCGGTCATTGGGCTTCCTTAAGAGAAATATTAGATCCCAAAACCCAGCTTTAAGGCCATACGTGCAATGGAAATGGCTGCTGGCAAGTATTGCATTGCTGCCCACATTTGATTCTGTCAAGAGGGCAGTGGGCACAGTCAGCCACTCACTGCCTTAAATACAAGTGCATTGTTTTAACATTTTAGTCTGTAGACTGACAGTTTAACATCTTCACTCTGTCATCTTTCGTCTGTACGAATATGTATTATGGGAACTTTTTTTTATTTTTAACATACATGTATTCTCTACTAACATAGCATAGACGCGCACCTGCACGTAATCCCCGCGTGGGGGTGATTCTGTAAGAATAGATAGATAGATAGATAAGTACCTCTCATACCTTGCTTAACATCCCTCCTTTGCAAAGTACATTACCGAGAATTCGTCAGAAAATGTGATGCATCAACGGATATCCCATGTTTGTTTGTATTGGAGTTCACCGTCTCAGTCAACACTATTTTATGTCATTTTTGACTCGGTCATTTTACCTATCCACACTTTTCCCGTGCAGGCTTATAGGCCTACGTACGCGGTTAACCAGTACAGTGCACAATCTTCCGCCAGACACTGACAACTGGTCTTCTTGAATCAGCGGAAGGGAGCGAATGACCGTAGAAAAGATTTCATGATCAATCACCACGAAAGAATGTTGCCGACCCCGGCAGGTAACGAATCTGCGTCCTTTGATCACCAGTCACACGCGCATCCGATTGAGCTACCGTGGCTGGCGGACATCCACTGTACAGATTCGTTTGCAGCACAAAATGGGTCCATAAATGATTTTTCCAGTCTTTGATATTAGTTCGAAAAACGTTATGTGGGAAAGTAACTGTCATATAGTGAAGTTATTCTATGATGGGATGCATCGATTCCTGATCCATGCCTTCACTTCGATTTTGAGTAGTAACGGAGTCTGCTACCTTCGCATTCTTTAATTTGTGTTTTCTTTCAAACGACCATTTTCCTCGGAATTTATTGTGTTGCTGTTTGAAGATCTATAAACTTTCGTCTATACTTGCATCTAGCTGCAAAATTTGAAATGCTTATATAAGTGTGCGTTGCTTACGTATATTTCCGAGTCTGTTGTATATAAGAAAATCTTAATATTGTAGGAGTTGCGTTTTCTAAGTTCTGTTCACGAATGGCTACACGTGCTACCACACGGACGGCTGTGCCCTTGATTTATATTTCATGGCTGACTGGCTTTAGACTGGCTGTTAGTGTTAGAGTGCTGTAATTTCATACAAATTGTTTTTCATTCGGGTTGAATATATTGCCTCTTCAGATTTGACGACTGGGAGTATTACCAAATTACATTATACTGACAGCGATGCAAACACTCCAAAGTAGAAGTAAAACAAAGATCAGGAATCGATACAATTAAATTACTCCACCCATCAAAGACACCAAAGACACAAGTCTCCTCTCATATGCTTGGCGTGAAGCCCCCTATTTTAGTCGGACGCTCCACCGTCTGAGTTACTTGTACCAGTGGTTTTAGTCGGCAAACCATTTGTAAAGACCAAACAGATCATACGCCTTTGGTCTATATCGGCATTTTTAAGTGTATGTTTGGAGTATGGAGTTCGAAATTAGACTTATTCCGTAATAGCAAAATATAGTAAAATATCAGTGAGTGTTGGGGAAAGTCGCGAATCCCAAGCCAAGTTCACACACATTTTATTTCAAATACTACTCCAGTCATTCCACTCTCGAATGTACACATTGTTTACATGCAGGATGTTGGAATGGCCCACATAATTATCCGTCAGTCAAACACTAAATAGACGACAAATCGTCAAACCACGCCATCAAGGCGGAACCAGTGGAAACAGAAATTTTCACGCAAGCTTGAAATTTCAGAAATTTCCATCTGATTACCGCTCTGCTCATGTACATTAGGGGCATGGAACCTTTTTGAGAAGTTGGAGGAGCTTCTCCGCTGGATGTGTTAATCAAAAATCAAAAGTAAAGAAATAATCACCGAAAAACGCCGCAAAAATCGACTTAAGTTCATGCCCATGATACGTTTTCTTACCAAGTGTAATCAAATCATCTCAACTGTTTGTAGAGTTAACGCGATTACAAGGTTATACTATCAAAGGAGACAACTCAAATACAGTGGTACCAAGAGTTTTGATTTTTGTAAATTACACGTATACAATATACCGTCAATTTACCTCAAAGAGTATAAGAATGATTGTGATCACAAGTTTCATTGCCAGGGGCAAATGCCATGACACCTAGAGTTGTGGTTCTTGTGCATGGCATACCTTCTCAACCTAATGCATATTTAACTAAGTACCATCAATACACCTCAAAGGGTATTGGAGTCCGGGTGATCATAAGGTTATATTGTCAGGGCAGATAACCAAAATACCATGGCACCCAGTTTTGGTTTTAGTGCATGACACGCTTTTTCAATCACATATACAGTTGTACTAAGTGGTAGTCGCAGATACGATTGAGTAGGCGGAGCTATTCACGTGTTGCCACTATATGTCATATTCGCCGAGTCCACCAGAGGATTCGGTAAAGTGTCTTTTGCATGCTTTCTGCAGGCGGAGCAACTGACCATATATACACCACAGCTTACCGACTGACGCCAGACTGAGCGCTATATCCACTGGACCTATTCGGCCCGGGGACAAGTCTCGATAAAACAGTCTCCATCCCCTTCATCATAGTGTAGATTATATTTTCTAGTCATTTGGGATCTTTGATTCTATTTTGGAGTTTTGAAAATCTATGTATTTGAGTCACTGATGATGCCTTACTTTTCGGAACTAGCTAGTCTGGCCCAGACAACCAGTACACGCCATAACACTGACTTTTCTGTGTAAAATATAGATTTGTTATCCATAGTTTTAGGTAAAGCCAGTTGTGCAACCAAACAATATACATTTATTTCTCCTAAAAGCAATATGTTATTTGTACTCGTGACCAATGTTTTGTGGTTCAATGAAATATTTATCAGTATAGCCCTATTATCTAGAAATATTTAAGTTTTGTGAAAATACGAGTAAGGCAGTTTCAGTTTTAAATACAGTGCATGCAGTGTGAAACTTTGATAGAAATAATAACAATTCTGCCGAAGGCTATGGCACACCTGTGGAGGCGCGAACTTAACGAACCATGGAATGTAGGTCAAGGGCAAGTTGGATGCTTGCATAAAACTTGACATCCCTGGATGCAAGCTTGTTCCACCTGTTATAAACAAGAATTCCACAGAAGACGGCGACGCACCTGCTAGGGCAAATGTCACAGGAGCCACAATCAGACCATGATTATGAGTGAGAGTTTGTGAGTTTTACGTCTCACCAACTGTTAAGGTCATATGGAGAGAGGACCGCGGTTTAAAGACCCATCCGTAAGTCTAGAGGAGCTCGGGATCGATCCGGCAACCCCTGGTTTACAAGGCGAGTAGCATAAACACTTCACCACGAACGCTTCTGTGAACGTGGTTATTTAATAAATTTATTTCATACTTAGCAGTTGATAGTTCAAAGTCTCTGGACCGTAATATATAAGTCTGGTCTGGAATATTAGTTTTGTATGATAAGATTTTTGTTAAAACAAGAAAAAAAGTTTTGCTGTTTTGACAAACTGTAGCCTCCCTTGGAAGTGTACCCATTTTGTACTGGAAACCCCTGAACGGCTAATTGGCAAACAGTGCAGGACCAGACTAGACGCCACAGAACACGGCCTCTGATCAGGGCCTAAACTTTTTGCAAAAAGTTCAGCCAATTTGCAAACTTTGAAGAAAACAGAACCTGACAACCCTAATTTTAAAATGAACCTGTGCTATATATAAGGTGGGTGATTCCATTTGGTACAAAAGGGTTAAAGAAGTAAACCTGTTTTTTTTTTTTTTTTTTTTTCATTTATTGTGAGACTTTGGCTATGCATGCTTTGTATTGATTCTTCTACTTCTTTTGAACTGTCAGTTTGTCAATTTCTGCTAAATTCGTTTTGATATTGCAGAAAAAAGATAGACCATAGATAATTAACTGGACATTAAAATCACCTTGCTTGATTTCTCTGTCAGGTACAGGGTGGTTTTATTGCTTTTCAGTCACTCAGGAGCATCTGGGCTGATTAATGTGTTAAGAATTCTTCTTAATGGTTAAGAACCTTTTTTAATCGTTTAGAAGGTCTCTTTACAATATAGTCAGCAGCAGAAACGACTTCTGATTGGCTGAAAGAGCAGAAACGTCACAAACCGCAGTCTAAGCAAAGCTGAGTAGTTGTAGGTTTTATAGTTGAGAAGATATAGAATGTCAAAGTAAAATGTGTAAAAGTCACTGGAGTGCCAAAAAAAAAAATAGGTCAATGTACCTGCAAAACCCGTACCTTGAGGAGATACACTATGCAAGGTATAGTGGTTGCAGGTCTTATTGTTAAGGAGATGCCTAGCGTTGACGTAAAAAGTGACTGGAGCACAAAACATAGGTCAATGTCGCCGGGTCAGGGTACCTGCAGAGTCAGTACAACTAGGAGAAGCAATATGCAAGGTTTGATGGTTGGAGGCATTTTATTTGAGATCTCGAACATCCACGTCAATTGCGTTAAAGTCACTGGAGCGCAAAATATATGCCAAGGTCACCTGGTCAATGTGTATAACAAGTCAGAAGGTCGGGAAGGTTTAAAAGCTTATTAGTATTGTAGTTAATTACAATACAAACATTAGTCGTAAATCTGGAACTTCGACATAAAATGTTTACAGACGGACGGACAGACGGAGTCAACGCCTATGTCGCACCCTACTACAAGCAGGTGCAATAATGATGCTAAACGGACTTTAACCTTAGGGTGAATGCTAGGTCTGATCCAAAAAGATCACACAGTGAGTGGACCATAAAATGTAGGTCAATGGCAAATATGAATGCTTGCAACGTAAAGGGTATGTTGGTTGGTAACTGATGCTTTGTCTCTGGTTGGACCCATCGGAGTCTAACTGTTGGTTTTCTTTTGCTCCAGCATTTTAGTGGTTTCGTGCTGTCGAGTCCTCACCATTGTTTCATCTCTGTGGTTGTTTGACTTTTGTGTTCACTGAGATGTTGCACTGATGAGTTAGGAAGCCTTCACGCGGACTGAACAAATTATTTGTCTAAATCGCGACGGAAGGGCGAGGATTGTGGCCACGTAAAATCGGTTCGTGGCCCCCTCCCCAGTGGAATTCGTTTCCGCAGACCGTTCCAAGGTGGTGGTTTTTGTCGCTTGTGTTGGTTTATATAGGTGTCTTTTCGTAATGTCATGTCTCACAGGCCGGTGAAAGGAAACGGTGTGCTTTACCTATTTGGCCGCAGAGACATTTGTCACCGCCGTGAAATGAACAACTTTATATATAGAAAACTGGGAAAGTAACAGTTACTGTCCTTTTGGCTTTCCGGTGTTGATGTATCCATTGGGGCCTGTTGTTTCATGTTTTTTTTCCCTTTAGTGTCTCTGGGGATGGGGGTGGGGAAGCTGTGGGTTAATTGTATCGATTCCTGATCATTGCTTCCACTTCTACTTTGCATAGATGCAAGCTTGTACCACCTATCATTAACGAAGCCCGTGCAGTTCTTAAGAAATGGACATCAGGGTGAACGCTAGAGTTGGCACAATAGTTCATAGTGAACTATACGGTATAGGTCAATGTCAAATATGAGCGCTTGCATTAAAATGCTATCTCTAGATACCAAGTATCATTAATAAAGCTTTAATAGCTCTTGAAAATGGACTTGAAGATATCTGAGGGTCACTGATGAGGCCTAATTGGCCGAAACTAGCTAGTCTGGCCCAGAAAACATGTATACTCGATATTGTTCACTTCTGTGGTGTATTCCTTGCTTCCAAAGGATAACCCTTTTATAGAACATATTGACCATTTAGGAGAATGCAAGAGTTGTTGCAAATGTTGACGGACTGACACACGGAAGGACAACAGGCGGAAAACCAGACGCCTGTATCACTGCAGGCATCACAAACACAGAAGTTCTAAAAGCCTATCTAATGAAAGATTTCCTTTATAGTATACAGTAACAGGTGGGTATACAATACATAGGCATTTAAGCTAATAAGACCGATTGCACAAATATCACCACCACTAGATGCAACAAGAATTCCGCAGAAGGTAGCGTCGCACCTGCTGGGGGCAAAAGTCACAGGAGCCACCATCAGAACGTAGTTATTAAACAAGGCCTCAAATGCGAAACAAATCCCCTCGCACAAGACAACTTCATATGTGGAAAACGCTGAACTGGCAAAAGTCCAACTTGCTTGAGATATAAGGTTCTAGGGATATGACAATGTTTCTCTAAAAATAGCCATAGTGCCCTTGACTTGCGGCCATGACCTTTGAAGTAGATCTTGCTCGAGATATTATCATAAGCATCTTTTGTGTGAAGTTATATCAAAATCTGTCGAGGTACCTGCATAGACTGTACATCTAGGAGAAGAATTTTGTAAGATTTGACGGTTGTAGGCCTTTTATTTGAGATCTGGAACTTCGATGTAAAATGTGCCAAGTCACTGGAGCGTATAATATAGGTCAGGGACACCAGGCCAAATTTTTATGGTCGTAGGCCTTTGCTTTGAGATCTGGCACATCGACGTAAATTCTGTCAGTCACTGGAGTGTAAAATATTGATCAAGGTCACTAGGTCAAGATACCTGCCAAGTCGGCACATCTAGAAGCACTATGCAAGATAATATGGTTGTAGGCCTTTTATTTGAGAAGATCTCGAACATCCGACGTAATCTGTGTCAAAGTCACTGCAGCGTCAAATATAGGTCAATGTCACCGAGGGAAGGTGCTTGCCTAGTCAAGAGCTCAGGGAGATGTTTCATGAAAATTTTGATGGTTGTTTAGTCAGATAGTTGATTACAATACAAACTTCGGCATAAATGTAGAACTTCGACATAATGGTCAAAGTCACTGGAGTGCAAAATATAGGTCAAAGTCACCTTGTCAAGGTGCTTACAAAGTCAGAAGGTCAGGGAGATGTTTCATGTAAGGTTTGATGGTAGCTAAGGTTTGCAGTTGGCTTAAATCAAAACCTTGACGTAAATGTCGAATTTCGACGTAAATATTAACAGACGGATGGACGAACAGGTGGATGAACTGACGGAAAAGCGGACGCCTATGCCGTACCCTACTACAAGTAGGTGCGACAAAAAGGTCTGTTTATCAAAATAAGAAATAAAAACAATGGAAGAGGTTTATATATATAAATATAATTTTAAGTTTATTAATAACTACTCAGCATCCACGTACATGTATCAAACAAATGAAACTTACAGAGATTAAAAATATAAATATTTGAACCCATCTGAAATTATGTAATATAAAACATTATCGCCTGCCTTGGTAGCTTATTTGGATGCATGTATGACTGGTGATCAGGAGGTTGTGGGTTCGCTACCTGTCAGGGTCTGCAACATTCTTTTATGGATACTGATCATGAAATCTTTTCTTCAGTCATTCTCTCCATTCTGCTAATTCAAGTAGTGCAGTTGTCAGTTTCTGGCAATGAACACACTGTTCTTGTTCACAACTTACGTATAAGCCTGTCCAGGAAAAGTGTGGACAGGTAAACTATCTGGAACCTGGTCAAACGACTCGAGTATGGACCCATGTAATACACAAGTTTTGTTGGTATTTTGAATTATGCCATTCAGATTTATCAAAAATATGTTTGTGTGGTTGATGGTGTGTCTTTGATGATGGATCTGTGCGATTAGATGGACCTGCAAAGTCATCATAATTACCATTTTATTATTGATACAAGCGGTTGCTACTAGCATATATATAAACAATGGATGCTGAACCGGACAATAAAACTGCCAGATCGGCATTTAAATAACTTGTGTGAAAACAGTTTTTTTACGCCAAGACATTATTTTATTTTATTGCATATAAATATAAGGACATACATGTACTAAATAAACCAATGTGTTGTTATTGAATAGGAAACTCTGTTTTCTACTCTGCAATAAAAGTCCAAATTTACCTAACAAGAGGGCCATGATGGCCCTGGATGGCTCACCTGATCCATAGAGTAACAAAGGGGCCCCCGGGGAGAGCCATTAATGACCCAGGGCTATAATGTGCATAATGTTGAGGTAGGTCTAAATAGGTGAAGCTTCATACCAAATATCAACAAAGGCTATAATTTGAACAATCTTGATTAGGGTCCACTAGATGAAACTAAACACCAAATATCAAAGACCTGGGCCTTGTGGTTTCCAAGAAGAAGATTTTTTTTAAAGATATTCCCTATATAAGCCTATGTAAACCAAATGGCCCCGGGGCTTGGGTGTTTTTTTGGCCTCAGGGCTATAATTTAAACAATCTTGATAGAGGTCCACTAGATGAAGCTTCACACCAAATATCAAAGACCTCGGCCTTGCTGTTTCAGAGAAAAAGATTTTCAAAGATTATCTCTATATAAGACTATGTAAAACCAAAGGGCCCCGGGGCGGGGGCATTTGTGGCCCGAGGGCTATAATTTGAACACTCTTTGTAGAGGTCCATTAGATGAAGCGCCATACCAAATATCAAAGACATGGGCCTGACAGTTTCAGAGAAAAAGATTTTTCAAGATTTTCCCTATATAAGTCTATGTAAAACCAAAGGGCCCCGGAGGGGAGGGGGCATTTTTGGCCCCAGGGCTATAATTTGAACAATCTTGGTAGAGGTCCACTAGGTGAAGCTTCACACCAAATATCATAGACCTGGGCCTTGCGGTTTCAGAGAAGAAAATTTTTAAAGATTTTCCCTATCTAAGTTTATGTAAAACCAAAGGCCCCCGGGGCAGGGGCATTTTTGACCCCAGGGCTATAATTTGAACACTCTTGAAAGAGGTCCATTAGATGAAGCTTCACG
Organism: Lucinisca nassula; assembly: GCA_963580285.1. Classification (NCBI taxonomy): domain Eukaryota; kingdom Metazoa; phylum Mollusca; class Bivalvia; order Lucinida; family Lucinidae; genus Lucinisca; species Lucinisca nassula. Next base: position 21,512,163 of record OY757016.1, on the reverse strand, counting down.
CCAAATATCCAAGATCTTGGCCTTGCGGATCCAGAGAAGAAGATTTTTAAGGATTTTCCCTATAAATGCCTATGTAAAACCAAAGGCCCCCGGGGCGGGGGCGTTTTTGGCCCCAGGGCTATAATTTGAACAATCTTGAAAGAGGTCCACTAGATGAAGCTTCACGCCAAATATCCAAGATCTGGGCCTTGCAGTTCAAGAGAAGAAGATTTTCAAAGATTTTCCCTATATTAGCCCATGAAAAACCAAAGGCCCCCGGGGCGGGGGCATTTTTGGCCCAAGGGCTATAATTTGAACAATCTTGAAAGAGGTCCATTAGATGAAGCTTCACACCAAATATCCAAGATCTGGGCCTTGCGGTTCCAGAGAAGAAGATTTATAAAGATATTCCCTATATTAAGCCTATGTAAAACCAAAGGTCCCCGGGGCGGGGCATTTTCGGCCCCAGGGCTATAATTTGAACAATCTTGGTAGAAGTCCACTAGGTGAATCTTCACACCAATTATCAAAGACCTCGGACTTGCGGTTTCAGAGAAGAAGATTTTTAAAGATTTTCCCTATATAAGCCCATGTAAAACCAAAGGACCCCAGGGCGGGGGCATTTTTGGACCCAGGACTATAATTTGAACAATCTTGGTAGAGGTCGACTAGATGAAGCTTCATACCAAATATCGAAGACCTGGCCTTGCGGTTTCAGAGAAGAAGATTTTTAAAGTTTTCATTTAAAAAATCTATTTTTAGCTCCTGTGACCTATATGTGCAACAGACCGGAACCATTTGAACAACTTTGAAAGGGGACCATTCCTGTGAAGGGGACCATTCCTGTGAAGTTTGGTCAAAATCCGATCAGTGGTTTAGGAGGAGATGTTGTCTGAAGAAAAAGTTTACGCACGCACACACGCACGACGGACAAAAAGTGATCACAAAAGCTCACCTCGTCACTACGTGACAGGTGAGCTAATAAAACATAGCAAATCTGTACAAAGCAATATCGCGATACTGTATCGTATCACCTATCTGGGATCGCGATAGTATCATGATGCATTTTTTTCTGGCGATACCCAGCTCTACACGCAGAGCTGAAACCGACCTGCACATGAGAACTGGTAAACCGCTTAGAGGATCTAAGCCTGCCCAGGCAAAGCGGTGCGTGTCGGCCCGGCCATGCTTATAAACCCTATTGGTTTCATTGGGCCGCAGGGCTTGAGATGTCATTTCATCTCAATGGCGGGTAAAAGGCCCACAAAATTGGAAGCAGCGTCTCCAAATTGACCTTTACAGTGTTGATGGGGATGTTAAACCTCAAATTAAAACCTTTCAAGACAATTGGCCAAGTGTTTTTGGAGGAGATATTTCAAGGTTTTTACCATATTTCGGCATGCCAGCCATTTCGGTCATGTGATCTGAACCATTGCAACAAACTAGCCTGGTCTCATTGATTTTCTTTCTTTTTTTTTTATTTGATGTTTTACATGCCCGTCAAAACTATTTAGGTCATGTTGGAAATGTTGCTTCCAGTATTGTTGGAAGCCCTGCCACCCAAACAAACCAAAACAAGAGTCGGACCCGCACAACTTGCCTTGGCAGGTTTAGACACTTTAAGCGGTTTAGCAGTACTCATGTGCACAATCGGTACTGAGCCATTGTCAAAAGGCTGCATTTGAAATTTAACCTAAATTGGCCCAGCCATTACATGAATAGGGAAACTGTCCTTTGAAATGTCAATCCAAAACACTTGGGCCAACTTGGTCACCGAATGATATTTGAAACTCAAAGAGATCCATTTTTTACCTATCTCATGTCATAGACCACAATGACTTGTTTTAAGTTTTACGAATACAATAGCCTAAGAAATCAAATTTGGCCATTAAAACAAAACTTTTTCTCACAAACCACTAGGCCACCAGAACCACTCCAACCGAATTTCATATGAAAAGTTTTAGGAACAAAGATATTAAAATAATATATCCCTGGTCACATGACCAATATGACCGTCATGCACATTTAAGGTAAAAGCCCGTCAGAAATCTTCTCCGAAACCAGTGGATCAATGACCATGAAACTTGGCTTGTATCTAGCATTGGGGACTTGAGCCAATCATGGTTTGTTCAAATAATGACCCCAGGATGACCTTGACCAATTTTATGCCATGGTCAACTTTGGTTGCATTGGCTTTTGTATGGAAAAAAGTCAAAACAGTGTACTTATTGGAAACGATGCAGCCTGTGATGCGAATATTGTAGTTGCAGTTTGCTAAATGAGTAAATAAAACTACAATGAGTATTTAAAGTCAATGTCATTTTTTTACCTTGACCCAAGTTCTTTCAGCTATTAAACAGAAAATAGAGAATATTTGATTTTTTTCTTCAGTTTTCTTTGTTTGATTTGAAGTTTAACATCACTGTCAACACTGAATAGTTTATTTTGGAGACGTTGTTTCATATTTTGTGGGACTTTTACCTTACACTGAGAAGAAATGACATCTCAAACCCTGCCTGATTTTTTTCAATGTAAGATCGATTTTTATTTCATCGAATGAACACCAAAAGAAGTATTTTCACAATTGGTGAAGCCACGAGTGAAAAAAAGTTCCTTTGTGTTCATGAGTGAAATAAAAATTGATCTTACACTGAAAAAAAATATAAATTTGTTTCTTTAAAGCTTTATATTGTCATTTATAATGTGATTTCAAAGCGTCACTCAATCATCACCAAAATTCATATGAAAGCTTTTACAGGTTTTGGGAACAAGAAAATTAAATATGTGTTTAGTCACATGACCAATATGGCCACCACGCCCATATATGATAAAAAAACTTTAAAAAGCTTCTTATGCGGAATCATGTGGTCCAATTGCCTTGAAACTTGATTTAAAGCGTAAGGATCTCGACTCATAATTTGATCAAATAATTACTCCATCTTGGAAACTATTGTTGCCTGCTAACATTAAATTTGTGTATGGGCTGGAAAATTCTGCACAATTTCACTTGTGATTACGAATACATGCCAATACAAATACATTGTAAACTTTACTGCCGAAATAAACGAAAATTTTAAGATGAAAAATTGTGATATTTTTATTTCTGCTCAAAATATAGATTATGGATACTCCTTAAAACTGCCTCATCCCCACAATCTATATTTTAGAGGAGAAATAAGAAAAATAAGATTGTTTCCCTGTAAACCCCAGTTTTACTATCTATAGTATGTGCATGTAAGTGTTGTCTGAGGGGGTCAAAATTATATAGGTGTGCTTTCATGATGTACTGCATTTCCTACCAAGGACATGTAGTTTCTGGTAAATTTTACAGGGAGCAGATAAAATTTTTGCTCTTAGGAACCAGCGGACCAAAGGTCTTTAAACTATAACTTTGGCATTGCTGGCCTCGGTAGCTCAGTCGGCTACGCCTCTGACTGGTGATCAGGAGGACCTGCCAGGGTCAGCAACATTCTTTCGTAGATTAATCATGAAATCTTTTCTGTGGTCATCCTCTCCCTTCCCCTGATTTAAGAAGGGCAGTTGTCAGTTTCTGGTGAAAGAATGTGCACTGCACTGGTTAACTGCTTAAATATAAGCCAGCCCAGGAAATGTGGCTAAACAGTGCTAAGTAAACTGATCAGCTCTAAAATTACTTAGTGATGACTGGGCCGTTAAACCCCAATATAATCAAACATACAAATATATTTAGCATTAGCAACTCATGGCCCATTTTAATTTATTCAAATGATGAAAAGCATAAACTTATGGGATAGAGGAAAATGTTTTTGTCACATGACCAAGATGGCTGCCAGGGTAAAAAAAAATCGAAATTCTCAGAAACCAAAAGGCACCAAATACACTAAGTGCTCAGGTCTGCAGTCCAGGACCATCAGTCCACCAGTTTAAGATTCTTTCCATAACTGGACAGGGTGGTCATCATGGTCATAAGACCTTGAGCAAACAAGCCAACGTTCATTCCCCCATTGTCAGCCAGTTGCATATGCAGTTAATTGAAACTGACTCGCTCTTTAAGCACATGTCAGGTTGAGGTTGTATATTCCTTTTCCATGTCACTGCAATACACTTGTATGTGTTTATATTCTTCAAGCTTTGCTTATCTCATATCGGTAGTCACAATTTTATGTGTTTAAGGCTGTAATTAGCTGTCTCCTCTGTGATGTAAACTTAGGTTTCACAAAGTTCCCTTTCACTTGTACAGTGTTATCTCTAGAACAATATTCAGTAGTCAGTACAGATGTCTTTATTGTCATGCTATAACATTCAATAATCTAACTGCCTGCTCTGTATATCTACTGAGACTTCACATAAAGTACCAACAGCACTGTAACCTGAAAAAAATAAAATATATACACACGGTAAATGGTACTTGCAACTAAAGCAACAAAGGCTAAGTGTGAAACATACTGATGCCCCCACCCAAGTGCCAACTTTAAAACAAAGGGATTAAGTAAAACTTTTACACATGCCTGAAGTTGGCCAGAAAATGTCAAAAGTGGCAAAAGCCATACAAAACACACTAGAATTGGTAGCATAATGCCAAGTGCAGTTCAGGTGTAATAATATTGCCTGCACAGGGTTTATACAAGAAATATGTTGCGCCTGCAGGGACGCAAAGTCAACAAACCATGACATCTAGGCAAGGTCAAACATAGATGCTTACATAAAAGTTGCCATTCTTAAATGCAAGCTTGTACTACATGTAAGTATCATTAATGAAAGCTCTAATAATTCTTGAGAAATGAGTGAGTGTTTGAGTTTTACTTTCCACCAACAGCTAAGGTCATAAGGAGATGGGACCTCGGTTTAAAGACTCATCCGAAAGTTTGGAGAAGCCCAGGATCGATCCTGTGATCCCTGGTTTACAAGGCGAGTAGCCTAACCACTACCCTACGGAGGCTTCTCCTTGAGATATGAACTTAAACATTAGGGTTTTGTTTGTTTGATTTGAGGTTTAACGTCCCTGTCAACACTGTAAAGGTCATTTTGGAGATGTTCCTTCCAAGTTTGTGGGACTTTTACCCGACAATAAGATGAAATGACATCTCGAGTCCTGTCACCCAATGAAACCAATAGGGTTTATTAGCATGGACGGTCTGCCTCAGACCGCAGTTCCTGGACAGGCTTAGATCCTCTAAGCGGTTTACCAGTACTAGTGTGCCGGCTGGATTCAGCTCTGCGTGGAAGCATCATGCAGCCCATGTATTTCTTCAAGCCCCTATGGGTGGGGGCAAACCATTAGGGAGAACGCTAGGGTTGTTGCAATATTTTATAAAGTCAGTGAACCATAAAATATAGGTCAAGATCAAATATGGATGCTTGCAGTTAAGTTTCCATCTCCAGATACAAGTTTGTACCAAGTACATGTATCATTAATCAATTTAATGAAGCTCTTATAGTTCTTGAGAAATTAACATGAGTATTTGGGTGAATGCTAGGGTGGTCGCAATATTTTACAGAGTCAGTGAACCATGAAAGTAGGTCAAGTCAAATATGGATGCTTGCATTTAAGTTGCCATCCTTTAGATACAAGTTTGTACCAAGTGTCATAAATGAGCTCTTATATGTGTAGTTCTTGAGAAATTAACATGAATGTCGTATATGGATGCTTGCATTTAAGTTGCCATCCCAGGATTCAAGTTTGTACCAAATATCTCTTATAGTTCTTGAGAAACAAACTTGACCATTAGGGTGAAGGCTAGGGTAGTCGAAATAGTTTACAAAGTCAGTGAACCATAAAATGTAGGTCAAGGTCAAATATGCATGCTTGCATTTAAGTGGCCATCCGCAGATACAAGTTTGTACCAAGTATCATTAATGAAGCTCTTATAGTTATTGAGAAATAAACTTGACCTTTCCGCCACCGCCCATTGGGGCTTGAAGAAATAGATGGGCTGCATGATGCTTCCAGTCCGAGTTGGACCGTCCATGCTTATAAACCATATTGGTTTCATTGGGCGACACAACTTGAGATGTCATTTCATCTCAATTTCGGGAAAAAGTCCCACAAAATTGGAAGCAACGCCTCCAAAATGACCTTACTGTGTTGACGGGGATGTTAACCCTCAAATCAAACAAACAAACAAAAACTTGACCATTAGGGCGAACGCTAGGGTGGTCGCAAATGCTGACGCCTTGACAAGTGGACCCCTTGACAAACGGATGGACAGAAGGATGAACGGATGGAAAACAGGGCGCTTATATCGTGCCATGTTAATAGCAGGGGCGACAAAAATAATCATTTTTAGCAAAGCAGGGGACATAACTCTGTAATCTCCCGACAATGCTAGTTTTTCAAAGTCTTCTGAGCCTTTAACCCTGACTTACTTGTACGTAAGTTTCAGGAAGATCTGATCAAAGATAAACGCGCTACGGTGATGACAAGGTTAAAAATAGGTATTTTCAACAATCAAGGGGACATAACTCTTAATGTGCTGATTTGGTCGGTTTTCGGACTCATCTGAGTTTTCATCCCTTGTCACCATGCACATAAGTTTCAGAGACGTGATCAAAACTGAAAGCCCTATGGTGATGACAAGCATTTTCCCATTGTAAGTCAATGGGACCTTGTGATTGCCATAGCAACCAAAGTTTTCATTCAATTTAAAAAAAAAAGTTTATGTCACCAATGCCCCACCAGAGGCATGCTACAGATGAGAAATGGTTGAGATATGTCGATATAACTGGTCAAAAGTGTGGATGGCCAGATGATGCACGCCAGATCAGTTCACCCACTATGCTATAAGCTCCCCTGGAGCCTTCCGTCCGGGTGAGCTAAAACAGATGCTCATCTGGATGAGGTTATATTGTGCCACGTTAGCCAACTTGTTTTCAGGTCGGATTGCAGTCCTGAATCTGCATGCTGCCATGATGCTTGCTGATAAGGTTTCTGAACAACTCAATAATCAATATGAATCTGAATCAGTATTCAGATCTATGTTTGTGCTGATAATTTTTTGTTCTGTGGTCCTTGCTTCTTAATGATTAGGATAACCTTTTTTAAAGCTGGTGTTAGGGGAACTTCTGGCAGCCGTAGTCTTCCTGTCTCTCACTTTAGTGTACAAATTTGAACACTTCAGTTCTTCTGCTGATTCAAGAACCTGCCCAGGAAAAGTGTGGATCTATAGGTAAACTGATTGGCTCAAAAATGACTAATTAGTGTTGACTGGGACGTTTAAACGAACATTAGAAACAAATGCACCATACATTGTTTAACAGTACATAGTATTAGATAAGGCTGATCTGAAAGTGAATTTAAATGTATCCATTCCTGATCATTGCCTACACTTATTTTAGAAGGGTGATCTGCCGGTACAGCTTTAAGAGATCATACAGTCACCATGTTAAGTTTGTCTTCCCTTTCTTTTTATGTACTGCACTTTTTCATCAGCTTAGTTGATTTTAGAAATTATTACAAAGGCTAGTAAATATATGCACTCACATCTTGGAGATATAGATTGAGCTGCATGGTGCTTCCAAGCTGAGCTGAAACCGGCCGCACAGGAATACTATTAAACCGCTCAGAAAGTCTAAGTCTGTCCAGGCAAAGTGGTACGAGTCGGACCATCCATGCATACATTAGGCAGCAGGGCTAGAGGTGTCATTTCATCTCAATGTCAGTAAAAATCCCACAAAAACTGGAAGCAATGTCTCCAAAATGACCTACATGTAAACAGTGTTGATTTGGACATTAAACCTCAAATCAAACAAAAAAAATAAAATAAAAATAAACACTCACATCTTTAGATCAAAAGAATCAGTAAACAACTGGACTGTTGGCATTGTCTGAACATATTTTATCATCACATTGTCAGCAGTCATCAGAACTCGAGGACCTGAAATAAAATGCAAACACATTACTGAAGCCAAGCTTTACCATTTGAAACATACCAACTAAACAGTAAAATATTGGTTGTTTTTTTTTTTAGTTCACCAGAGCTGCAGGCCCCAGGGGAGCTCATAGGATAGGCAGTTGTCCGTCATCTGCGTCGTCTGTCTTGTGATGTCAACACTTTCAAAAGACGTCTCTTCTGAAGCCAATCATCCGATTGGGCCCTTAATTTATCTGAAGCATCCTTGGGCTGGGGGGATTGAAAGTTTTTGTTTTTATTGAAATTCGGCATTTTAGATATTATTAAGTCAAGCAAAGTTTACTAAAAAAGCAAAACTGTGGCCTCTATAGTGCACCCAGACAAAATTTGACCCTGTGACCTTATACACGTATTTAATCCAACATGACCCATATGCAAACTCGATAACAGCAAAACAAATATTCTGGCACAGCTTTGTGAAAATCCGAGAAAACCTATGGCCTCTGGAGGGTGAATAAGGTTTTTACGACTTTCGGCCTAGTGAGTCGTGACATGGCTTTGGATCAGAAATGACCCATAATCGAACTTGACCGAGATATCATCAAGTCAAACATTCAAGTCATTCCCTATGACTGCACATCCGTGATCTAAAATGGCATGTAATATCTCCAGAAACGTTCTGATATTTTTCTTATGCCTAGTCCAAACATAGATTATGTGTGCTCATTGGAACCGACTGATTGAGGCAGTGGTTCTAACGAGTACCCACAATGTTTTTGAACAAAAGAAAGGAAAATAACCTACACCCCCATGAACTCCACTTTTCCCTATAGATATAAAATTGGCAGGATGGGTCTTCATTATACAGACTAACTAACCCAATGTAAAGTTTCATGAAGATTGAAACTGTAACAAAACTGTGGAACCGATGAAGGAGCTGTCTGAACTGTTTGCCCAGACCTGTCTGTACCAACTCTAAGGATCATTATTGTATTCAATAATATATGATTATCCCGACACTTTTCGAAGAAGAAGGTTTTGTTTGTTTGTTTGATTCGAGGTTAAACGTACCCATCAACACTGTAAAGGTCATTTTGGAGATGTTGCTTCCAATTTTGCGGGACTTTTACCTGACATTGAGATGAAATGACATCTCAAGCCCTTCCGCCCAGTGAAACCAATAAGGTTTTTAAGCAAGGACGGTCTGACTCGCATCACATTGCCTGAGCAGGCTTAGATCCTCTCAGGGGTTTACCTCTAATTGTGTGCAGGTCAGTTTCAACTCTGGGTGAAAGCATCGTGCAGTCCATCTATTTCTTCAAGCCCCAATGTGTGGGGGCTGTAAAAAAATGCACCTTACTTCAGATCGGGACAAGGGTTGAATCAGAGGCCCATGGGCCACTACGCTCAGCAGAGGTCATGTGGTTTATACCATATACAGGCATGGTGCCCATCTTGGTCATGTTACAACAAAAGGACATCATACAATCAGTAAAATCCACTGTCTTGCCTTTTTTCCATACAACTGTCTATGCGACAAAATTTATCCGCGACGTAAAAACAGGTCAACCAAAGATCATCATTTCATTTGAACAAAATCTGTAGGGTCCGAGCCCCTGATGCTGCATACAAAGTTTCAAGGTTATTGGCCATTTGGTTCCTGAGAAGAAGTTTTTTTTTTTAAGGTTAATATATGGGCATGGCAGCCATATTGGTCATGTGACCCAGTCCTTACTAACAAACTTTCATTTCCCCTTCCCATAGAAGCTCCACATGTAATTTGGTTTTAATCAACCTAGCAGTTTGAGTAGAGAAGATTAAAAACTGAATCTGAGCCATCCAGGACAAAGGTCAGCAAATGACCTTGTCCTTTGGAGTTGAAAATCTTCCATTCAGCTGATTACAAATATTATTTCTGATACCACAGGTTTCCATGCAATCAGAAAAATCCACTGTTTTGCCCTTTTTCCATACATATGTCTTAGTGATCGTATTTGACCTTGACGTAAAATAGGTCAAGGTCAACCAAAGGTCATCATTTGAACAAACTTGGTAGTGCCCCGAGTCACCCATGCTGCATACCAAGTTTCAGGGCCATCGGCCATTTGGTTCCTGAGAAAAAGATTTTTAAAGGTTTTTACCATATATCGGCATGGCGGCCATATTGGTCATGTGACCCAGTCCTTACAAATAAACTTTTGTTCCCCCTTCCCACAGAGGCTCCACATGTAATTTGGTTTCAATCCACCCACCAGTTTAGGTTGAGAAGAAGATAAAAATACTGAATCTGAGCCTTCAAAATGACCTTGGCCTTCGGAACTGACAAAATTCCATTCAGGCTTCAGCTGAGTGCAAATAACATTTTTGATGCCACTAGCTACTATGCAATCAGAAAAATCAACTGTTTTGCCTTTTTTCCATACAAAATGTCTAAGTGACCATATTTGGCCTTGATGTAAAACAGGTCAGGGTCAACCAAAACAGTTTCAACTGTTTGGGTTTTTACCATATATGGGCATGATGGCCATATTGGTCAAGTGACCCAGTTCTCACGAACAAACTTTCTTTCCCCCTTCCCACAGAGGCTCCAAGTGTAATTTGGTTTCAATCAACCCAGCAGTTTAAGTTGAGAAGAAGATAAAAATACTGAATCTGAGCCTTCAAAGGTCAGTAAATGACCTTGGCCTTCGGAACTCACAGCTGAGTGCAAATAACATTTTTGATGCCACTAGCTACTATGCAATCAGAAAAATCAACTGTTTTGCCTTTTTTCCATACAAAATGTCTAAGTGACCATATTTGGCCTTGATGTAAAACAGGTCAGGGTCAACCAAAGGTCATCATTTGAACAAACTTGGTAGGGCCGAGTCCCTGATACTGCATACCAAGTTTCAAGAACATCGGCCATTCGGTCCTTGAGAAGAAGATTTTTAAAGGTTTTTACCATATATGGGTGTGGCAGCCATATTGGACATGTGACCCAGTCCTCACGAACAAACTTTGTTTCCCCTTCCCACAGAGCTCCACATGTAATTTGGTTTCAATTGGCCAAGTAGTTTCAGAGGAGATGTTTGAAAATGTTGACGACGAAGGACCAATGCCTATCCTATAAGCTCCCCCGGAGCCTTCAGCTCTGGTGAGCTAAAAACTCTACTGTAAGTAATCGGATATTACTGTCTAGGCTTTCATCCTGCAAATTTTGAGCCTACAAATGTATGCATGTACACCTGCAATTTTCAAACTGACTGATCGCAGTCTTTTTTTGTTTTGGTTTTAAAGACCTTTCAATATTAATTCACTCATATCCAGCCGATCATTGCTCAGAGGTGGATGAAAACCGGAATACCCGGAGAAAAACCACCTTGCCCTTCCATTGCAGAACTTGGCATCTCACAAATGACCCAAGCCAGACTCGAACCCACAGTGGTGAGAGACGATCGCAGTTAAAATAGATTGATTTGCAGGGATGAATGTTAAAGTGGGCTGTCCTTTGGATGGGAACATTAACTAGGGAGAGTTATCCACCCTGCAGATTGTGTGAATCCTGATGGCTCAATGGTCAGTGCAACTCTTGACGCTAGAGAGTAGAGACCCTTATTGAAAACAAATATCCAGTGTCCGAACATGCTCAGTTGGCATAATTTGCATAGATTTAATGTCACAAACTGCACCGAACTTTGGATAGGGACAAGGATTAAAGATACCTGTCATAAGTAATTACATTATTACTGCATAGGCTTTCATCCTGCAGATCTCAAAAGAATGTATTTGTTTGTATTGGAGTTTAACGGCCCAGTCAACACTATTTTAGGTCATTTTTGAGCCGGTCAGTTTACCTATCCACACTTTTCCTGGGCAAGCTTAATACATGTATACGTAAGTGGTTAACCAGTACACACTTTTCCTGGGCAAGCTTAATACATGTATACGTAAGTGGTTAACCAGTACAGTACACATTCTCTCGCCAGAAACTGACAACCGCCCTTCTTGAATCAGCGGAAGGGTCAAAAGTATGTGATCTACACCTGTCAGAAATGGTCAAATAACACTGATCGCAGTGATAGAGATGAATCATGGTCAGTGCACTTGCCTATGAGCTTGAGACCCCTGGTTTGATCCCAGGCAGCGGTACGGGCAATATAATTCTGTTTCAGAATAAGCCCGTCAGAGCGTGGTTCCAAGCACCATGCAGTCAAATCTGTTTCTCCATTTTTACCGGCCCCGATAGCTCAGTGGTAGAGCTTCCGCTTCGGGAGTGGGAGGTTGTGGGTTCGATCACTGGTCGTGTCATACCAAAGGCGTAAAAAAAGGTACTAGGCGCCCCTTGGCTGACACTCGCACTATCAGGGGTAGTCCCAGGAAGATAAATGAAGACAGGTAAGTATTTGTTGATGGATAATTTGTTTGTCACAAATACAGAGTTTATGTCATTAAATTAAGCTTTTTTATTTTTATCCAAGCCCCGATGGGTGGGGGCAAAGAAATGGCAGCGGAGGTTAGACAGATACACAAGTAAAAAGAAAGAAGTGGAGCCTGGTAGCTCAGTGGCTAGTGCACTTGCCATTGATTCTTAAGGTTCCCGGTTTGATTTTTTGGTTTTACGGCCCTTTCAAGAATATTTCACTAATATTGAGCCGATTGTTAATCAGAGGTGGCACTGGGCGAAAACTGTAGTGCCCAGAAAGAACCACCTGACCTTTCATTGCAGAACTTGGCATCTCACATGTGACCCGAGTGAGGCTCGAACCCACAGCAGTGAGAGACCTAATGATTTTGAGTCAGCGCTCTTATCCACTAGGCGACGGGAGGCCCGTTTTTATATTTAACTTACTATACCAACACTCTCCTCTTTCCTGCTTCATTTCTACTGATACGGCGTCTGTCACATTGATCATTACCGCAGGTGTACATTACATACACTTCAGGTTTGCAGGCTGAAAGCCTACACAGTAATCATGTAATTACGGTAGGGATCTTTAACCCGCACAGAAGATGGTTCTCCCTGCACAGGGGGCCTGACTCCAGTTAACGTCCCAATCCGAAGCATGTTGCACTTTAGGATATTTATCCCTGCAAATGATGCCAATGGAGCATGTTCGGACACCGGAATTTTCTTCACCGCTACCTTGGATGGAACCTGGGACCTCTAGCAACACAGGCAAGTGCACTAGCCACTGAGTAATCACGTTCCTCTCCTAGCACTGTACAAAATCATTTCACCTGTTATACTTAATTTTCCTTCCGGATTCGATTATTTCAACAAAATTTACCTCTGTTGTTAGAGCTAGGGACTAACTTCCCACATCACAGATCCTGGTGTATGAATGTCATTTGATGTGTCACCAGTAACAATTCTGATTCTGATTTAACATTTATTTCAACTAACTCCCATCAGTACTTACTGGAACCCCTTCTGAGTGAGTGCGAGTCTTTCAGTTTTACGTGCCATCAACAGCAAAGGTCATACGGAGACGGGACCTCGGTTTAAAGACTCATCCGAGAAGCTCGGAATCGAACCTGTGATCCCTGGTTTACAAGGCGAGTACTTGACCACTTAAGGCTTCTGGAACCCCTTCTGAAAGTCCTCATCGGAGGTTAAGAAGTATCGGCAGATTGATAGATAGGTGTCCGAACATGCTCCACTGACATCATGCCACAAAGTGCAGTGTCCTTCAGATCGGGACGCTAACTGTAGGCCCCCTCTGCAGGGAGAACCACCCACTGTGCAGATTAAGAATCCCTACCGTAATTACAATTGAAGGCTTTCAACCTGCAAGCCAGGAGTGTATGTAATGTACACCTGCGAGTAATCGTCAAATATGACCGATCGCAGTAGCAGCAGAAACAAAGAAGGGCTGCAGTTTTCCTACACGTTACGATATAATGTACAGCACGAAACCGGTAAAATGTCGCTGGGAAATGAATACGGCAAGCTGCATACGCGACAATAAAATGAAATGAGCACGTAAGGGATAATAATTACCTCAGAGGACTCAGCTTCTTGCTCTTTTTCTACACCGTCTTTGCAATGGCGTCTATAAACTGCTTTTTTGCAAGCCTCAAAATATTCTTTCCCCGCCATCAGTATAGGAAGAAACAAGGGAGATAATTATATGCATGCGGCGGAAATTACCGAGAAATAAATCGCGATACCGTTTAAGAACGAGCGCTTTCCACCAACCACAGCCGCCCATACAAAATTCTATCATATGATTGGTTCCAACCATTAGGCATGTGAGCGATCTCGCATTCACGATATTTTCGAGTTAGCGAGACATGGCGAAGAATCCTGAAAAATATCGACATTGATAAAATCGGTCGCTGAAACAAACAAACAAGAATAAAAGAAAAGAAAGAAGAAGAGATTCAGACCCCGGATTGCACGAGGAATATCCTAGCATAAAATGGAGCCGAAATTATAACAGAAATAATGTAGGTCTGCTATCAAGGAGAACTTTTGAAAATAAGCAACTAAGAATGGACGGGTGTAATTCACGCTAACAAATCCGTAAAATGAATACCTTTGTTAACCCCACTTAATATTTAAAAAAAAATCAGGGTCTGCAATGGTAAATTCTGTTCCAAGACAGATTGTGGGTGCTCGTTACAACCGCCTCAGTGGGATAGTTCTAACTAGCTCCCTTAGTCTGTGTTTGGAATATAAATATGAAAAATAACATATTTTCATCAGAAAACAATGTTGGCTTTTGGAACTTGACTGTATTTAAACAAGCTCGCTAGTGAAGAAGTGCTTAACAAAGCTTGCTAGTCACGTGGCTAGTACGTTTACCATATAATAACAGCTAATGCGGTGGTATTTTACTGAGACTTAACACTTCAAAAACTCGTATTTTAGCATTTTGGTTTTTGTCCACTGAGAAGTCATGTTAACATAATGTTAGCTTACGACTTCGTTAGCTTTGCCCTAACTGGGCATTGATACTTTGTTTAGCCTAGCGCATTTGTAGGCGCGTTTTGAACGTCGTGTAGTATTCAACACATGCTCTAAATTAAACTTACCTTGATGGAACATTTAGACAGTTCTTCCACAGTTTCTCTTGTTTTCTTGGTTGCTGGAGAGAATTCTTCTATTTCTTGGTCTTCTGCAAGGCGCTTTCCTAAGAACAGGCTTCTTCTTACATCACGTGAACGAAATTGACGTGATTTTCCACTAGATGGAATTTCAATCTAAAATAGATACAAACGAAATTAATTTCTTCATCTACAAATCAAAGTTCACTGTATCGATATAAACGGTCACTATACAACAACGATATAAAGTTGTTTCTACAGTCCTGCGAAATTCAGTGGAACGAATTAGAAATTGGGGCCATTAAACAGGCCTCATATTTTTCAGGCGCCGGCCTCGGTAGCTCAGTAGGATGCGCGTCTGACTGGTGATCAGGAGGACGCGGGTTCGATACCTGCCGGGGTCGGCAACATTTTTTCGTGGAGATTGATAATGAAATCTTTTCTACGATCATTCTCTCCCTTCCGCTGATTCAGGAAGGGCGGTTGTCAGTTTCTGGCGAAAGAATGTGTACTGTACTGTTAACCGCTTTCGTATAAGTCTGCCCAGCAAAAGTGGGGAAATGTAAACTGACCGGCTCAAAAATGACCTACAATAGTGTTGACAACAGAAACACATTAATTAATTTCTTCATATACAAACTAAAGTTCACTATATCGATATCAACGGTCACTATACAACGATATAAAGTTGTTTTTACAGTCCTACTACAATAAACAAGTGTTTTGCATATTTATTAGAATCGCCTCGCCGACAAAATTTGTTCTTGGAGAAATTTAGGTAAAAGGTGCTTTTTGACTTTTTATTGGGATTCTATATAGCCGCAAATTCTTCATAACTGCAGAATGTTAGCAAAAGAAAAATCCTACTGTCCTTATACTGAGCGTCATTACGGAAAACCAGTCTTAGTTAACCACCGCGTTATAGTAACCTCTGTGCGCCGAGGAAATATCTATGCGAAAAGACAATGTTTATTTTTGTTATTGTTTCTTTACATTTCAATTGAATAATCCGCCTACTTTACATCCGGGCTACGAAATATGGACACAACGTAACAGCTACACAACAACAAAAAGTGAAATGATGTCCAAAATTAACCTCACTTTCTACCAACTCATATTTTTATTGGAAGTTTGATCTTAGATTACAAATGCAAAACACAAAAGAGTACTTACTGATACGTCCGACTGGGACTTGAAACCAGAATCAAAAGAGTTGTCGAACTTGCTACAAGGGGTGATAACTGCTGCCAGATCATCCTCCCACTGGTCTAAACTTCCTTCGTCAGAAAAGAGCTGTAGTCTGAAATAAATAAATAAATAAATAAAAAATAAATAAAAAATAAATAAAGTCGAACGTCGATAACTCGAACATCTTCGGGACATGAAATTTTGTTCGAAATAGGGGTATTTCGAACTACTGAGGTTTAGAAAATAAGGTATAATCAAATCAAATCAAATCAGCTTTATTTTTTCTCAGAGTGAGTGAGTGAGTTTTAGTTTTACGTCCCACCAACAGCTAAGGTCATACGGAGACGGGACCTCGGTTTAAAGACTCATCCGAAAGTCTGGAGAAGCCCGGGATCGATCCTGCGATCCCTGGTTTACAAGGCGAGTAGCGTAACCACTGCACCACGGAGGCTTCTATTTTTTCTCAGAACAAATACAGTATTAAATGAGAGTTGTCAAAATACAAAATACAAATACCGAGGGGTATAAGAGGGGTCACTCAAATATCTTTACATTCTTCTATAGAAGAAACATATGCTGTGTGTACTCAATAGAATAGCCTCACAAAGGCGATTCTAATGAGTAAACACAAAATACATTTTACAGAGGTAAACCTCTCTAAAATACCCAAATGCATGGACATCTGGCGGGGATTGGATGCATTTTCTAAGGACCCAAGTCATTGTAAATGAGCTATCCGTGTTTGAGTTTTCGAGGTTCCATTGTAAATAAATAAAGGAATAAATAAATAAATTAATAAATAAATAAATAAATAAAGTCGAACGTCGATAACTCGAACATCTTCGGGACAATGAATATTATTCTAATGAATACATTTTACAGATAAAATCAGGTAAACCTCTCTAAAATGCACAAATGCACTGACATCTGGCGGTGATTGGATGCATTTTCTAAGGATCCAAGTCATTGCAAATGAGCTATCCGTGTTTGAGTTTTCGAAGTTTCGTTGTAAATAAATAAAGGAATAAATAAATTTATCATATGAAGTAGCGTCTGACAATGAAATAACGCAATTTAATAAATTCGATAATCCACTAATGGATTAAATATGCAAATTAGTTAGATACGCACAGTAACGTTCAACGTGACATGTACGACGTTCTTAAAGACGTCGCATTTACTAATGACGGAATATTGACATTTTTGTAAAACTGTCGTGAAAAAAATGTCCTATGATAAATAGAATCTTGCATTCGTGCGCATGTATTATCAAATTTATTAAACTCGTCGAGGAAATGGCATAAAATGTTCGGCAAAGCCTCGCATTTTATACATTTTCCTCAACTTGTTCATTGAAAATTTAATAATACATGAACACTCATGTAAGATCCTCTAAATAAATAAATAAATAAATAAATACGGATGAATTTGTGTGTACTAATAAATATTCTTATTAAATCATTTGGTAACTTCTTTTTTTAAAAGCTGCCTTTACTGAAACCCACATTTGAAATAAAAATTTGTTATTTTACTACGTACCTCATTGTGAAAGAAGGGTAGGCAAAATCCAACCGCATTAAAAGTTGAAAACACAGAGGTGCGCCGAAGTTCTATAACTTAGAGATCAAACTGTATAATGACTGTTCCAAATTCAAATGCAGAACTTATATCTTCAGCGACCAAGGAAGTTGACAATTTAAGCAGGAGTACCGGTCATTAAAGGCAACTAGTAGCCATTTCACAATTTAAGCAGGAGTACCGGTCATATAAGGAAGGTAGTAGCCATTTCACTCATTAAAACATTGACCAATTAAAGAGTGTCACACAACAGTGACTTTACTTCCCTTGTCAAAACAACGTTATAGATAATGATGTGATTTATTGAATAGTTTTGTGATGTACAACAACTGATTACTGACTTATGATGAGATCTGAAAGTTAGATATTAAATATAAAATATGTAATAACTAGAGAGATAATACAAATAATGTAATTCCCAGATCATCTGAACATGTTAGTGAAAGATTGACATGTGATTATGAAAAACTAAATAGTTTTCATCCGTGACATGTTCTTTATTGTCCTTCAACCGTATATATTATTTTATTTTCTTTGTTTGAATTGAGGTTTTACGTCCCCGTCAACACTTTTAGGTCATTTTGGAGACGTTGCTTCCAATTTGATGTGACTTTTATCCGACATTGTGGTGAAATGACTTCACAAGCCCTACCGCCGAAACAAACCGCTAGGGCTTATCTGTACGGGGGTCCGAGCTGGGCAGAATCAGACCTTCGAAGCTATTCCCAGTGCTGATTTGCTGTTGGTTTCAGCTATATGTGAAAGCACCATGCAGCCCAATCTATTTCTCGAAGCCCATATCGGCGGGGAGGGTAGGGGGGGGGGGGAGCTCAGTCGCATTGTAGTTGCTCTAGACATAATAGCAGGTATTCTTTACTCAGTTACCTGAGTATGAAAGTTGTCCTGCTCATAAATGTTTAATAAATGTGAGAAGTGTTTGTGTAAAACTGTCCCCTCTCTTTAATAACTCTTGAGAAAACACTGTTATTAAAATATATTGAAAATTTTTCTGCCAAAAAAAAGTAAAATGTCATAGAAAAATTTCCAAATTTATGCTCCAAGCATAGAATGTGGGAACCCTTTAGAACCGCCTCAGCGAGGCGGTTCTAATGAGTAACCACAGTCTATGTTTTTGACCAGAAATAAGAAAAATAATGTATACCCTGCAAACCTCAATTTGACTATATAACAAGTGGCAATTTGCGAACGACACCTGAGCAGTCTGATTAGCATCTCAACACGTTAACAAGTCATTGTAATGTACACAACTGTAAACCCCAGAGAAAAGTTTACAAGCGTGTACATTATTTTTCGTATTTCTGCACCGAGACATAAGTTATGGGTACACGTTAGAAGCACCTGGAGTAGGCGGTTCAAACGAGCACAAACAAGCTATTTTGGACATTTATACGAAAATTCACGACTATTCAAATATATTGAAAATTTTACCACGAAAAATTGAAAAATTTCAGAAAAAAAGTATGATATTTTCCTATTTATGCCCAAAACAAAGATTGTGGAGACTCTTTAGAAATGCCTCAGCGAGGCGGTTCTAACCCACAATCTATGTTTTTGAATAGAAATAAGAAACGTAATCAATACCCCTGTTAACCACAGTTTTCTATACAATAAAGTTTGGTTTAATAGGTGTGTTTTCGTGATGATCATTTATGAACAACACCTGGGCAGTCTGATCAGCAACTCAACACGTTAACAAGTCCATGTAATGAACACTACTCTAAATCCCAGAGAAAAGTCGGGTTTACTGGGGTGTACATTATTTCTCTTATTTCTGCATAGAGACATAGGTTGGGAATACTCGTTAGAAGCGCCTCGATTAGGCGGTTCTAACGAGCATCCACAACTTACGAACGAGCATCCACAACTTATGTTTGGAGCAGAAATAAGATAAAATAGCAGGTTTTGGGGGGCTTTTTTCATAAGAACGACTGTTTTGAAGATATGAAAGAATGCAATGTGGCACAGGGATGTGTTAACGAAATCTAGTGTTAGCTGCTTGGATAATAAAATGCCAGCTTAAATTTTACGACTAAAGCTCTGTGAAGATAAGCAGGCCGATTTTTTGTGAGAGAAATAAAAAAAATGGATTCTGTCAAAACGGTCTCTAACTTTTATATACAACACTTCAAATAAATAAATAAGCATAAATTGAAACTTACATAGAGAAAGTGTGGTATACAATGTACATGGAATACACAACAGATTGTGGCCATAGGATAGCAACCCCGCGTGAAATTATGCATTCTTTCAGCTTTTCAAAACTAATGTTTCCTGATGAAAATATGTAATATTTTCCATGTTCTACCCATAGATTGTAGGTGATCATTAGAACCGGAGGCGGTTCTATCGAGCACCTGCAATCTATATTTTGCAGCAAAAATAAGTATATTTAACTGTGGGTCGAGCAATAAAGTGGGTTGAAGTTGTTCAGTTTATGAATTTGTTAGCAAGAATACTAACTTCAGACAGAAGTAGGAGTAAAAAGAAACATTCATTAAGGGTAGGGAAGAACCCGGCTGTTTTTTCGCCATTTTCTGAAGGGAGACAACTTTTGAGACTTTCCGCCTCTGAAAATTTGAAAGTTTTCACTCGTAGAGGGAAGAATAAATTCTTTTTTCTTTTCTTGAAGAGTATACCCCTGTCGACGAGAATATGCCTCTATTGTAAGAATTAGCCCCTACCCCACCACATATCCCCCACCCACCCACACACACACACACACCGCCCCCACCCATATTAAAATACTGACACACACATCGATGGTTTTTGTTTCCCTTGTCAAACAAAGTGTTGTGTGTGATCTATTGAATGATGCTATGATATGACGACTGATTACGGACTTTTGATGAGATTTAAAATTAAGATATAACAACATATAATCAAATAGACAGGGCAGATATGTAAAACCAAGATTGACGGGAAAGATTGTTGCGTGATAATCAGTGATCTGAAATATGCACTTTACCTTCAATTTCTTTCTTTCTTTCTTTTTTATTCTTTCTTTCTCATTTCACATTTAGGATCGATAGTTTATCAATCGGCCAAGTTATAAAGCGCAGTAGCTTTTCAATGCTAAAATCCACGTGACAATCACCGACTTCTTGGAAATCCAGGTAACTTATTTACAGAAAATAATTATTCGCTGTGAGGTCAGAATTTCGTAATAGGGTTATCTGTAGAATCCGAACTTAAATCATGTGTTGGGTTTGGCAAACAGTGTAGACTCGTATCAGACGCCACAATGTGGCGTCTGATCAGGGTCTACACTGTTTACAGTACAGGAATTTAAGGATCAGACGCCGCAAAACGCAAAGGCGATCAGGGACTTTGCTTAAAAACTGAAATTTAAGGGTTAAACCGTTCAGTTCATGTCTCCGTCCAGGACTGTTTTCCCAGCCTACACTCTGAGACAATCAACCTAAATAGTGTTGACGGGGACATTAAACCTAATTCACACAAACAAACACGTGCTGCCAGTGCTTTGATTATAATTAACAGTCAAACTTCAGTGGCTCGACCATCACTGGGACTGTAAAAATTTGTTCTAGTCAGGGGTATTCCGAGCCAATGAAGGGTAATCATGGTGTCATGTAAGCGGGCATAATACGGATTATTTAGAGATATATTATCAATCTCTCATAGAGTAGATAGGAGATCTTACACGAGTGGTCATTTCATTTGAAATTTATAAAACGAGCCTTCGGCGAGTTTAATAAATTTCATATGAATGACAACGAGTGTAAGATTCTGTTTATCACATGACTATTTGAAATTGGAATTTTCGACATTTGTTTCCACCAAAAAATGCATACGATTTTATCCACTGCTTATCAACGACGTCATGTGATAAGTACATTTTGTGGACATTGTTCTTTATCTAGGTCACCATTCAGGGCCTGGAAATCCATTGCCCAGTTGCCCACCTCAAGTCCAAATTTTTATTTCACTTGCCCAGAAAAATGTATAGAATATATAGGGAATATTGTAATTCCGAGGTATTTTCAAGATGCTTTGGAATGGCTGAAACTTGGATTTGTCAGGCCCTGCACCATTAATTGATTGATTGATTGATTGATTGATTGATTGATTGATTGATGTGATGTTTAACGTCCCGTCAACACTATTTAGGTCATTTTGGAGATGTTGCTTCGAATTTGTGAGACTTTTACCCGACAGCGAGATGGAATGACACCTCAAGCCCTGCCGCCCAATGAAACCAAAAGAGTTTATATGCATGGACGGTCCGACTCTCATCATTTTGCTTGGACAGGCTTAGAACCTCTTAGCGGTGTGATAACGTGATATTTACATCTAATGTATACCAGTAGAAAACATTGTAGTTCATACTTCCATGAACGTAACAAGTCACATGATTTTCAGTGACGTCAAGAGACGTCAGCCTTAACTATGGTTTTCTACTGGTGTTGGTGACGTCAATGTTGTTCCGCTCTTTGTAGGAAAAAAAAGCCTGCAAATGTTTTTCAGCTTTAAAAATTTGCCCTATAAACATTTTTTTCGCCCAGTGATGAGGGGCAAAGAATGTAAACATAAAATAAACATTTCTTATGCTTTTCATGAACGACAGCAGGTCGCTAACAAACTTAACATGTTGCACACAACCCACTGCGTTCAAACTATGAGCGCCGCCAAGCGAATTTTTGTCTTCGAGCATTCCGTCATGACAAATTTTAACTGCTAATGCCCCGCCATGGCCAGGGATATGGCTTTCTGTCTGAAGGTTCCTTTTGATTCACAGCTTGTATGAGCGAGCAGCGAAGGTTCTGGCGAGACTGCGCGGATGCGCAGGCTCGCCTGAACTTTCGCTGCTCGCATTGGCGATAAGTACCAAAATCGCTTGACGGGGCCCCTATAACGAATAGCAGAAAAATAAAATATATTTCTTAATTGACATGTACGCGAAGTACGTTTACCTGAAGGGACGCCAACATTTATGACGCGTATATGACGTTCTATTTAACCAGTTTACAAGTGACAATTCTCGATTTTTATCCTTTCATTTGTAGGATAACCTGGGTATATATCCAATGGTAATATCCAGACTTTCCGTATATGCACATTCAATACGGTCCATCAAAAGGAACCTTGTCAGATACGTGTATATCATTAAGAAAGAACAAAAGCTTGGTGAGGGTTTGCGGACTTTGGGCTTGTTTTCGAGTCGCAGTGGAATTTAAAAAGAAAGACTGCACTTGTGAGAGTTTAAAATGAGAGGCCAAGTTTTTCTCCGGTAATTCCGGTTTTCGCCCACCTCTGAAAAACTCTCGGCTTGAAATAAGTGAAATAATCTTGAAACAGCCGTAAAACCAAACTCCAAAAACTAGAAATGAAATAACCCATTGTATGCGGGAAATTCCTAAAGGGGTACCTTGGCAAACAGTGCAGGCCCAAAACGCAGCGTCTGATCAGGGCCTGTACTATTTGCTAACAAAATTTTCTGTCAAGAAACTAATAAGAACGAAAAATAGACCTGACACCCCTTATATAACAAATGGACTTGTCCAACATTTAGGAACGGAAGAGTCCACCAGTATATAATGGGATAAGTACTGATTACCCCCTATAAACCCCGCGTTTTTCTGTACATAATGATGGGTTTGCAAGGTGTCCGTTACCGCTTTCGTGTGTGACTTTCTGATTGTTTTCCCAAAATAAGGTATCTTCTGTTTGTCTCTTTGACGTTTTACGTCCCAGTAAACACTATTTATGTCAGTTTGGAGACGTTACTTCCGATTCTGTGGGACATTAAGATTAAGTGACTTCTCAATCCCTTACGCCCAACGAATCCGCTTAGGTTTATAACTAGGGATGGTCCGACTCACAAATCTTTGCCTGAGCATGCTTAGACCTTCTAAACAGTTCACCAGAGCTTTCAGCTCTGTGGGGAAAAGAAGGAATCTACGTCTACTTCTAAAGGAAAGAATTTGCCAATCTTAAGTGGGTGTGTTGTGAGGGGTTGGCGTGGAGGATCGGGCAGGAGGGTAGGAGGGCGCAAGTGTATCCATTATGCTCCTCTTAAGTGTGTGTGCGTTGGGGTGGGGGTCGGACAGGAGGGTGCAGGTGTAAATATTCCGCTTAAAGTACTAGGTCAGCCAAAATAAGTTTGACTATTTACACAATTTTTCAGAACCTATTTGCTCAGACTTTTGCCGCGTCTATTTTGGCTCTCTACGGTTTTGCCAGTGTCCCCAAAATGGGCTGTTATGCTTTGGGGCACGTTTTAATACTAGCGTATTTTCGCAAACGCCACTTGCTTACAACAACATCAAAACAATCAGTGGGAGTTGTGAGAACTTTGCATTGTTGTCAATTCGAAAACACACCTATTCAAATACAGTAAAATTACGCTATTAAGACCACCTAAAAATAAGACTTAATCTGCTTTTAAAAGCTTGTTGAAACAGTTTCAGTTATTCTGTCTGTGTGTATAAGCCTCCGTGGTGTAGTGGTTACGCTACTCGCCTTGTAAAACAGGGCTTTTCTTGACTTTCGGATGAGTTTTTAAACCGAGATCCTGTCTCCGTATGACCTAAGCTGTTGGTGGGACGTAAAACTCAAACACTCACTATTTCTGTGTGTTGTCTTTACCCAGTGTCTCCCAATAATAGACCACCTTTGGGACTGTTCAAAAGTGGTCTTTAAGACCACTTTTGAACAGTACCAAATGTGGTCTTAATATAGAAATTTTATTGTATATTGAAAAATTTACCAGCAAAAAGAATGTAAAATGGCAGATAAAAAATTCTGACATTTTTCCTATTTCTGTCGCCAAAACATAAATTGTGGGAACCGCATTGGCAAGGTGGTTCTGGCAAGTACCCACAATCTATGATTTTGAGTAGAAATAAGAAAAATAATGTATACTCCTGTGAACTCCAGTTTTACTGTATAAAAGAAAAAGGGGTTTGAAATTATACAGGTGTGTTTTCATGATGCAATAGTAGCCTCCGTGGTGTAGTGGTTATGCTACCCGCCTTGTAAACCAGGGATCGCAGGATCGATCCCGGGCTGCCCCAGACTTTCGGATGAGTATTTAAACCGAGGTCTCGTCTCCGTATAACCCGAGCTGTTGGTGGGACATAAAATTCAATCACTCACTCACTCATGATGCAATAAATATGATTAAACTAAAAAATCTTACACTCGCAGAAATTTCATATGAAAGATATTAAAACTCGCTGACGGCTCGTTTTATATATTCATATGAAATGACAACTCGTGTAGGATCCTCTTTTTGTACAGACAACAAGACAACAAAACATCATTTTAGTCACTTTTAATAATATTATCTGCTATATTTACATAAACTTAACAAGAACGGAGAGAGAGAGAGAGAGAGAGAGAGAGAGAGAGAGAGAGAGAGAGAGACACACAAATTACACAACATTAACAGCATTTGACCATTTAAACCCTTAAAGCATCATGTAAAGAGCAGACGGTAATGTTATTGTTCATTTTTTACACGGACAATAAGGCTTGACATTACATGTTAATCGTTTTCCAAGCAGACGATTCACATGTAATATCAATTCTTATTTTCTCTGATAGAGGAACAAAGTTGAAAATGGCGTCTGCAAATGTCGTGATTAGCAAGGATTAAGGTATTAAGATATAAGGTATGCAGATACACTTTAATACATTGGCTGCTTTTTAAGGGGAGACTACTTTTGCTAGCATACAAGTGTTTCCATGGTATTTAAATCTGTTAATGCACTGCACGCTGGTATTTTTCAGCAGACATTTTTCAATATTTTTCTTATTTTTCTCAGACCCGGGACTTGACATTTCTCGAAATTGTCTCCTAGACAATTTGCACGAGATGTCAAGTCCTGAATAGGAGACAATTTATTTGCAAGAAATTTCAAATCCTGTTTTCTGGGAAAAATAAGAAAATGATTTCAAGACAAACAATTTGTCGTCTGATGAATTAGCCCAGAGAGTGGCAAACTTTGAGAAAAGACTGTACTCTCCATGGGCTGGGGAGGCATATAAGATTCTGATATGGGGTTCTGTTGTAGATAAGCGTTTCCAACCCGAGGGATGACCGTGCTGAGCGGAACCGAGGCTACGCCGAGGTTTCGCTCAGCACGATCATCCCGAGGGTTGGAAACGCCCATCTACAACAGAACCCCATATTGGATTCTTTTTCTTGCACAACACCTCCGGTTAGTTTTGACAGCTCACACATGTATATTGTTTACAAAATAAAAGTAGTGCGGAAGTAGTTCCGGCAGTTGAATAGAATTGAAGCGCATTTATGTTAGTTGCCTGGGTCGGAACACCAGGGTCAGAACATAAATTTCTATCCCAGGGTAAAATCACGGATTGCCTTGTCTGGTGTGCAAGAAAGTTCTTTCCTACAAAAGTAGCTCACCCTAAAAGGTAGGTAAATCCTGCTAGTCAACAATAATCTCCCTTAAAGATATAAATGTATCTGTTTACCTTAATCACAGATATATCACATGTAGCACATTACATATTTAGCACTTTTAATAATATATTTAGCACTTTTTAATGTTCGTCCATCACAGTTTATTAGATGACTATCGATATCAATCCCATGCATTAAACATCAGGTTGAGTCTGGACATGGACCGTTTCAATGGCTTCTTCTTCTGTTTCTCTCCAGCCGTCCATGACTTGGATTTCACCCGGAAATGACGTAGATCTGATCCATGGTCCGCATGTAACATAGGCTTGTAGCTGATTGGATCACACAAATCCTGAAGAAAATAAATCATACATGTTTAGACATGACGGAGGTAGAGGGCGTTAGTGCTGTCAGTATTGTTTCAGTGTTTCATTAAAAATAAAAAAAACAAACTTGAAAATGTTCGAGATAAGTAACAGATATGTTTTTCAAACAGGCTTTTACAGATACATCAGCTCTTCGTTGCCAAATGCAGGAAGAAATAGAAAATATTTATACCTAATGGCTACCAAGTGCTTAACAACTTCTTCCATATTTTATTTTATTTTTTTATTTGCAGATAATTAAAATGCACCCCATAAAAAGGCTAAAAACTTCAGTTGGCAATTACCTCGTGCTTTTCATAGAATGTCTTGTAACCACCTTCCAGGATATACACCTCGGGGTAATTAAGTCTGGGGTAGCTGTCTTTGTTGAGTCCTCGGTCCTGATCTCGCAGAAAACGATACATCTTGGGGCCTCGTTCTGATGAAAACTCGCAGTGGAAGATGAGCACATCTGACGTCACAGACTTCTGCGTAAGTAATGAGTAGATGGCGTCCTTGGTATACATGTTAACAGCATTCTGAAATAAATCAATGAATAAAATATTAACTGAAATGCTTCCATGGGCCTTTTTCGTATGTAATGATGTTTCAGAAAACGAAAACGCTAGATTTGGTAACATAAACAACAGAATAGAGGAAACACCTATAATAGCAACATTTAATACAATATTCAAAACTAAATGCATTCGCAGACAGACTTCGAGTCTTTTTGGGTCGATTATTTGTATGTCGTTCTGAAGTTACTAAGCATAGAAGCTCTTCAGTGCTAAAGTCCACGTGACTATCACCGATATGTGATGATTCAGAAAACGAAAACGCTAGTGTTGGTAACGTAAATAACAGAATCGAGTCCAGTGCCATTATGTCAATGGACATTATCATACACCTATAATACCAACACTAGTTTGATACCATTAAATACAATATTCAAAATTAAATGCTTATGGAGAGTCGTCTACGCGTCTTTTGGTGTCGATTATATGTAAATCTACCCAAAGTTACTAAGCATACAAACTTTTCAGTGCTAAAGTCAACGTGACTATCATCGACTTGTAGTAATTGTTATTAATAGATAATTACCGCGTTATTCTTATCGAAATGAGGTCAGCGTGGTACGTAAACGGGTCATAGAGACTAGACTGGAATCATGTGCAAACAGTGTAGACCCAGAAGAAACACCACGAAACTCGGCATCTGATCAGGGGCTACACTATTTGCTAACAGTACAAGAATGTTAACAGTCTAAGTCACCGTTCATTTTTCCAGCCTACACTAAGAGACCCTTCAGTGTTGTCAGTGCTTTGATTTCTTTCTTTGATTGTTTGTTATTACACTCTTTAATTGCTGATTGTGGCTTTCCCGACTATCTTTGTGAATATGTTGCTGTTGTTGTTGTTGTTGTTATTTCAGCACACGGCGCTGTCAGTTACTTGCCCATCCAAACTACAAAAAACGAACCCTAGGCTGTAAAACTTTTTCCATGCTCAACTCAGTTAAGCATGTAATTTGTAATGCTCATAAATTCCAAACTACAATCTAATCTTCCGCTCAGATCAGCAAAGAAAACAATGGTTGGCATTGTAAAATTCATGAGCAGGACAGATCTCAAGGTAAGGGAAAAGTTTTATTTCCTCAGGACTTAGTGTAAGTCTGGGATAAGTAAAAATTAACTGGTAACGTAGATAACGTTTAATGTCAAACTTGATATTACTCAATAGTTTATAGGGAATAATAATGAAAAGTGTGAATTAAGATTAATTTTTTCAACACGTACCTTTATGTGACCTCCTTCAAACTCATATGGGTATCTACAGTCGATGATTGTAACTTTGCCCAACTTGTCACCATAGCAACCACTGACAACATCAGCCATTGTATCAGGGGAGATAGTCTTGAGATCTTTATGTTTACCAGGAATTGTGGGGAGACTGTAGGTACGTGATCCATCAGCAATGAGATCATCATCTGACGTCAGCCGTTCTACCGCAGTCACAATATTCTCTGAGTTGTCGAGACTTTCCGAAGAATCCTGAAAATCATAATAATAATAAAATATTTATACGCTGATAAAGTCGGACACTTTAAGAAACTTACAATAAGAAGAAAAAAATGAAAGTAGAAGAAAAACACAGACTCCGGGATTCATGAAGAATACGCTAGCATAAAACAGGAAACGTTATAACAGATACAATGTTGGCTCAGTATCAAGATGTTTTGGAAATAACAACATGGATATTTTTGGCCTAAAATAATGATGGGCCCCAAAATGGGCCAAGAGCCCATCTCTCATTCATTTACATGAAAAAAAAAAATTGATGGGCCCAAGAATCCTTAAAGCACACCTTACAGCAAAATTAACATCAAATTTGAATAGCATATACAGGGTGTCCAAAAAGTAAGTTAACAGTTTTAACCCGTCATAACTTTTTTAATTTTAAAGCTATTTTGATGAACAATATTCCAAATTAACGCACATATCCTAAAGTTTTTATACGACATAATTAAAACGCGCCAAAATAATTGACGTTGTCGCAAAATGACGTCATTTAAAATCTTGTTTTTTCCAAGATGGCGCGTTTGACGTTAGCCCAGCGTATTTTCATTGTAAAGAACTTTTACGAAACTAAAAGCGCTACAGATGTTCAAAGAAAATTTAAATATTCATTTAATGGTGATACTGTAAGTCGACTAAATATCTACAAGACTATCAGAAAATTTGAAGAAACGGGATCGGTGAAAGACGCGCAAAAGTCGGGACGGCCGAAGACCAGTAGAAGTGATGAAAATGTGAGCACGCTTCAAGAACTTATGCAAGACAGTCCTGAAAACTCAATTCGGCGTACATCCTCGGAGACAGGTATCCCCAAATCATCCGTTCATAACATAATAAGAAAAGATTTAGAACTTTATCCATATAAAATACAAATTATGCAGAGCTTAAATATAACGGATCAAGTGGAAAGGCTATCATTTTGTAACTGGGCATCAGACGTTATTGACACTTACGCCGATGCTTTTAATGATGTGTGGTTTAGCGATGAGTCACATTTCCTTTTATCAGGACATGTTTGCAAACAGAACATGAGATTTTGGGCAAATGAACAGCCCCACCAAATAGCAGAAAGGCCACTCCATAGCGATAAAATTATAGTTTGGTGTGCTATGTCATTCAGGGGAATCATTGGACCGTATGTGTTTAGCGATACTGTTAATTCAGACCGCTACATGTCGCTATTAAACAACAAGTTTTTACCGGAATTGCGGAAACGATCAACTGACATTAACAGTGAATGGTTTATGCAAGATGGAGCAACACCACATACGGCTAACAAAGTGTTAGATATGTTACATGACACATTTGATGAGCGGGTAATTTCCAGACGATATCCCGAAGTGAAACAATGCGGCGTAACTTGGCCTGCGCACAGTCCAGACCTGAACCCCTGTGATTTCTTTCTTTGGGGTTATCTTAAATCGGTTGTTTACAAGCCCAGACCCACAGATACTGCTATGTTATTAAAACAAATACGCAGGGAAGTCAAGAAGATAAGTGTTGGCACTTGTGCTAGAGTAATTGAAAATTTCAAGCAGCGAGTACGGGAAGGAAAACGTCGAAAGGGGCGGCATCTGGAAAACGTCATAAATTACTAAATTGACGTCACTGGACAAATTTGGTATTTTTTGTTTATTATTTGTTATTTTTTTATGCTTTAATGGATTTGTATGAAATTTTATAAGAAAAAACTTAAGGATATATGCTATGTCTGTGAGAAATTTTATACCGCTTTCACAACGTTATGATGTATTAAAATCTCGTCAAAACTGTTAACTTACTTTTTGGACACCCTGTATATTGGGCCCAAACAAAAATTAAATAGTTTTCGGGGCCCATCCAAGAAATATCCCTGAACAATAGAAGAATCACCACGATTACAAATCGGTGACATGAACACTTTATAAACCCCACTTTGTATAGATTTCCCTATTTCTACTCCAAAACATTAGGTTGAGGGTGCTCGTAAACCTCAATGAGGCGGTTCGAACGAGCACCCACAACCTATCCGTTGGACTAAATTTTAACAAACTCACTAGTGATCACGAAGACGTGCTTAAAAAGCATGCTAGTGGCAAGTACGTTGACTATACAAGAACAATATCTTACTTGATACTGAAAAAAATGCGCAATTTAAAATCGGCTCATATTTTAGCATTTTGTTTTCTGCTAACTGAGAAGTCATGCGTATTTTAAGCTGAGGATAGCATAGACACTAGGCGTTAAAATGAATAATATGGAATCAAAATAATCGTTTGCACTAAAATGAACACTGCATAAAAGTTTAGCTAGTCTAGTCTCTCTGGTTCAATTTTAATCCAAACATTTAAGACTCTACCAAATAGACTTGCCATTACTAAGGAGGAGATAAATTTTCAATATAATAAAAAAAACACCAAAAATGATCAGACTTTTATTATCAGACTAGTAGCCAGTCTAAGCTTAGGACTTCCTTAGCTTTGCCCTGACTGGATAATGATTCTTTGTTCAGCGCGTTTTAATTGCACGCTACATGCTCTAAATTAAACTTACCGTGATGGAACATTTAGACAGTTCTTCCACAGTTTCTCTTGTTTTCTTGGTCGCTGGAGAGAATTCTTCTATTTCTTGGTCTTCTGCAAGGCGCTTTCCTAAGAACAGGCTTCTTCTTACATCACGTGACCGAAATCGACGTGATTTTCCACTAGAGGGAATTTCAATCTAAAATAGATACAACAGAAACATGAGAATTCATTTCTTCATAAACAGCCAACTGTCAATAAACCGAAGTTCGCTATATCGATATAAACGGTCATTGTACTACGATATAAAGTGGTTAAAAAGCGATTCCCTTGTTTTCCTGTCATTGTAAATTGTACATGTGCTGTTTCAACTAATATAAATGACTAAATATGGTTTAAAACCAGAACTGATTATAACAATTAATTTAGCGTTTTGCGGCGTCTGATCTGGGTCTACACTGTTTGCCAATGTCCCAAAAAATGGGCCGCTAGGAATTTTTGGGTTCAAGAATATTGTATTTAATACCATAAGAAATAAATGTTGTTCACAACATTTGTTTTAGAGTATTAAAGGGAAAAAAGGTAATTAATGACCTATATTTTCACTTAATTAGGATTCCTTAAAGCGGCAAATTCTTTGTAACGGCAAAATGTTATTTAAAAAGAAACGTCTACTTCTTAAAGCATATTCTTCTTGACTGGAATGAAACAGATTGATCTTAGACAGCACATAAAAATACAAAAGACCACTTACTGATACGTCCGACTGGGACTTGAATCCAGAATCAAAAGAGTTGTCGAACTTGCTACAAGGTGTGATAACTGCTGCCAGATCATCCTCCCACTGGTCTAAACTTCCCTCGTCAGAAAAGAGCTGTAGTCTGAAATAAATAAATAAATAAATAAATAAATAAATAAATAAATAAATAAATAAATAAATAAATAAATAAATAAATAAAGTTTGGTCTGAACTAATAAATGTTCCCATTAAAATATTTGGTTACATATTTTTCAAAACTACCTTTACTGAAACCTACAATAATAATGACAATTAATCTCGTGCACACATTTAAATTAGCAATTTGTTATTTTACTACGTACCTCATTGTCAAAGAAGGGTAATAAATTCCAAACTCATTAAACGTGTTTAAAATACAGTGCTGCGCTGAAGTTCTGTTACTTTGAGATCAAACTGTATAATGACTGTTCAAAGTTCAAAAGCAGAACTTATATTTTCAGCGACCAAGGAAGTTGGCAATTTAAGCAGGAGTACCGGTCATTAAAGGTAAGAAGCAGCCATTTCACTCATTAAACATTGACCAATTAAAGAGTGTCACACATCAGTGACTTTGCTTCCCTTGTCAAACAATGTAATGGATGTGATTTATTGAATTGTTTTGTGATACAACAACCGATTACTGACTTATGATGAGATCTGAAATTTAGATATTAAATATAATTATGTAATAACTAGAAAGATAATACAAATAATGTAATTCCGAGATCATCTGAGCATGTTTGAGAAAGATTGACATGTGATTATGAAAAAACTAAATACTTTTCTTCTGTGACATACATTTTACCGTCCCTCAATCGTATTATTTTGTTGTATTTGTTTGAATTTAGGTTTTAAGTTCCCGTCAACACTATTTAGGTCATTTTGGAGACGTTGCTGACTTTTATCCGACATTGAGATGAAATGCCATCCAAAGCTCTTCCATCCAAACAAACCGCTAGGGTTTATATGCAGGAACTTTGACTCGCGCCACTTTGCCTGGGCAGGCTTATTAGACCTTCTAAGCGGTTTACCAATACTCCTGCTGTCGGTTTCAGCTCTGTGTGACAGCATTGTTACAACGCATAATGTAGTAATGTAGTAATTTCTTCATTTTGATTTTTTTTTACTACATTATGCGTTGGCATAGTCGACGCGAAATGAAGTAAAAAAATTATTTCATTTCGCGTTGATATGCACCATATCGACGCATAATGAAGTAATGATGGTAGAACATAGCTGTCTTCGAAAATACTTAGGAAGCAATACAGTTAAATTCCTACAATTTAGACCACATTTGAGACGGTTCAAAAGTGGTCTTTAAGACCACAGTTGAACAGTCCAAAAGACTGTCTTCCACAAAAGCACACTGAAGGTCAAAATCACAAAGAAAATGTAGCTTTAACCTTCCAAATATGCTTTAAAAACAAAATTTGTATTAATTTTAGGTGGTCTTAATAGTGGAATTTCATTGTATTTGATTAAGCCAGTAGAATTAAATCTCAATGTCGGGTAAAAGTCCCATGAAATTGGAAGCAACGTCTCCAAAATGACCTAAATAGTGTTGACGGGGACGTTAAACCTCAAATCAAACAAAAGACAGACAGACAGACATGAGTCCTCGTAATCTGCTTAGACGGTCTAAGCCTGTCCAGGAAAACTGCTGCGAGTCGGCCCATCCATGCATATAAACCCTATTGCTTTTAATTGGACGGCAGCGATTGAGATGTCATTTCATCTCAATATCGGGTAAAAGTCCCATAAAATTTGAAGCAATGTCTCCAAAATGACCTAAATAGTCTTGACGGGAACGTTAAACCTCAAATCAAACAAACAAACTGTTGACGCATAATGAAGTAAAATTAAGTATGCCACCCATCGCCGCAAAATGAAATAATTCTTTCATTTTGCTCAAACCTCTTAGTATCGACGCATAATGAAGTAAAAACGACATTTTATTTCATTTCGCGTCGACTATGCCAACGCATAATGTAGTAAAAATTTCAAAATGAAGAAATTACTACATTACTACATTATGCGTTGTAACACAGCATCCTGCAGCCCGATCACCGATGGGCGGGGCCTGCAGTCGTTTTGTAATTCCAGGTTTTCTATATTCAACTTGAATATGAAATTTGTCCTGTTCATAAATTTTAAATAAAAGTGAAAAATAATTGTGTAATAATGCCCCATATCTTTCAATAACGTTGATCCAGGTCTTGAGAAATTGCATAATGAAAATACGCCTATTGAAATATATTGAAAATTTTTCAGCCCAAAAAAAAGGAAAATTTTCAGATAAAAAAATCTGATATTTTTCATATTTCTGCTCAAAACGTAGTTGTAAGAATTCATTAGAACTAACGAGGACCCACAATGTATGTTTTGAGCAGAAATAAGAAAAATAATGTATGCCCCTGTAAACCACAGTTTTACTATATAAGTGAGGTTTAAGTGGATCCAATCTGATTAAAATCCGATCTCGCCGCGGCTACATAGGTCAGCTTAGATCGGGTTTTAATCAGATTGAAGTGGATCAAAACTATATTTTTTTTTTTTTTTCGTGACTAAACCTAGGCAGTCTGATCAGCATATCAATACGTTAACAAGTCCATGTAATTAATACCACTGTATATCCCAGAGAAAATCGGGGTATACTGGGATGTGCATTATTTCTCTTATTTCGTCCTCTCCGGGGAACGGCAGGCCACGGGTTCGATCCCGGGCCGCGACATACCATCGTTAAGAATGGCACTAGCTGCTCCTCGCTTGGCACTCAGATTTACGGGGTCGACCCAATGTCAGGATAATGTGACTGGGTGTGTAATGTGTCTGTGACATGATACTTCAGTAAGGCAGCACTATAAAAGTGAGCATTGAGCTCCCTGTCGCATTCAGACTACGTCGCGATATAACTGAAAAATTGTTGAAACCGACGTTAAACCCGAATTCACACACACACA
Organism: Lucinisca nassula; assembly: GCA_963580285.1. Lineage (NCBI taxonomy): Eukaryota > Metazoa > Mollusca > Bivalvia > Lucinida > Lucinidae > Lucinisca > Lucinisca nassula. The sequence continues at coordinate 21,477,469 of OY757016.1, read as the reverse complement.
TACACATTTCTCTTATTTCTGCACCGAGACATAGGTTGTAGGTACCCGTTAGAAGAGCCTAAATGAGGCGGTTCTGAAGAGCATCTACAACTTATCCTTCGAGCAAACATAAGAAAAACAGAAGGTGTTGGAGCTTTTATTCTCAAAATGAAAGAATGCAATGTGCCACATGGAAGTGTTAAATGCCATCTAAAATTTTACGACTAAAGCTCTGTGTAGCTGAGCAGGCTGGTTATTTGTGAAAGCAAAAAATGTATTCTGTCAAAACGGTCTCTAACTTTTATATACATCAAATAAATAAATAAATAAATAAATAAATAAATAAATAAATAAATAAATAAATAAATAAATAAATAAATAAATAAATAAATAAATAAATAAATAAATACATAAATTGATAAATAAATAAATAAATACCTAAGAGTAGCCATGCCTTTAGTTATAAAAATCTTAATATTTCCTAACAAATGTTGACATACAAGTAAGACATATATGATAATTTATGGATTAATTTTTACTTTGCAGGTTATATATACCATCACGGAGCTTGGACATGTCTCGTGTTTGGGAGTCTGGGACGCTATCTCATTAGTACCTGAGCTTACAAGAAGAGAGAATCTTGGCACTGATGAAAATATTAATTATGTTTAATGTCGGTCCTCTTAATTACCTTTTTTCTTATCAATGTCTCTACCTGATGCTTCATTACACATTACTGCTCTCACAAACTCAGTAGAGCGAGTTTGTAAGATTATGAAAGATTAAGAAAATTATAATTAGTCATACAAATTAATGTTTTTAATTCCTGCCAGATGTTTTAATTATTATTATTGTCATTTTAACTTTTTCTGTTATTTTAACTTTAACTTTTCTTATTTTAACTTTGCGTAATAATATTTTTGTTCTGGATTCGCCAACATTAAATGTATATTGCAAATGTTTAATATATTTAAATATTTAAATTGTCACGCAACTGGAGCTGAAAAGGACCACTTTTTATAGTATTACGTTAGAAAGTTCATGCAATGAACATACTTCAAACCCAACTTTACGTAGAGAAAGTGTGGTATACAATGTACATGGAATACACAACAGATTGTGGCCATAGGATAGCACCCCCGTGTGAAATTATGCATTCTTTCAGCTTTTCAAAACTAATGTTTCCTGGTGAAAATATGTAATATTTTCCGTGTTCTGCCCATAGATTGTAGGTGATCATTAGAACCTGAGGCGGTTCTATCGAGCACCTGCAATCTATGTTTTGCAGCAACAATAAGTATTTTTAACTGTGGGACGAGCAATAAAGTGGGTTTAAGGTGTTCACTTTATGAACTTGTCAACAAGAATACTGACTTCAGACAGAAGTAGGAGTAAAAAGAAACGTTCATTAAGGGGATGGAATAACCCGGCTGTTGTTCCTCCATTTTATGGAGGGAGACAAAACAGGCTAAAAACTTAGATCCTCTAAAAACTTGGTTTTCACTCGTAGAGGGAAGAACAAATTCTTTTTTTTTTTCTTGAGGAGTAACCCTTGTCAACTAGAATATGCCTCTATTGAAAGAATTAGCCCCTACACCCCTCAACGCACACACACACGCACACACACACACACACACACACACACACACACACACACACCATTCCTATTTAAATCGATGGTTTTGTTTCCCTTGACAAACAAAGTTTTGTGTGTGGTCTATTGAGTGGTGCTATGATATGACGACTGATTACCGACTTTCCATGAGATTTAAAATTAAGATATAACACATAATCAAATAGACTGTGCAGATATGTAAAACCAAGATTGACGGGAAAGATTGTCGCGTGATAATCAGTGATCTGAAATATGCACTTTACCTTCAATTTCTTTCTTTCTTTCTTTCTTTCTTTCTTTCTTTCTTTCTTTCTCATTTCACATTAAGGATCGATAGTTTATCAATCGATCAAGTTATAAAGCGCAGTAGCTTTTCCATGCTAAAATCCACGTGACTATCACCGGCTTGTTGGAAATCCAGGTAATGGTTATTTATAGAAAATAACTATTCGCTTTGAGGTCAGAAAATTGCGTAAGAGGGCCGGGTTATCTGTAGAATCTGGACTGGTATCATGTGTTGGGTTTTTCAAAAAGTGTAGACCCAGATCAGACGCTGCACAATGCGGCGTCTGATCAGGGTCTACATTGTTTGGTTGCAGTACAGGAATTAAAGTGTTAGACGCCACAAAGCGCAGCGGCCGATCAGGGTCTACACTTTTTGCATAAAAAACTGAAATTTAAGGGTTTAACAAGTCAGTTCAAGTCTCCGTCCAGGACTGTTTTCCCAGCCTACACTCAGAGACAATCAACCTAAATAGTGTTGACAGGGACGTTAAACCTAATTCAAGCAAAACAAACAAGTGCTGTCAGTGCTTTGATTATAATTAACAGTCAAACTTCAGTGGCTCGACCACCCTCGGGACTGTGAAAATTTGTTCTGGTCAGGGGTGTTCCCATGGGGCGCCGTTTAACTATTTAATCCGTATGTATAGATATCCATAATTATTTATGGATATCAATTATTTATGGTTATCCATAATTCGAATTATGGGTTGGGTTTGACAAACAGTGTAGACCCAGATCAGACGCCACAGAACGCGGCGGCTGATCAGATTCCACAGTTTGTCAATAGTACAGTAATTCAAGGATTAAACGAAACAGACTTGAGTCCGCGTTCAGGACAATTTTTCTTGCCTATACTCAGAGACAATAAAAGTTAAAAAAGATAAAGAAGCTTTATTTAATACGGAACCCTGAAAGGACATGCAATTTATTTTAATATTTTATGCGAACAAGATAATCAAAATAATATCTTGTGCGCACAAGTTATTATCTTGTTTGCACAACCTATATCTTGTGCGGACAACATAATATCTTGTGCGCACAACTTATTATCTTTTTCCGACAACATAATATCTTGAGCGCACGAGATATTATCTTGAGCGCACAATATATTATCTTGTTTGCACAACATAGATCTTGTGCGGACAACATAATATCTTGTGCGCACGAGATATTGTCTTGTTTGCACAAGATATTATCTTGTTCGCACAACATTTTATCTTGTTTGCACAACATATATCTTGTGCACACAAGATATTATCTTGTTCGCACAAGATATTAACTTGTTCGCACAACTTAATATCTTCTGTGGACAAGATACTATCTTGTGCGCACAATATATTGTCTTGTGCGCACAAGATAATATCTTTTTCGCACAAAATTTAATATCTTGATCGCACAACATATTATCTTGTTAGCACAATTTAGTCAGATATTATGTTGTCCGCACAAGATCTATGTTGTGCAAACAAGATAACATCTTGTGCACACAAGATATTATGTTTTGCAAATAAGATATTATCTTGTTCGCACAAGATAATATCTTGCGTGCATAAGATTTTATGTTGTTCGCACAATATATATCATGTTGTCCCACAAGATAATATCTTGTGCGCATATTATCTTTGGCGCACAAGATAATATCTTGTTCGCTCAACTTAATATCTTGTTCGCACAAAAAAAAAAAAAAAAAAACCTTGCATGTCTCTTCCCGGGTTCGGTAATTTAACGTAGCATATTAGAAACAATTAACATAAGCCCTGTTGAGCTATAGTATCTTTTAACAAATAATTATTCGCCCTCCTTCATCTTCCAAGGACTTGCCCTGATAATGCGAGCGTCAGCCAAGGGAGCACCTAGTACAGTATTTCAAGCCTTTGGTATGGCGCGGCCGGGGAGCGAACCCGCGACTTCCCGATCCCGAGGCGGACGCTCTACCAATGAGCTATCGGGGCCGATATTGATCAACCAGTGCTGTCAGCTTAGATTATAATCCCCATTTTTCTCAATATAAAGTGGGGTTTACAGGTGCATTCATTACAGGGGCTTGTTAATGTGTTGACAAGAATTCTGCTGTTCACAGTCTATTTGATTAAAATTTCGATACTCCGAATACCTTCAGGACCACGATAAATTGTTTTGGCGGCAGGGCTTAAGATGTCACTTCATCTCAATGTTGGGTAAACGTCCCACGAAATTGGAAGCAACCTCCCAAAATGACCGAAATAGTGTTGACGGAGACGTTCAAAGCATAAATACATATGAGCATGGCTGTTTAAAGCCATCAAATGGACCGAAAGCCGTCTCAAACAACAAAAAACCTGTTCAAATTATGAAATTCGCGTGTTGTTTGAACATTGGATTTTGAGCTTTTCATATCACAAGACGGACCTTGTTTTCTTTACGTTACGTTAAGCGAAGAAACGTTTTCGCCCTCCACCCCCGCCCATCGGGGCTTGAAGAAAGAGATGAGTCGCATGATGCTTCCACGCAAAGCTGAAACCGACCCGCACACGAGTACTGGTAAACCGCTTAGAGGTGTGAGTCGGACCATCCATGCATATAAATCATATTGCTTTCATGGCGGGGGGGGGGGGGGGGGGTCAGGGCTTGAGATGTTATTTTAGCTCATTATCGGGTAAAAGTCCCACAGAATGGGAAGCAACGTCTCCAAAATGACCTTTACATTGTTGCGTGGGACGTTAAACCTCAAATCAAACAAACAAACGTTATCGCGCTGAACCTAGCGTTTTAGGGTCCTATGACACCAGAGGGTTACTCCGTTACAACGTCACTGTAAACAACATTCTAAACTAGCCGCCATGTTGGTTTGCTGATCGCATTTGAAGAGTTTATATGGAGCTTTTGGGCGTTTTCGTTAAAATTTGTTGTCGGAATCTTAAGTTATGCAAGAACAACCATCATCCATGGTTATTTCATTGCATTAACATTTGCCGGATACCTCAGAAGATATTTAAACATTCGGCCTAGCGGGCTCATGTTCAAACAGCTTCATCGGGACCTTGCAAATGTTAATGCATGAAAAACCATGGTTGATCCCTATATTCTTGCATAAAAACTAACACGCATGGCTGTTTGAAGTCATTGTCAAATGGACCGAAAGCTCTGCTCAAACAACTAAACCCATGTTCAAATCATGGAATTCACGTGATGTTTGAACATGAATATTGAGCTTTTGTTATGCCAAGATGGGCCTTGCTTTGTTTACGTTACGTTGAGCGACATAACGTTGTCGTCCTCTCAGAGTTCTATGACGACGTCAGTGGGTAACTGCGGAACCAACATTCTGAACTAGCCGCCATTTTGGTTAGCCGGCCTGAATTTAAGAGTTTGTATGGTGTTTATATGGGGCCTTTGGGTGTTTTCGTCAAAATTTGCTGTCGGAATCGTAAGTTATGCAAGAACAACGATCAACTGCATTAACATTTGCTGGATACCTGGAAGCGGTCTCATGTTCAAACAGCTTCCTCGGGCTCCGGCAAACGTTAATGCATGAGAAACAATGTGTGATCCCCATTTTCAAACAAAGAAACGAAAAATTGTTCTAAATAGGGCTAGTTCGAACTACTGAGGTTTCAGGTCATGAAGCAAAATGGGGATCACTTTAATTATTTTTACGATCTTCTATGTTGTGTGTACTCATTAGAACCGCCTTATCGAGACGATTCTAATGAATACACACAACATGCCTTTAACAGATGAAAGTCAGGAAAAACTTCCTGAAATATCCAAATATATGGACATGTGAATTATCTAGGCGCTCAAGAATGAATTAGAATTAGCCATGGTAAACGAACTACCCGCGTTCGAGTTTTAGAAGTTTCACAATATATTAAAGTTAAATTTGCACGTGATTTAACTTTTAAGGTTCACTTGTGTGATAATCAAGTGGGCAAATAGATGCTCACATCGTTCTCCAATGTTGGCCCCTGCCCATCGGGGCTTGGAGAAGTAGATTGGACTGCAAGATGCTTCCACGCAGAGCTGACACTGACCGCACATAAGTACCGATACACCGCTTAGGAGGTCTAAGCTTGCCCGAGTCGTATCGTACCAATTGGTTTCATGGGCTTCATCTCAATGTCGGATATAAAACCCCATAGAATTAGAAGCAACGTCTCCAAAATGACCAAAATAGTTTTGACGGGGAACAACAACAAAACAATCACGGGGAGTGCCGTAACTAATATTGTGAGATTTTGTGGCCCAACCCCTTGCATTTATTGAGTTGCCATTGCGAAAACACGCCTATTCAAATATACTGAAAAAGTTACCAGCCAAACAATGTAAAATGGCAAATAAAAAAATTCTGACATTTTCCTAGTTCTGTCGCCAAAACATAAATTGTGGGAACACTTTAGAACCACCTCGGCGAGGCGGTTCTAACATGTACGCACAATCTATGATTTTGAGTAGAAATAAGAAAAATAATGTATACCCCTGTAAACCCCAGTTTACTATATAGAAGTGGGGTTTAAAATTATAAAGTCCTATTTTGTTGATGCTATGAATATGAATAGACTAAAAAATACAAAAATAATATAAAAAAAAAAACATAATTGTACACTCGCAGTAATTTAATATGGAAGATATTAAAACTCGCTGAAGGCTCGTTTCATGTATTCATAGGAAATGAAAACTCATGTAGTACCCTCTTTTTTGTACAGACAATAAGACAACAAAACATCATTTTAGTCACTTTTAATAATATTATCAGCTATTTACATAAACTTAACAACATGAGAGAGAGAGAGAGAGAGAGAGAGAGAGAGAGAGAGAGAGAGATTTTAACCCTTAATGCGTCATGTAAAGAGGAGACGGCAATTTTATTGTTCATTTTTTCCATGGACAATAAGGCTTGACATTACATGTTAATCGTTTGACCAGCAGACGATTCTCATCTCGTGGCGTCTGATCAGGGCCTACACTGTTTGTAAAAAGGTCAGACATTTTCCAAATAAATTTTGAAGAAAAACAACCTGCCATCCCCTAAACTTGTAAATGGACTCCCGTTATATATAAGGAGGAAGATTCTATTTGGTACAAAAAGGGTTAAATTCCTTTCTGAATGAAGACTATCCTTTAACGCACTGCACGCTGGTGTTTTTCAGCAGACGACAATATTTTCTTATTTTTCGCAGAAAACAGGATTTGACATTTCAGGCAAATTGTCTCCTAGACAATTTACGTGGACAATTCCTGAACAGGAGACATTTTGCACGAAATGTCAAATCTTGTATTCTGGAAAAATGGTAAAAATACATGTATCAGCAATTTGTCGTCTGCTGAATTAGCCCAGAGAGTAGTAAAGGTTAAGAAAAACCTGGCTTTGGAGGCGAGTTCTTCCCCGAGAAGGTAATGTAGGTAAATCCTCCTAAGCAAGAATAATCTCCCTTGAAAATAGATGTATCTGTTCACCATAGTCAACAATGCTTTTTCTCAGATATAGCACTAATGAACTTTCTAGCACATAACATATTTAGCACTTTTTATAACATATTAAACAATTTTTAGTGTTCCTCAAAGGACAGATTACTAGATGTCTACTAATATCATTTCTCCTTACTGGAACATCAGGTTGAGTCTGGACATGGATCGTTTCAATGGCTTCTTCTTCTGTTTCTCTCCAGCTGTCCATGACTTGGATTTCACCCGGAAATGACGTAGATCTGAGCCATGGTCTGCATGTAACATAGGCTTGTAGCTGATTGGATCACACAAATCCTGAAGAAAATTAATCATACATTGTTTAGATATGACAGAGGTAGAGGGCGTTAGTGCTGTCAGTATTGTTTCAGTGTTTTCATTAAAAATAATAATAAAAACTTGAAAATGTTCGAGAAAAGTAACAGATATGCTTTCAAACAGGCTTTTACAGATACATCAGCCCTTCGTTGCCAAATGCAGGAAGAAATAGAAAATATTTATACTTAATGGTTATCAAATGCTTAACAACTTCTTCCATATTTTATTTTATTTTATTTTATTTTATTTATTTGCAGATAATTAAAATGCACTCCATAAAAAGGCTAAAAACTTCAGTTGGCAATTACCTCGTGCTTTTCATAGAATGCCTTGTAACCACCTTCCAGGATGTACACCTCGGGGTAATTAAGTCTGGGGTAGCTGTCTTTGTTGAGTCCTCGGTCCTGATCTCGCAGAAAACGATACATCTTGGGGCCTCGTTCTGATGAAAACTCGCAGTGGAAGATGAGCACATCTGACGTCACAGACTTCTGCATAAGTAATGAGTAGATGGCGTCCTTGGTAAACATGTTAACAGCATTCTGAAAGAAATCAATGAATAAAATATTAACTGAAATGCTTCCATGGGCCTTTTTCGTATGTAATGATGTTCCAGAAAACGAAAACGCTAGATTTGGTAACGTAAACAACAGAATAGAGGAAACACCTATAATAGCAATATTAAATAGAATATTCAAAACTAAATGCATTAGCAGATAGTCTACGGGTGTTTTTGGGCCGATTATTTGTATATCGTTCCAAAGTTACTAAGCATAGAAGCTCTTCAGTGCTAAAGTCCACGTGACTATCGCCGATATGTGATGATGTTCCAGAAAACGAAAACGCTAGTATTGGTAACGTAAATAACAGAATCGAGTCCAGTGCCATTATGTCAATCGACATTATCATACACCTATAATATTAACACTAGTTTGATACCATTAAATACAATATTCAAAATTAAATGCATACGTCGTGATTACGGAGAGTCGTCTACGTGACTTTTGGTGTCGATTATATGTAAATCTACCCAAAGTTACTAAGTATACAAACTTTTCAGTGCTAAAGTCCATGTGTCTATCATCGACTTGTAGAAGTAATTGTTATTAATAGATAATTACCGCGTCATTCTTATCGAAATGAGGTCAGCGTGGTACGTACAGCATAGAGACTGGACTGGAATCATGAGTTAGACATGGCAAACAGTGTAGACCCAGAAGAAACACCACGGAACACGGCATCTGATCAGGGGCTACACTATTTGCTAACAGTACAAGAATGTTAAAAGTCTAAGTCACCGTTCAATTTTCCAGCCTACACTAAGAGACCCATCAGTGTTGTCAGTGCTTTGATTTCTTTCTTAGATTATTTGTTATTACACTCTTTAATTGCTGATTGTGGCTTTCCCGACTATCTAATATGTTGTTGTTGTTGTTATTTCAGCACACGGCGCTGTCAGTTACTTGTCCATCCAAACTACAAAAAACGAACCCTAGTCTGTAAAACTTTTTCCATGCTAAACTCAGTTAAGCATGTAATTTGTAATGCTCATAAATTCCAAAATACAATCTAATCTTCCGCTCAGATCAGCAGAGAAAACAATGGTTGGCATTGTAAAATTCATGAGCAGAACAGATCTCAAGGTAAGGGAAAAGTTTTATTTCCTCAGGACTTTGTGTAAGTTTGGGATAAGTAAAAATCAACTGGTAACGTAGATAACGTTTAATGTCAAACTTGATATTACTCAATAGTTTATAGGGAATAATAATGAAAAGTGTGAATTAAGAATATTTTTTTCAATACGTACCTTTATGTGACCTCCATCAAACTCATATGGGTATCTACAGTCGATGATTGTAACTTTGCCCAACTTGTCACCATAGCAACCACTGACAACATCAGCCATTGTATCAGGGGAGATAGTCTTGAGATCTTTATGTTTACCAGAAATTGTGGGAAGACTGTAGGTACGTGATCCATCAGCAATGAGATCATCATCTGACGTCAGCCGTTCTACCGCAGTCACAATATTCTCTGAGTTGTCGAGACTTTCCGAAGAATCCTGAAAATCATAATAATAATAAAATATTTATACGCTGATAAAGTCGGACAATTTAAGAAACTTACAATAAGAAGAAAAAAATGAAAGTAGAAGAAAAACACAGACTCTGGGATTCATGAGGAATACGCTAGCATAAAACAGGAAACGTTATAACAGATACAATGTTGGCTCAGTATCAAGATGTTTTGGAAATAACAACATGGATATTTTTGGCCTAAAATATTGATGGGCCCCCAAAATGGGCCAAGGGCCCATCTCCCATTCATTTACATGAAAAAAAATTTTGATGGGCCTTTTGGAAAAATTGGTGGGCCCAAGAATCCTTAAAGCACACCTTACAGCAAAATTAACATCAAATTTGAATAGCATATATATTGGGCCCAAACAAATTAAATAGTTTTCGGGGCCCATCCAAGAAATATAATATCCTTGAACAATAGAATAATCACCACGATTACAAATCCGTGACATGAACACTTTATAAACCCCACTTTGTATAGATTTTCCTATTTCTACTTCAAAACATTAGGTTGAGGGTGCTCGTAAACCTCAATGAGGCGGTTCAAACGAGCACCCACAACCTATTTGTTGAGTATGAAAATAAATAAAAAATGTCCGCTTGGAACTAATTGGACTAAATTTAAACATACTCACTAGTGAAGACGTGCTTAACAAGCATGCTAGTGGCCAGTACGTTGACTATACAAGAACAATATCTTACTTGATACTGAAAAAAGTGCGCACTTCAATATCTGCTCATATTTTAGCATTTTGTTTTCTGCTAACTGAGAAGTCATGCTAACGTAATTTTAGCTTAGGATAGCCTAGACACTAGGCGTTAAAATGAATAATATGGAATCAAAATAATCGTTTGCACTAAAATGAACAGTGCATAAAAGTTAGCTAGTCTAGTCTCTTTGGCTCAATTTTAATCCAAACATTTAAGACTCTACCAAATAGACTTGCCATTTCTAAGAAGGTGATAAATTTTAATATAATAAACAAAAAAAAAAAAAATGATCCGACTTTAATTATCAGACTAGTAGCCAGTCTAAGCTTAGGACTTCCTTAGCTTTGTCCTGACTGGATAATGATTCTTTGTTCAGTGCGTTTTAATTGCACGTTACATGCTCTAAATTAAACTTACCGTGATGGAACATTTGGACAGTTCTTCCACAGTTTCTCTTGTTTTCTTGGTCGCTGGAGAGAATTCTTCTATTTCTTGGTCTTCTGCAAGGCGCTTTCCTAAGAACAGGCTTCTTCTTACATCACGTGACCGAAATCGACGTGATTTTCCACTAGAGGGAATTTCAATCTAAAATTGAAACATGAAACATGAGAATTCATTTCTTCATAAACAGCCAACAGTCAATAAACCGAAGTTTGCTATATCGATATAAACGGTCATTGTACTACGTTATAAAGTGGTTAAAAAGCGATTCCCTTGTTTTCCTGTCATTGTAAATTGTACATGTGCTGTTTCAACTAATATAAATGACTGAATATGGTTTAAAACCAAAACTGGTTATAACAATTAATTTAGCAGAACAAATCTTTAGCTCCAGATGAGATGTGCAAATGGGAGAATAACCCATATATGACAATGGAATATTCTACCAAATGAGTTGATAGTGATCCATTTCCAATTATAGTGGTGTCATGTTAGTTTCGTTTATAGCAAGTTTTACAAAAATGTATGAAGTTTAAGCAAACAGTGTAGACTCAGTTCAGACGCCGCGTTTTGCGGTGTCTGATCTGGGTCTACACTATTTGCCAATGTCCCAAAAATGGGCCGCTAGGAATTTTTGCGTTCAAGAATATTGTATTTAATACCATAAGAAATAAATGTTGTTCACAACATTTGTTTTAGGGTACTAAAGGGAAAAAAGGTAATTAATGACCTATATTTTCACTTATTAGGATTCCTTAAAGCGGCAGATACTTTGTAACGGCAAAATGTTATTAGAAAAGAAACGTCTACTTCTTATAGCATATTCTTCTTGACTGGCACAAACAGTTTGATCTTAATCTGCACATAAAAATACAAAAGACCACTTACTGATACGTCCGACTGGGACTTGAAGCCAGAATCAAAAGAGTTGTCGAACTTGCTACAAGGTGTAATAACTGCTGCCAGATCATCCTCCCACTTGTCTAAACTTCCCTCGTCAGAAAAGAGCTGTAGTCTGAAATAAATAAATAAATAAATAAATAAATAAATAAATAAATAAATAAATAAATAAATAAATAAATAAATAAATAAATAAATAAATAAAGTTTGGTCTGTACTAATAAATGTTCCATTAAATTATTTGGTTACATATTTTTCAAAACTACCTTTACTGAAACCTACAATAATAATGACCATTAATCTCGTGCACACATTTAAATTAGCAATTTGTTATTTTACTACGTACCTCATTGTCAAAGAAGGGTAATAAATTCCGAACTCATTAAACGTGTTTAAAATACAGTGCTGCGCTGAAGTTCTGTTACTTTGAGATCAAACTGTATAATGACTGTTCAATGTTCAAAAGCAGAACTTATATTTTCAGCGACCAAGGAAGTTGGCAATTTAAGCAGGAGTACCGGTCATTAAAGGTAAGAAGCAGCCATTTCACTCATTAAACATTGACCAATTAAAGAGTGTCACACATCAGTGGCTTTGCTTCCCTTGTCAAAACAATGTAATGGATGTGATTTATTGAATAGTTTTGTGATACAACAACCGATTACTGACTTATGATGAGATCTGAAATTTAGATATTAAATATAAATATGTAATAACTAGAAAGATAATACAAATAATGTAATTCCGAGATCATCTGAGCATGTTTGAGAAAGATTGACATGTGATTATGAAAAAACTAAATACTTTTCTTCTGTGGCATACATTTTACTGTCCCTCAATCGTATTATTTTGTTGTATTTGTTTGAATTTAGGTTTTAAGTTCCCGTCAACACTATTTAGGTCATTTTGGAGACGTTGCTGACTTTTATCCGACATTGAGATGAAATGCCATCCAAAGCCCTTCCACTCAAACAAACCACTAGGGTTTATATGCAGGGACTTTGACTCGCGCCACTTTGCCTGGGCAGGCTTATTAGACCTTCTAAGCGGTTTACCAATACTCCTGCTGTCGGTTTCAGCTCTGTGTGACAGCATCCTGCAGCCCAATCACCGATGGGCGGGGCCCGCAGTCGTTTTGTAATTCCAGGTTTTCTATATTCAGCTTGAATATGAAATTTGTCCTGTTCATAAATTTTAAATAAATGTGAAAAATAATTGTGTAAAAATGCCCCCCCCCCCCCCCCCCCCCCCCTCTCTTTCAATAACGTTGATCCAGGTCTTGAGAAATTGCATAATGAAAATACGCCTATTGAAATATATTGAAAATTTTTCAGCCAAAAAAAAGGGAAAATTTTCAGATAAAAAAATCTGATATTTTTCATATTTCTGCTCAAAACGTAGTTGTAAGAATTCATTAGAACTAACGAGGATCCACAATGTATGTTTTGAGCAGAAATAAGAAAAATAATGTATGCCCCTGTAAACCACAGTTTTACTATATAAGTGAGGTTTAAGTAGATCCAATCTGATTAAAATCCGATCTCGCCGCGGCTACATAGTTCAGCTTAGGTCGGGTTTTAATCAGATTGAAGTGGATCAAAACTATATTGTTTTTTTGTTTTTTTTTTTTGTTTTTGTTTTTTTCCTGACTACACCTAGGCAGTCTGATCAGCATATCAATACGTTAACAAGTCCATGTAATTAATACCACTGTAAATCCCAGAGAAAATCGGGTATACTGGGGTGTACATTATTTCTCTTATTTCGTCCGCTCCGGGGAACGGGAGGTAACGGGTTCGATCCCGGGCCGCGACATACCATCGTTAAGAATGGTACTAGCTGCTCCTCGCTTGGCACTCAGATTTACGGGGTCGACCCAATGTCAGGATAATGTGACTGGGTGTGTAATGTGTCTGGGATATGATACTTCGGTGAGGCAGCACTATAAAAGTGAGCATTGAGCTCCCTGTCGCATTCAGACTACGTCGCGATATAACTGAAAAATTGTTGAAACCGACGTTAAACCCGAATTCACACACACACACATATACACATTTCTCTTATTTCTGCACCGAGACATAGGTTGTAGGTACCCGTTAGAAGAGCCTAAATGAGGCGGTTCTGAAGAGCATCCACAACTTATCCTTCGAGCAGACATAAGAAAAACAGAAGGTGTTGGAGCTTTTATTCTCAAAATGAAAGAATGCAATGTGCCACATGGAAGTGTTAAATGCCATCTAAAATTTTACGACTAAAGCTCTGTGTAGCTGAGCAGGCTGGTTATTTGTGAAAGAAAAAAATGTATTCTGTCAAAACGGTCTCTAACTTTTATACACATCAAATAAATAAATAAATAAATAAATAAATAAATAAATAAATAAATAAATAAATACCTAAGAGTCGCCATGCCTTTAGTTATAAAAATCTTAATATTTCCTAACAAATGTTGACATACAAGTAAGACATATATGATAATTTATGGATTAATTTTTACTTTGCAGGTTATATATACCATCACGGAGCTTGGACATGTCTCGTGTTTGGGAGTCTTGGACGCTATCTCATTAGTACCTGAGCTTACAAGAAGAGAGAATCTTGGCACTGATGAAAATATTAATTATGTTTAATGTCGGTCCTCTTAATTACCTTTTTTCTTATCAATGTCTCTACCTGATGCTTCATTACGCATTACTGCTCTCACAAACTCAGTCGAGCGAGTTTGTAAGATTATGAAAGATTAAGAAAATTATAATTAGTCATACAAATTAATGTTTTTAATTCCTGCCAGATGTTTTAATTATTATTATTGTCATTTTAACTTTTTCTGTTATTTTAACTTTAACTTTTCTTATTTTAACTTTGCGTAATAATATTTTTGTTCTGGATTCCCCAGCATTAAATGTATATTGCAAATGTTTAATATATTTAAATATTTAAATTGTCACGCAACTGGAGCTGAAAAGGACCACTTTTCATAGTATTACGTTAGAAAGTTCATGCAATGAACATACTTCAAACCCAACTTTACGTAGAGAAAGTGTGGTATACAATGTACATGGAATACACAACAGATTGTGGCCATAGGATAGCACCCCCGTTTGAAATTATGCATTCTTTCAGCTTTTCAAAACTAATGTTTCCTGATGAAAATATGTAATATTTCCGTGTTCTGCCCATAGATTGTAGGTGATCATTAGAACCCGAGGCGGTTCTATCGAGCACCTGCAATCTATGTTTTGCAGCAGCAATAAGTATATTTAACTGTGGGTCGAGCTATAAAGTGGGTTTAAGGTGTTCACTTTATGAACTTGTTAACAAGAATACTAACTTCAGACAGAAGTAGGAGTAAAAAGAAACGTTCATTAAGGGGGTGGAAGAACCCGGCTGTTGTTCCTCCATTTTATGGAGGGAGACAAAACATGCTAAAAACTTAGATCCTCTAAAAACTTGGTTTTCACTCGTAGAGGGAAGAACAAATTCTTTTTTTTTTCTTGAGGAGTAACCCTTGTCAACGAGAATATGCCTCTATTGAAAGAATTAGCCCCTAAACCCCCAACGCACACACGCACACACACACACACACACACACCGTTCCTATTTAAATCAATGGTTTTGTTTCCCTTGTCAAACAAAGTGTTGTGTGTGGTCTATTGAGTGGTGCTATGATATGACGACTGATTACCGACTTTCCATGAGATTTAAAATTAAGATATAACACATAATCAAATAGACTGTGCAGATATGTAAAACCAAGATTGACGGGAAAGATTGTCGCGTGATAATCAGTGATCTGAAATATGCACTTTACCTTCAATTTGTTCCTTTCTTTCTTTCTTTCTTTCTTTCTTTCTCACTTCACATTAAGGATCGATAGTTTATCAATCGATCAAGTTATAAAGCGCAGTAGCTTATCAATGCTAAAATCCACGTGACTATCACCGGCTTGTTGGAAATCCAGGTAATGGTTATTTATACTACATAACTATTCGCTGTGAGGTCAGAAAATTGCGTAAGAGGGTTATCTGTAGAATCTGGACTGGTATCATGTGTTGGGTTTTTCAAAAAGTGTAGACCCAGATCAGACGCTGCACAATGCGGCGTCTGATCAGGGTCTACATTGTTTGGTTGCAGTACAGGAATTAAAGTGTTAGACGCCACAAAGCGCAGCGGCCGATCAGGGTCTACACGTTTTGCATAAAAAACCCTGAAATTTAAGGGTTAAACAAGTCAGTTCATGTCTCAGTCCAGGGCCCAGGATTACAATCGTTACTTAAGTTAAGGTCGAGGAGGAATTCTTATCTTAGTAAAGTATTTCCTTAAAAAGTGCATTTGAAAGCCACCTATTTCATTTACTTAGCTAAGTATTTAACTTCGGATGATGTCGTAATTTTGACGGAAATTTTCACGAAGATAAGCACGTAAGTTTCAATTACACATTGATGTAGGCGGCCCACAACTTTCCCGCGATCTGTCAAAAATCTCTGCTTCTGCTTGAATGGATGGAGACAATAGAAAATATGATGGTTTAGTTTCCATATCACTCCATAAACCATGAAAAATGTTTTATATACTATAAAACCTGTGCAATTGAAGGATAACACTCGATCTCAAATTGTGCGGGCAAACATTGGCCACAAAGTAGCACCACGACATATTCAAAACGCTGTTTCTATGGGGTCCCTTCAGAAACAAGAACTCATACAATATTTGAATATGCAAAGCTCGGTTTAAGGGAGTCTTATTTGAACTGAGGTTTAACGGCCCTGTCGAGACATAAAGCGCTCACTCACTCACAAACACACTTAATTACTCACATGCCATGCACGAGCTTACAAAGGGAGGTGGAACGCCTCAAACTCATTTTTATTGAGCATTTCCAGGCAGGGAGAAGAGGTAAATGATTGGATGTGCAGAAACAGGAGAAATAACAACATTCCCCTCTTCCATTACCTGCTGCTAGGAAAGCAGGCCTTGTCACAATCAGCTGGACGCCCCAGTGACGCAAGATACACGTCACCTTCGCCTCACCCAACCAGTACACAACGACCACACGCGACCTCCAGTAACCTCTTAGAAGGTCTAAGCCTGCCAAGGCAAAGTGGTGCAAGTCGGGCCGTCCAGGCATATAAATCTTGTTGGTTTCATTGGGCGACAGGGCTTGAGATGTAATTTCATCTCAATGTCGGGTAACAGTCCGACAAAATAGGAATCAACACTTCCAAAATGAAACCTAAATAGTGTTGCGAGGACGTTAAATCTCAAATCAATCAATCAATCGATCAATAAAAAAAAACAAAAAAAAAAACTTCCTTGTATTTCATTAATTTTGATATCCAGAATCTTACACAAATGGTCCTTTCATATAAAATTTACGAAACGGGCCTTCGAATTGGATTTTAAATTGGATTTTATTGCCGTTACCTTGACCATTTGCCCAACAAACGTACATCGTTGACATACGTTACAGTTGTTCACGCCAAAATAGTTAATATTTACATTTCAAGTGTAAAACCTATTGTAAACCTATACGCCTGTTCATACCACCATGAACGCATCGAATCACATGATTTTCAAGGACGTCAAGTGTCGCAAGTCTACACCCTAAACCATGGTTCTCTATGATCTCAATGGGCGTTGAAGACGACAATGCCGTTCCGCTCTTTGTAGAAAAAAAAAAAAAAAAAAAAAAAACAGCGTGTAAATATTTTTCAGCTTTAACAGTTTGCCTTATAAGAATATTTTCTCCGAGTGATGAGGAAAAGAAGAATGTAAATATAAGAAATATTTTTTCGGATGTTCATGAAGGTATAAACGACAGCGGGTCGCTAGCAAAGTTTATATGAACCCCTTCAGGGTTCATTTACTTTGCAGGCGACCCTGTTCGTTTATACTTTCATGAACAGCAGAAAAACAAGTGATACTATTTCATGACAAGTGAGTGAGTGAGTTTTAGTTTTACGTCCCACCAACAGCTAAGGTCATACGGAGACGGGACCTCGGTTTAAAGACTCATCCGAAAGTCTGGAGAAGCCCGGGATCGATCCTTCGATCCCTGGTTTACAAGGCGAGTAGCGTAACCACTGCACCAGGGAGGCTTCTAACTATTTCATGACAATGAATATAAAGACGGCATATGAACGTTGTGAACAGTGTATGCGTAAAACTAGCAGGGCATAAGCGTAGGAAGATGGACCCGATGTGCCATAGGATCAGTTTTTAACTAACAGACAAAAGTGATATGCGCCGACGCCCCTCCCCACCCCCCCCCCCCCCCACACACACACATACACACACCTACCCTGACAAAAACAACCAAGTCAGTTAGGATCCCCTCTCACGTATAATAATCTTCCCGCACCAAACAATTAATTATTGCCCTGTCACCAGTATTATATAGAGGGTCTTACGCGAGTGGTCATTTCATATGAAATTTATGAAATGAGCCTCTGGCGAGTTTCTTAAAACTCATATGAAGTGACCACGAGTGTAAGATTCTGTTTATCATATGGCCACTTGAAATTAGATTTTATCACCATCAAATTTGACACTTTTCTTCACAGAAAATGCATGGTTGACATGGACGCGGTCATGACGTTACGTAATCCCGCCAAAGTGTTATTTCACGTGTGGTCATACGATTTTTATTACACGACATTATCCACTGCTTATCAATAACGTCATATGATAAACAATATTATGTAAAGGGAAGTTTTTACACAGCTCTGTTCGTCGCACACTTTGACACATCAAGGCCGCCCCCGCCCAAAGGGGCTTGAAGAAATATATGGGCTGCACGATGCTTCCACGCAGAGCTGAATCCGGCCCGCACACTAGTACTGGTAAACCGCTTAGAGGATCTAAGCCTGTCCAGGAACCGCGGTGCGAGGCGGACCGTCCATGCTAATAAACCCTATTGGTTTCATTGGGCGACAGGGCTTGAGATGTTATTTCATCTCAATGTCGGGTAAAAGTCCCACAAAATTGGAAGCAACGTCTCAAAAATGACCTTTACAGTGTTGACGGGACGTTAAACCTCAAATCAAACAAGGGAGAAATACATCCCAGTACCTATATGGCAAGTAGACTTGTCCCAAAGGGAGGAAAAAAAATGGCCCGACCGGGACTCGAACCCAGGACCTCTCGCATATCAAGAAAACACTCTACCGTTTGAGTTACCGAGCATCACTGGCGATCTCGAACAAATAAAAGCCATAAGGTTTTCCGTTATTGATATATACATTCATGTGTCAAGGTCAAATCTTAAAAGTTAAGGTACCTACCTGGGTTACCTTAAATATTTAAGTATTTTCTTTGGTTAAGTATCGACTTCAACGAACGAATTTCTTTGTAGTTCACTTTATACGCCAGTTAAGTAAATACTTAGTTTAAGTAGGTACTTAAAATTTCAGTACGCATAGTAATCCTGGGACCAGGGCCCAGGATTACAATGCGTACTTAAATTTTAAGTACCTACTTAAACTAAGTATTTTCTTAACTGGCGTATAAAGTGAACTACAAAGAAATTCGTTCGTTTAAGTCGATACTTAAACAAGAAAATACTTAAATATTTAAGGTAACCCAGGTAGGTACCTTAACTTTTAAGATTTGACCCTCACACATGAATGTATATATCAATGACGGCAAACGTTAGGCCTTTTATTTGTTCGAGATCATCAGTGATGCTCGGTATCTCAAACGGTAGAGTGTTTTCTTGCTATGCGAGAGGTCCCGGGTTCGAGTCCCGGTCCGCCCATTTTTTTTTCCTCCCTGTGGGGCAAGTCTACTTGCCATATAGGTGCTGGGCTGTATTTCTCCCTTGATGTGTCAAAGTGTGCGACGAACAGAGCTGTGTAGAAACTTCCTTTTACATAATACTGTTTATCATATGACGTTATTGATAAGCAGTGGATAATGTCGTGTAATAAAAATCGTATGACCACACGGGTAATAACACTTTGGCGGGATTACGTAACGCCATGACGACGTCCATGTCAACCATGCATTTTCTGTGAAGCACAGTGTCAAATTTGATGGCGATAAAATCTAATTTCAAGTGGCCATATGATAAACAGAATCTTACACTCGTGGTCACTTCATATGAATTTTATGAAACTCGCCAAAGGCTCGATTCATAAATTTCATATGAAATGACCACTCGTGTAAGACCCTCTATATAATACTGGTGACAGGGCAATAATTAATTGTTTGGTGCGGGAAGGTTATTATACGTGAGAGGGGATCCTAAATGACTTGGTTGTTTTTGTCAGGGTAGGTATGTGTGTGTGTGTGGGGGGGGGGGGGGGGGGGGTCGGCGTATATCACTTTTGTCTGTTAGTTAAAAACTGATCCTGTGGCACATCGGTTCCATGCTCCTACGCTTATGCCCTGCTTGTTTTACGCATACACTGTTCACAACGTTCATATGCCGTCTTTATATTCAAAGTCATGAAATAGTATGACGCCACGTGCATTTATGAAATGACTTGTTTTTCTGCTGTTCATGAAAGTATAAACGAACAGGGTCCCCTGCAAAGTAAATGAACTCTGAAGGGGTTCATATAAACTTTGCTAGCGACCCGCTGTCGTTCATACCTTCATGAACATCCGAAAAAATATTTCTTATATTTACATCCTTTTTTCCTCATCACTCGGAGAACAAATTCTTATAAGGCAAACTGTTAAAGCTGAAAAACATTTACACGCTGTTTTTTCTACAAAGAGCGGAACAGCATTGTCGTCGTCAACGTCCATTGAGATCATAGAGAACCATGGTTTAGGGTGTAGACTTGCGACACTTTACGTCATTGAAAACCATGTGATTCGATGCGTTCATGGAAGTATGAACAGGCGTATATATAGGTTTACAATAGGTTTTACACTTGAAATGTAAATATTAACTATTTTGGCGTGAACAACTGTAACGTATGTCAACGTTGTACATTTGTTGGGCAAATGGTCAAGGTAAAGACAATAAAATCCTATTTAAAATCCAATTCGAAGGCCCGTTTCGTAACATTCATATGAAAGGACCATTTGTGTAAGATTCTCGATATCAAAATTAATGAAATACAATTTTTTTTTTTTTTTTTTTTTTTTTTTTTTTTTTTTGTTGTTTTTTTTTTTTTTGATTGATTGATTGATTGATTGATTTGAGATTTAGCGTCCTCGCAACACTATTTAGGTTTGATTTTGGAAGTGTTGATTCCAATTTTGTCGGACTGTTACCCGACATTGAGATGAAATTACATCTCAAGCCCTGTCGCCCAATGAAACCAACAAGATTTATATGCATGGACGGCCCGACTTGCAGCACTTTGCCTTGACAGGCTTAGACCTTCTAAGCGGTACTGGAGGTCGCGTGTGGTCGTTGTGTACTGGTTGGGTGAGGCGAAGGTGACGTGTATCTTGCGTCACTGGGGCGTCCAGCTGATTGTGACAAGGCCTGCTTTCCTAGCAGCAGGTAGTGGTAGAGGGGAATGTTGTTATTTCCCCTGTTTCTGCACATCCAATCATTTGCCTCTTCTCCCTGCCTGGAAATGCTCAATAAAAATGAGTTTGAGGCGTTCCACCTCTCTTTGTAAGCTCGTGCATGTGAGTAATTAAGTGTGTTTGTGAGTGAGTGAGCGCTTTATGTCTCACCTCACTCATAAAAAGACGGGGAAATCCAAGATCGAATGTACAGTGATTTTATATTCATGTTTTATTTTTTTCTATTTTTTTATTTATTTTTTTTTTGTTACTCCGACTGGAGCTACGGTTTTGTCCGTGTTTGTTTGTACGATGTTTGATCGTGTCCGTAATGACTATATCAACTACATACATGTAATGATGACATCAGAAAACAATATCGTAGCTGGGGTTAAGTGTCGGAGTCTTCCCTGTTCTTCACCATAGTATGGAAGCCCTGGAGGGACTTCTTACTTCACCACTTCTGACTTCTTACTTCCGACTTCTAACTTCTAACTTCCCACTTCTAACTTCCGACTTCCGACTTCTAACTTCCGACTTCTGACTTCCGACTTCTAACTTCCGACTTCTGACTTCTGACTTCCGACTTCGATCTTCTAACTTCCGACTTCTAACTTCCGACTTCTGACTTCCGACTTCGAACTTCGAACTTCCGACTTCTAATTTCACCACTTCTAACTTCGAACTTCATGACTTCTAACTTCATTACTTCTTACTTCTAACTTCTAACTTCATGACTTCTTACTTCTAACTTCATTACTTCTACTTCTAACTTCTAACTTCATGACTTCTTACTTCTAACTTCATGACTTCTTACTTCTAACTTCCGACTTCTAACTTCCGACTTTCTGACTTCCTACTTCAAACTTAAGTTAGAAGTAAGAAGTTAGAGGTAAGAAGTCATGAAGTTAGAAGTTAGAAGTAAAAAGTCATGAAGTTAGAAGTAAGAAGTCATGAAGTTAGAAGTTAGAAGTAAGAAGTTTGAAGTGGGAAGTCAAAAGTCAGAAGTCAGAAGTCGGAAGTTAGAAGTCGGAAGTTAGAAGTAAGAAGTCGGAAGTTAGAAGTAAGAAGTCATGAAGTTAGAAGTAAGAAGTCATAAAGTTAGAAGTTAGAAGTCATGAAGTTAGAAGTCAGAAGTGGTGAAGTTATAAGTCCCTCCAGGGCTTCCATACCATAGCGCAGAATATGTTTATTTTCTATCGACTCTACCAGATTGTCTTGAATATTATCCAATACGACTAACGGCATGAGAAGGGTTGAATCATGGACAGACTCCATAAAACCGATTCTGCCCCCGCCCCTCGGGGCTTGAAGAAACAGATTGGGCTACATGGTGCTTCCATGCAGAGCTGAAACTGACCACACATAACGTAAACACGCCTATACAAATACATTATAAATTTTACCTCCAAAAAAGGAAATTTTTAAGATGAAAACTTGTACACGTTAGGCGGTTCTAACCGGTACCCACATTCTATATTTTAGAGCGGAAATAAGTAAAAAAAGGGTCGACCCCCCACCCCCAAACCCCAGTTTTACAAAATAAAAGTGGGGTTCAAGGGGGTCAAAATTATATAAGCGTATTTTCCCGATGCCTTAGTACTTGTAATCAGCTTGGAAATACTAAGCCTGCCAAGGCAAAGTGGTGTGAGTCACACCGTTCACTGTATATAAGCCTTTTGGTTTCATTGGGCGACTGGGCTTGAGGTTTCATTTCATCTCAGAGTCGGTAAACGTCCCACAAAATTGGAAGCAACGTTTCTATTGTCTCCATCCATTCAAGCAGAAGCAGAGATTTTTGACAGATCGCGGGAAATTTGTGGGCCGCCTACATCAATGTGTAATTGAAACTTACGTGCTAATCTTCGTGAAAATTTCCGTCAAAATTACGACTTCATCCGAAGTTAAATTCTTAGCTAAGTAAATGAAATAGGTGGCTTTCGAATGCACTTTTTAAGGAAATACTTTACTAAGATAAGAACTCCTCCTTAAATCGTTAAGTCGACCTTAACTTAAGGAACGATTGTAATCCTGGGCCCAGGACTGTTTTCCCAGCCTACACTCAGAGACAATCAACCTAAATAGTGTTGACGGGGACGTTAAACCTAATTCAAGCAAAACAAACAAGTGCTGCCAGTGTTTTGATTATAATTAACAGTCAAACTTCAGTGGCTCGACCACCCTCGGGACTGTGAAAATTTGTTCTGGTCAGGGGTATTCCTATGGGGCGCCGTTTTACTATTTAATCCGTATGTATAGATATCCATAATTATTTATGGATATCCATAATTCGAATTATGGGTTGGGTTTGACAGACAGTGTAGACCCCGATCAGACGCCACAGAACGAGGCAGCTGATTAGATTCCACAGTTTGTCAATAGTACAGTAATTCAAGGATTAAACGAAACAGACTTGAGTCCGCGTTCAGGACAATTTTTCTTGCCTATACTCAGAGACAATAAAAGTTAAAAAAGATAAAGAAGCTTTATTTAATACAGAACCCTGGAAAGGACATGCAATTTATTTTAATATGTTGTGCGAACAAGATAATCAAAATAATATCTTGTGCGCACAAGTTATTATCTTGTTTGCACAACATATATCTTGTGCGGACAATATAATATCTTGTGCGCACAACTTATTATCTTATTCCGACAACATAATAACGTGAGCGCACGATATATTATCTTGAGCGCACAATATATTATCTTCTTTGCACAACATAGATCTTGTGCGGATAACATAATATCTTGTGCGCACAACTCATTATCTTGTTCAGACAACATAATATCTTGAGCACACGTGACATTGTCTTGTTTGCACAAGATATTATCTTGTTCGCACAACATATTATCTTGTTTGCACAACATACATCTTGTGCGCACAAGATATTATCTTGTACGCACAAGATATTAACTTGTTCGCACAACTTAATATCTCCTGTGGACCAGATACTATCTTGTGCGCACAAGATATTGTCTTGTGCGCACAAGATAATATCTTTTTCGCACAATTTAATATCTTGATCGCACAACATATTATCTTGTTAGCACAATTTAGTCAGATATTATGTTGTCCGCACAAGATCTATGTTGTGCAAACAAGATAATATCTTGTGCGCACAAGATATTATGTTTTGCAAATAAGATATTATCTTGTTCGCACAAGATAATATCTTGTGTGCATAAGCTATTGTGTTGTTCGCACAATATATATCATGTTGTCCCACAAGATAATATCTTGTGCGCATATTATCTTTAGCGCACAAGATAATATCTTGTTCGCTCAACTTAATATCTTGTTCGCACATATTAAAAAAAACATTCTCTTCCCGGGTTCCGGAATTTAACGTAGCATATTAGAAATAATTAGCATAAGCTCTGTTTAGCTTTAGTATCTTTTAACAAATACTTACTTGCCTTCCTTCATCTTCCTAGGACTTGCCCTGATAATGCGAGCGTCAGCCAAGGGAGCACCTAGTACAATATTTCACGCCTTTGGTATGGCGCGGCCGGGGAGCGAACCCGCGACTTCCCGATCCCGAGGCGGACGCTCTACCACTGAGCTATCGGGGCCGATATTGATCAACCAGTGCTGTCAGCTTAGATTGTAATCCCCATTTATCTCCATATAAAGTGGGGTTTACAGGTGCATTCATTACAGGGGCTTGTTAATGTGTTGACAAGAATGTCTGCTGTTCACAGTCTATTTGATTAAAATTACGATACTCCAAATACCTTCGGGACCACGAAAACTTGTTTTGGCGGCAGGGCTTGGAAGCAACGTCTCCAAAATGACCTTTACAGTGTTGCGTGGGACGTTAAACCACAAATCAAACAAACACACGTTATCGCGCTGAACGTAGCGCTTTAGGGTCCTATGACGTCAGAGGTTACTGCGTTACAACGTCACTGTAAACAACATTCTGAACTAGCCGCCATGTTGGTTTGCTGATCGCATTTGAAGAGTTTATATGGAGTTTCTATGGAGCTTTTGGGCGTTTTCGTAAAAATTTTCTGTCGGAATCTTAAGTTATGCAAGAACAACCATCATCCATGGTTATTTCATTGCATTAACATTTGCCGGATACCTCAGAAGATATTTGAACATTCGGCCTAGCGGGCTCATGTTCAAACAGCTTCAAACAGCTCGGGACCTTGCAAATGTTAATGCATGAAAAACTATTGTTGATCCCTATATTCTTGCATAAATACTAACGCGCATGGCTGTTTGAAGTCATTGTCAAATGGACTGAAAGCCCTGCTCAAACAACTAAACCCATGTTCAAATCATGGAATTCACGTGCTGTTTGAACATGAATATTGAGCTTTTGTTACACCAAGATGGGCCTTGCTTTGTTTACTTACGTTGAGCGACATAACGTTGTCGTCCTGAATGTAGCCTCTTAGAGTTCTATGATGACGTCAGAGGTGACTGCGGAACCAACATTCTGAACTAGCCGCCATTTTTGTTTGCCGGTCTGAATTTAAGAGTTTGTATGGTGTTTATTTGGGTGTTTTCGTCAAAATTTGCTGTCGGAATCGTAAGTTATGCAAGAGCAACGATCAACTGCATTAACATTTGCTGGATACCTGAAAGCGGCCTCGGGCTCCGTCAAACGTTAATGCATGAGAAACAATGTGTGATCCCTATTTTCAAACAAAGAAAAGAAAAATTATTCTAAATAGGGCTAGTTCGAACTACTGAGGTTTCATTATGGTTTCAGGTCATGAAGCAAAATGGGGATCACTCTAATTATTTTTACGATCTTCTATGTTATGTGTTCTCATTAGAACCGCCTTATCGAGACGATTCTAATGAATACACACAACATGCCTTTAACAGATAAAAGTCAGGAAAAACTTCCTGAAATATCCAAATATATGGACATATGAATTATCTAGGCGCTCAAGAATGAGTTATAATTAGCCGTGGTAAACGAACAACCCGCGTTCGAGTTTTAGAAGTTTCATAATATATTAAAGTTAAATTTGCACGTGATTTAACTTTTAAGGTTCACTTGTGTGATAATCAAGTGGGCAAATAGATGCTCACATCGTTCTCCAATGTTGGCCCCTGCCCATCGGGGCTTGGAGAAGTAGATTGGACTGCAAGATGCTTCCACGCAGAGCTGACACTGACCGCACATAAGTACCGATACACCGCTTAGGAGGTCTAAGCTTGCCCGAGTCGTATCGTACCAATTGGTTTCATTGGCTTTGAGTTGTCATTTCATCTCAATGTTGGCTAAAAACCCCACAGAATTAGAAGCAACGTCTCCAAAATGACCAAAATAGTTTTGACGGGGAACAACAACAAAACAATCACGGGGAGGGCCGTAACTAATATTGTGAGAACTTTGTGGCCCAACACATTGCTACTGAGTTGCCATTGCGAAAAACACGCCTATTCAAATATATTGAAAAAGTTACCAGCCAAACAATGTAAAACGGCAGATAAAAAATTCTGACATTTTCCTTGTTCTTTCGCCAAAACATCAATTGTGGGAACACTTTAGAACCACCTCGGCGAGGCGGTTCTAACATGTACCCACAATCTATGATTTTGAGTAGAAATAAGAAAAATAATGTATACCCCTGTAAACCCCAGTTTACTATATAGAAGTGGGGTTTAAAATTATAAAGGCCTGTTTTATTGATGCAATGAATATGATTAGACAAAAAATACAACAACAACAACAAAAAAAATCATAATTGTACACTCGCAGTAATTTCATATGGAAGATATTAAAACTCGCTGAAGGCTCGTTTCATATATTCATAGGAAATGAAAACTCATGTAGTATCCTCTTTTTTGTACAGACAATAAGACAACAAAACATCATTTTAGTCACTTTTAATAATATTATCAGCTATTTACATAAACTTAACAACATTAGAGAGAGAGAGAGAGAGAGAGAGAGAGAGAGAGAGTCTGAAAATCATATACAGATTACACAACATTAACAGCATTGGACCATCTTAACCCTTAAAACAACATGTAAAGAGCAGACGGTATTTTTATTGTTCAATTTTTTTTTAATACACAATAAGGCTTGACATTACTAGCAGACGATTCACATGTAATATTAATTCTTATTTTCTCATAAATTGAGGAAACAAAATTGAAAATGACGTCTGCAAACGTCGTGATTAGCAATCTAAGGGTCAAGGTATGAAGATACACTTAAATACATTGGCTGTTTTTAAGGGGAGACTACTTTTGCAAGCATACAAGTGTTTTCATGGTATTTAAATCTGAATGGAGACTATCCTTTATTGCACGTGCAGTGCTGGTATTTTTCAGCAGTCATTTTGGAATATTGTTCTTATTTTCCCAGAAAACTGGACTTGAAATTTCATGCAAATTGTCTCCTAGAAATGTCAAATCCTGTTTTCTGGGAAAAAGACCTGAATAGGAGACAATTTCCAGGAAATGTCAAATCCTGTTTTCTGGGAAAAAATAAGAAAATGATTTCAAGATGATAAAAATATCAACAATTAGCCCAGAGAGTGGCAAAGTTTAAGAAAAGCCTGTACTCTCGATGGGCAGGGGAGGTAAGTTCTTTCCTACGAAAGTAGTTTACCCTAGAAGATAGGTAAATCCTGCTAGTCAAGAATAATTTCCCAAAGAGATGTAAAAATGTCTCTGTTTATCTTAATCAACAATTTTTTTTTGTTCACAGATATAGCACAAATGAGTTTTTATAGCACATCACATGTTTAGCACTTTTTATAATATATTTAGCACTTTTTAATGTTCGTCCATCACAGTTTATTAGATGACTATCGATATCAATCCCATGCATTAAACATCAGGTTGAGTCTGGATATAGATCGTTTCAATGGTTTCTTCTTCTGTTTCTCTCCAGCCGTCCATGACTTGGATTTCACCCGGAAATGACGTAGATCTGAGCCATGGTCCGCATGTAACATAGGCTTGTAGCTGATTGGATCACACAAATCCTGAAGAAAATAAAACATGCATTGTTTTAATATTACAGAGGTAGACGGCGTTAGTGCTGTCAGTACTGTTTCGGTGTTTTCATAAAAAAATACAAACGCATGAAAATCTGCATGATAGGTAACAGATACACTTTCAAACAGTCTTTTACAGATACACCAGCCTCTCTTTGTTGCCAAAGGCAGGAAGAAATAGAAAATATTTATACTTAATGGTTATACAGTGCTAAGAAAAAATTACTAACTGCATGCATTCATTTATTTATTTATTTATAACAGGGAAGTAAAAACTTCTTCCATATTTATTTTATTTATTTATTTGCAGATAATTATAAATGCACTCCATAAAAGGCTAAAAAACTTCAGTTGGCAATTACCTTGTGCTTTTCAAAGAATGCCTTGTAACCATCTTCTAGGATGTACACCTCTGGGAAATTAAGTCTGGGGTAGCTGTCTTTGTTGAGTTCTCGGTCCTGTTCTCGGAGAAATCGATACATCTTGGGGCCTCGTTCTGATGAAAACTCGCAGTGGAAGATGAGCACCTCTGACGTCACAGACTTCTGCATAAGTAATGAGTAGATGGCGTCCTTGGTATACATGTTAACAGCATTCTGAAAGAAAGCAATGAATATAATATAAACTGGAATGTTTTCATGGTGGGCCTTTTTCATATGTAATGATGTCTCAGATAACCAAAACGCTAGAATTGGTAACGTAAATAACAGAATTGAGACCAGTGCTGTCTCTATGGACATTATCATACACCTATACATATAACACTAGTTGTAGCCATTAAATACAAGATTCAAAATTAAATGCATACGACGTGATTACGGAGAGTCGTCTACGTGTCTTTTTGGGTCGATTATTTGTAAGTCGACCCAAAGTTACTAAGCATGGAAGCTCTTCAGTGCTAAAGTCCATGTGACTATCACCGACTTGTAGGAAATCATAATAATGGTTATTAATAGATAATTGAAGCGTTATTCTTATCGACATGAGGTCAGCGTGGTGCGTAAACGGGTCATAGATATTGGACTCGAATCATGGGTTTGACTTGGCAAACACTATAGATCCAGAAGAGACGCCACGAAACACGGCGTCTTATCAGGGTCTACACTGTTTGCTAACAGTGCAAGAATGTTAACAGTCTCAGTCACCGTTCATTTCCCCAGCCTACTCTAAGAGACAATCAACCCATCGGTGCCGTCAGTGCTTTGATTTCTTCCTTAGATTATTTATTTTTACACTCGTGAAAAGCTGATTGTTGCGTTCCCGACAATCATTGTGGATATGTTGTTTCAGCCAACGGCGCTGTCAATTATTTGCCTATCCAAACTACAAATACGGCCCCCTGTGTTGTAAAACTTTTCCATGCTGTACTCAGTTGAGCAGGTAATTGTGTATTGCTCATAAATTTCAAAATACAATCTAATCTTCTTCTGTTCAGATCAGCAGAGAAAACAATGGTTGACATTGTAAAATTCATGAGCAAGACAAATTTCAAGGTATGGGGAACGTTTTATAATCTTAAAAACAGGGCAATGTATGACGATATATGTAAGTTTGCAATAAGTAAAAATCAACTGGTAACGTAGATAACATTTCATGTCAAATTTGATATTACTCGATAATTTATATAATATACATGTACAAGAATGAAAAAGGTGAATCAAGAATAATTTATTCAACACGTACCTTTATGTGACCGCCATCAAACTCATATGGGTATCTACAGTCGATGATTGAAACCTTGCCTAGCTTGTCACCATAGCAACCATTGACAACATCAGCTACTGTATCAGGAGAAATGGTCTTGAGATCTTTGTGTTTACCGGGAATTGTGGGAAGACTGTAGGTACGAGATCCATCAGCAACTAGATCTTCATCTGACGTCAGGCGATCAACCACGTTCACGATATTCTCGGAGTTGGCGAGACTTGGCGAAGAGTCCTGAAAATAATATTAAATGATATTAACAAAATCTGACGCTAAAAGAAACAAACAAATAAAGAAAAAAAATCCAGGAAAAAATGCAACTATAAACATACACTTTGGATCACATGAGAATTACGCTAGCATGAACAGAACTTTCATTATACCAGAAACAATGTGGAGAGGTTTTAGAAATAAGCAATAATGGACGGGAGTAAATCATCACGTTAACAAATCTGTGAAATAAGGGGGGTGGGGGGAGGTGTTGGGGTGAGTTTTACGTCCCACCAACAGCTAAGGTCATACGCAGACGGGGCCTCGGTTTAAAGACTAATCCGAAAGTATGGAGAAGCCCGGGATCGAACATATGACCCCTGGTGTATGAGGCGAGTAGCTTATCCACTACGCCACGAAGGCTTCTGATCTGTGAAATAAACACCCATGACATAAACCCAACTTTATATACAGATAATAAGAGGGTTCCCTATTTCTGAATCACTTGACAGGGGCTGTGGTGTTCGTTAGAGCCGCCTCAATGAGGCCGATTGAACGATCACCTATTGCTTATGTTGAATCGCCTCAATAAGGTCGTTCTAACGAACACCCACTACTTATGTTGAACCGCCTCAATGCGGCCGTTTGAACGATCACCTATTAATTACGTTGAACCGTCTCAATGAGGCCGTTCTAAAGAGCACCCACTACGTATGTTGAACCGCCTCAATGAGGCCGTTC
The DNA here is from genome assembly GCA_963580285.1 of Lucinisca nassula. Classification (NCBI taxonomy): domain Eukaryota; kingdom Metazoa; phylum Mollusca; class Bivalvia; order Lucinida; family Lucinidae; genus Lucinisca; species Lucinisca nassula. Next base: position 21,446,593 of record OY757016.1, on the reverse strand, counting down.
TAACGAGTGCCCACTTCCTATGTTGAGGCCGCTCTAAGAACACCCACAACCTATGTTGGCGTTAATAATATTTTCATCAGAAAAAAGTGTCCGTTTTTGAACTTGACAGTATTTAACAAAAACCCTAGTGAAAAAGTGCTTAACCAACTTGCTAGCACAGGCGCTTGGCCCGTTGATTTGTCCTATAAATCATGGTGTTTAAAAGTCAAAATATGAGTAAAAAAAGTCATACTGGTATAGAAGTCTTGCTTTCTATACCAGAATGAAATGATTACTCATATTTTAACATTTTACCTATTCCACAAGTTTTTTTTTTTCGGACAAATCAACGGGCCAAGCGCCTGTGCTTGCTAGTGGCCAACATGTTGACAGAACAATAGCTAATGCGGTGGCATTTTTACTGAAAATAAAGTGAGCACTTCAAAAGCTGCTCGTATTTTAGTTTTTGTTTGTTTGTTTGTTTGTTTGCCTACTGGGAAACTGTGAAGTAATGTTAACATAATGTTGGCTAACGACTTCTTTAGCTTTGCCTAACTGAGCAATGTTTCTTTTTTTAGCGCACGCGAAGGTGCGTTTTGCAGCTTGCATGCTCTAAATTAAACTTACCGTGATGGAGCATTCAGACAGTTCTTTCACAGTTTCTCTTGTTTTCTTGGTCGCTGGAGAGAATTCTTCTATTTCTTGGTCTTCTGCAAGGCGCTTTCCTAAGAACAGGCTTCTTCTTATACCACGTGACCGAAATCGACGTGATTTTCCACTAGATGGAATTTCAATCTAAAACGACACAACAGAAACATATTAATAAATTTCTTCATATACAGTCAAGCTTCGGCCAAAGTTCGCTATATCGATAAAAACATTCACCGTATAAATAGAGGATCTTACATGAGTGTTCATGTATTATTGAATTTATTAAACGAGTTGAGGAAAAGGGATAAAATGCGAGGCTTTGCCGAGCATTTTATTCGTTTTCCTCAACGAGTTTAATAAATTCAATAATATATGAACTCGAATGCAAGATTCTATTTATCATATGACATTTAAAACGCATTTTATTCACGATTGTTTCACAAAAATGTCAATAATCCGTCATTAGTAAACGCGACGGCGTTAAGGACGTCGTACATGTAACGTTACGGGACGTATGTAGCTAATTTGCATATTTAATCCACTAGTGGCTTATTAAAAATATTCGACGTCATATGATAAAACGATATAAAGTTGTGTGACTGTCCTACGAAATTCAGTGGAAGAATCCTTCCTAGCAGGCACTCGCCAATATGGCAACGTAAAATCAACGTCGGTCCAACGTCATGACGTTGCACCGACGTTGATGTGACATTGCATAAACGTCTTGACGTTGTACCGACGTTGATGTGACGTCATAATTACGTCATGTGTCTGATGGGTTAGTTCCAGATGAGATGGATAAATGGATGAATTAAAGAATATTGAATTTAATACAATAAGAAACAAATGTTGTGCATATTTAATAGAATCGCCTCGCCGATGCCTAAGAAATGTTCACAGCATTTGTTCCTGGAGAAATTAGGAAAAAAGATACTTTATGACGTGTTATACTAATCCTTATTAGGATTCTTTATAGCAGCATTTTATTCATAATATAATATATAGAGGATCTTACATTATTGAATTTATTAAACGAGTTGAGGAAAAGGGATAAAATCCCTTTTCCTTAACGAGTTTAATAAATTCAATAATACATGAGCACGAATGCAAGATTCTATTTATCATATGGCATTCAAAACTCATTTTATTCACGATTGTTTACAAAAAGGTCAATATTCCGCTGTTAGTAAGCGCGAAGGACGTCGTACATGTAACGTTACGGGGCGTATCTCGCTAATTTGCATATTTAATCAACCAGTTGATTATCGAAAATATTACATGGCGTTATTACACCCTTAGACGCGACTTCATATGATAAAATGTCTTATAATGAGGGTCATCCGTAAATTACGGAAAACCAGTAAACCAGCCTAAATTAACCGCGTTATAGTAACCTCTATGCGCCGAGGACAAATCTATATCAATTGGCAATTATTTTTTTATATTTTTATTTATTTTTTATTTATTATTATTATTATATTTTTTTGTAAGTTTGTTTTCATGTGAATCTTCCACCCAAGATTTCGTCAGGGCTACGAAAATATAGATGCCAAACGTAGTTTCTAAATTTCACGGCGTAGTAGAAGAAACTTTTCTAAGCAGAAAGAGATGTCCAACATTAATCTCCTTTCATATTTTTTTCTTATACCAAATTTGATCTTAGATTACAAATACAAAACTACAAAAGGCCACTTACTGATACGTCCGACAGGGACTTGAATCCAGAATCAAAAGAGTTGTCGAACTTGCTATAAGGGGTGATAACTGCTGCCAGATCATCCTCCCACTGGTCTAAACTTCCCTCGTCAGAAAAGAGATGTAGTCTGAAATAAATAAATAAATAAATAAATAAATAAATAAATAAATTAATAAATAAATAAATAAAATGAATAAATAAATAAATAAATAAATAAATAAAATAAATAAATAAATAAATAAATAAATAAATAAATAAATAAATAATAAATAAATAAATAAATAAATAAATAAATAAATAAATAAAGATGAATGTGTGTACTAATAAATATATCCATCAAATTATTTGGTTGCTTCATTTTAAAAGCTACCTTTACTGAAACCCACAATAATCAATAAATGTCTTTTACACATTTAAAATATCAATTTGCTATTTTACTACGTACCTCATTGTCAAAGAAGGGTAGGCAAATTCCAAACGCATTAAAAGTTTAAAATACAGTGGTGCGCTGAAAAACCATAACTTTGAGATCAAACTGTGTAATAACTGTTCCAAATGCAAAAGCAGAACTTATAGTTTCAGCGATCAAGGAAGTTCACAATTTAAGCAGGAGTACCGATCATTAAAGGAAGGTAGTAGCCATTTCACAATTTAAGCAGGAGTACCGGTCATTAAAGGTAAGTAATAGCCATTTCACTCTTTAAAACATTGACCAATTAAAGAGTGCCACACACCAGTGACTTAGCTTATCTTGTCAAAACAATGTAATGGATATGATTTAATGAATAGTTTTGTGATACAAAAACTGATTACTGACTTATGATGAGATCTGAAATTTAGATATTAAATATAAATATGTATTAACTAGAAAGATAATACAAATAATGTAATTCCGAGATCATCTGAGCATGTTAGTGAAAGATTGACATGTGATTATGAAAAACTAAATATTTTTCTTCTGTGACATACTTTTACAGTCCCTCAATCGTATCATTTTGCTTTTGTTTGAATTGAGGTTTTACGTCCTCGTCAACACTATTTAGGTCATTTTGGAGACGTTGCTTCCAATTGTGTGTGACTTTTATCCGACACTGAGATAAAATGACATCCCAAGCCCTACCGCCCAAACAAACCGCTAGGGTTTATATGCAGGGACCCTCGGCAATGCGGTTTTAACAGGTACCAACAATCTATGTTTATGAGCAGAAATAAGAAAAAATAATGTATACCCCTGTAAAGCCCATTTTTGCTACATAAAAGTTGGGTATCAGGGGGACAAAATTATATGTGTGGTCTCGTGATGGCCATTTGCTAACAACACCTGGGCAGTCTGATTAGCATCACAACACGTTTAAAACGTTCATGTAATAAACACCACCGTAAATCCCACTTTATACAGAGAAAACTGGTGTTTAAAAGGATGTACGTTATTTTTTGTATTCCCTCTCCAAAACATAGGTTGGCGATTCGGCGGCTCTAAAGAGCACCCACAGCCTATATTTGGACATTTCTAAGAAACAAAAACAAAAAAAAAAAAAACATTACGAAAAAACGCATATTCAAATATATTATTTTACCACCAAAAACAATTATGATACTTTTCATATTCTGTCCAAAGCAAAGATGGTGGGAACTCTAGAGAACCGCCTCGGCGAGTACCCACAATCGATGTTTTTGAGCAGAAATAAGAAAAAATATGGTATACCCCTGTAAACCACAGTTAAATTATATAAAAGTGGGGTTTAAAGGGATCACAATTATATAGTCGTGGTTTCGTGACGAATAGCACGGATATTTTTTATCACAAAATTGACCTTTTTGGAGATATGAAAGAATGCACTTTATCATATGACGTCGCGTCTGAGAATGTAATAACGCCATGTAATAAATTCGATAATCCACTAGTGGATTAAATATGCAAATTAGCTAGATACATCCCGTAACGTTACATGTATGACGTCCTTAACGACGTCGCGTTTACTAATGGCGGAATATCGACATTTTTGTAAATCAATCGTGAATAAAATGCGTCTAAATGTCATATGATAAATAGAGTCTTACATTCGTGCACATGTATTATTGAATTTATTAAACTCGTTGAGGAAAAGTGATAAAATGCTCGGCACAGCCTCGCATTTTATCCTTTTTCCTCAACTCGTTTAATAAATTTAATAATACATGAAATTTATTAAACTCGTTTATCTACACAGCCTCGCATTTTATCTTTTTTCCTCCACTCGTTTAATAAATTCAATAATACATGAACACTCATGTAAGATCCTCTATATGCCTTACGTATACATGTATGTTCTATCGAAATGTAGTTTTGCTGCTGTAAAATATTATCACTAAAGCTCAGTGTAGCAGAGCACACGAAAACACGCCTATGCAAATACATTAAAAAATTAACACCGAAAAAAACGTAAACTTTAAGATGAAAAATTGTGATATTTTCTTGTTTTCAGTTCTAAAATATAAATTGTGGGTACCCGTTAGAACCGCCTCATCGAGGCGATTCTAACGGGTGCCCACAATCTATATTCGTGGCGGTTTTAACGTCTACCCACAATCTATATTTTAGAGCGAAAAGAAGAAAAATTCCCAGTTTTACCATATAAAAGTGGGACTCAGTTGGATTAGTATTATATAGGGGTGTTTTCGTGTTGAGGCAAATTATTTGTGAGTGGGTCCTGTCAAAATAGGCTCATGTCTGACTTTAATATGTAATACACTTAAATAAATAAATAAATAAATAAATAAATAAATAAATAAATAAATAAATAAATAAATAAATAAATAAATAAATAAATAAATAAATATTAGTACCTCAGAGTCGCCATATCTTTGGTGATGGAATTCTAGTATTTACTGACAGATGTTGATATTTAAGTAACACACTGACGATAAAATATCTTTTGAATAATTTTTATTTTGCACATTATTTATACTATCATGGAGCTTGGACAGGCCTCGTGTTTGGGAGTCTGGGACGCTATCTCATTAGTACCTGAGCTTACAAGCAGAGAACCTTGGCACTGATGAAAACATTAATGTTCCTCTTAATTACCTTTTTCTTTATGTTGGTCCACTTAATTAGCTTTTTCTTAATGTCTTTTCTCATCAATGTCCCTACCTTGATGCTTCATTGCGCATAACTGCACTCACAAACTCTGTCGAGCGAGTTTGTAAGATAATGACAGATCACACCAATTATGCTTACTCTTATATTTTGTCATACAAATTTCATCAAGACATTATTATTATTATTATTATTATTATTATTATTATTATTATTATTATTATTATTATTATACTTTTCTGATGGAATTAAGTTTCCTACTTCTGCTGCAAATAGATTGTGGGTGATCGTTAGAACCGCCTCAATGAGGGGATACTAACGAGTACCGCTTGTACCCCATTAAATATACTTTTCTGATGGAATTAAGTTTCCTACTTCTGCTGCAAATAGATTGTGGGTGATCGTTAGAACCGCCTCAATGAGGGGATACTAACGAGTACCGCTTGTACCCCATTAAATATACTTTTCTGATGGAATTAAGTAACCTACTTCCGCTGCAAATAGATTGTGGGTGATCGTTAGAACCACCTCATTTAGGGATTGTAACGAGTACCCACCATTTATGTTAGATTGTACCCCATTATATATAGCCTATACAGTAAAATTTCGCGATTAAGACAACCTAAAATTAAGACAAATTATGCTTTAAAAAGCATATTTAGAAGGTTTCAGGAACTATTTCATCCAGTGAGCTCTACTAGTAGACCACCTTTGGGGCTGTTCAAAAGTGGTCTTTAAGACCACTTTTGAACAATCCCAAAGGTGGTCTTTATACAGGAATTTTACTTAACTTTTCTGATGGAATTAAGTTTCCAACATAGAAACTGGTACTCGTTAGAACCGCCTCAATTAGGGATTTCCAACGAGTACACATCTTCTATCTTAGATTGTACCCCATTATATATACATGTACTTTTCTGTTGGAATTAAGTTTCCAACGTATAAACTGGTACTCGTTAGAACTGCCTCAATTAGAGGATTCTAACGAGTACCCATCATCAATGTTAGATTGTGCCCCTTAATATATACTTTTCTGATGGAATTAAGTTTCCAACATAGAAACTGGTACTCGTTAGAATCGCCTTAATTAGGGATACTAACGAGTACCCACAATCTATGTTAGATTTGAACCCCATCATATATACTTTTCTGATGGAATTAAGTTTTCAACATAGAAACTGGTACTCGTTAGAACCGCCTCAATTAGGGGATTCTAACGAGTACCCTACCTCTATGTGAGATTGAACCGCTTTTCTCTTATAAAGCAGTGTTTACAAGAGTATTCATAACGCGGCTTTTGGTTAACACATATATGACAATGGAATCTCCCAACTAATAAGTTTGGAGTGGTCCATTTCTAATCATAGGGGTGCCAGGTTTATCTTGTTAGCGGACAAGATAATATCTTGTTTGCACAACTTAATATCTTGTGCGGACAAGATATTATCTTGTTCGCACAACATATTATCTTGTTTGCACAACATAGAGCTTGGGAAGTTGTGCGAACAAGATATTATCTTGTGCGGACAAGATATTTACTTGTTCGCACAACATATTATCTTGTGCCGACAAGATATTAAGTTGTGAGAACAAGATAATATCTTGTGCGGACAAGATAGTATCTTGTGCGCACAAGATAGTATCTTGTCCGCACAAGATCTATGTTGTGTGGACAACATATTATCCTGTGCAGACAAGATAATATCTTGTTCGCACAACCTAATATCTTGTGCGCACAAGATGATATGTTGTGCGAACAAGATATTATATTGTCCGCACATTGTGCGAACAAGATAATATCTTGTCCGCACAAGATAATATCTTGTCCGCACAAGATAATATGTTGTCCACACAAGATGATATGTTGTCCGAATAAGATAACATATTGTCCGCTCAAGATATTATCTTGTTCGCACAACATAATGAAAATAAAAATCATGTCCCTTCCCGGGTTCCGTAATTTCCAAAGACGGAATGATCAGCAACAGACATACAGTTTCGCATTTGAATCAATGTGCGGTATGTGCGCTAAAAGAGATTTATAGTAAAAACATGGTTAGTGTCTTAAAGCTCGCCCCTATAAAACTGTCTAAGGCTCACCGATTATATTTTATTATTAAAGACACTATTGCTTTGGTCACAACCCCTTACGATTAGGCTTAGGGTGTATTCCCGGCTGGTTTTTAGCCATTTTGGCCTGGTCCCCTGGTCCAATGCTCTCAGTCAGCACCGGTGAGTTGCCGGAAGAGTTTATCTCGAAGTTAAATTTCTCCGGTGTCCCGTACATTTTCATAATCGACCACATATCCTTCACACATCGTTTAAGTATCGTCCGATATCCGGCCGGGAATCGAGCAGTAATAGGCCGGTGTATGTAGCCTCAGAGGGGAAGTGTTTGGGACCGGACATGGGCCGATATCCGGCCGATGTCTGTTTACACATTGGAAAGTAACCGTCCGATGTCCGGTCGGCTTGAACCGGTGTGGACCAGATATGTTACAGACATCGGCCGGTCACCGGCCGGCTAGAAGCGGACATCGGGCGGGCATCGGGCGGACTATATAAACCCCATTATATACCTCTTGACCGATGACGTAGCCATCGGCCATCACACCGCCCGACAATCGCCCGACATTCGGCCGGGTCTGGTACAAGCATCGTTCGTTGTCCGTAGGATACTCGGGCGATATCCGGTGAATAGGCCGGTTATCGCCCGGACATCATAGGATAATCGGCCGATTGGTATTAGATGTTCGGTCGGTATTCACTGCCTCGCCGGCCCCACAAAAAATTCGCTTTGGAAACAGACGCCGTACGATTACCAGATGGTCTTCGGACGGCCTCCGGACGGTGCCATTTATGTAAATGATGTGTGACAAATTTTTGACCGGTGTTGTCCGATGTCGGAAAAAAGGACAAAACCAGCGGTGTACTCCCGATCACCCCCTATCCCCAGATACCGGCCGATCTTTGTGATTATGAAAATGTACGGGACCCCGGAGAAATTTTAACTTCGAGTTAAAACTCTTCGAGCACCTCCCCGATGCTGACTGAGAGCCCCGGCCACCGGCCGGCTATGTCTGGTGTCCGGCCAGGGACCAGGCCAAAATTGGCTAAAATAATGCCGGGAGTACATCCTAAGCCTTATTGGAAGAGGTTGTGACCAAAGCATTAGAGACAATTTGCATGGACTGTCGAATCCTGTTTTCTGGGAAAAATAAAAATATTTCAAAATGTTGTCTGCTGAAAAAAAAACATGCAAAGTGTTAAGGTAACAATGCTTTGAATAACTGTGCCTAGGACTATATACATGTATATCAACAGCATCCTTTCAGTGTCTGCTTGTTTGTTTGTTTTGGGGTTGAACGGCCCAGTCAACACTATTTCGGTCAGTTTACCTATCCATATTTTCCTGGTTGATACGTAAGCGGTTAAACATTACAGTGCAGATTTTTTCGCTTTTTGAATCAGCGAAGGGGTGAGAATGTCCGTATATAAGGATTTTCGAAAGAATGTTGCCGACCCGGTAGGTATCAAACCCGCGACCTCCTGATGACAAATCAGACGGGCATCCGAGTAAGCTATGGAGGCCGGCTGTATCAGTGTCAGTCAAGCTGTTCTCATGTTCCCTAAACCAGAGTGGTAGGTTGGGTCAGTAAGAAGATGATGTGGAGCTTTGAGTGCCAGGTCGTTATATTGTTTTGGCATCAGCAGGGCGAGTGCTCGTTATGCTTTCAGCTTCCAGTGCCAGGTCATTATATTGTTTTGGCATCAGCAGGGCGAGTGCTCGTTATGCTTTCAGCTTCCAGTGCCAAGTCGTTATATTGCTTTGGCATCAGCAGAGTGAGTGCTCGTTATGCTTTCAGCTTTCAGTGCCAGATCGTTATATTGCTTTGGCTTCAGCAGGGTGAGTGCTCGTTATGCTTTCAGCTTCCAGTGTCAGGTCGTTATATTGTTTTGGAATCAGCAGGGCGAGTGCTCGTTATGCTTTCAGCTTTCAGTGCCAAGTCATTATATTGTTTTGGCATCAGCAGGGCGAGTGCTCGTTATGCTTTCAGCAGGTGCAGTTTTTATCTTCTTTTCTATACTGACTATCCTTTTTCTAATGTTTCATCTCTTGGGAGACGACTTGGGAGACGGTTACTTGAGGACTCGGCAGTGCATTACGAAAACACGCCTATTAAAGTTAAAAAGTGCAGTAAGCTTTTCAATGCTGAAGTTTATGGGGCGCCGTTTTACTATTTAATCCGTATTTATAGATATCCATAATTATCTATGGATATCCATAATTGAAATTATGGATATCCATTATTATTTATGGATATCCATAAATCGAATTATGGATATGCATAATTCGAAATTATGGATATCCATTTTTCGAATTATGGATATCCATAAATCGAACTGAATTAATGATATCCATAAATCGAATTATGGATATCCATTATTTGGCTGATTTATGGATATCCATACATCAAATAATGGATATCCATAAATCTAATTATGGATATTCATAAATCGATTTATGGATATCATTAATTTATAACGAAATATGGATATCCATAAATCGAATTATGGATATCCTTAATTCGAATTATGAATATCCATTATTCGGCTGATTTATGGATATCCATAAACCGAATGATGGATATCCATAATTCTCCTCTTCAAATAAAGCTAATGAATAATGACTGCTCCCTTTGCAAATAAAATGACTATACCCGTCAGGCTTCCGATTTAGGTGGGATGGAGGTGGAGGTATTGCGGTAGGCTAAGTGGTGGCCTATGGTGTGGGAGAGATATGTTTTGCTTTACTTGAAGTTTAACGTCCCCTTCGATACTATATTATTTTGGAGACGTTGCTTCCAATAGCCTACATTGAGATGCAATGACTTCATAATCCCTGTCGCCCATTGACTCGTACGCCTTTGTTTCTTTGACCACTGCCCTTCTTGAATCAGCGGAAGGGAGAGAATGACCGTAGAAACCATTTCATGATCAATCTCCACGAATGAAAGTTGCCGGCCCCGGCAGGTATCGAACCCGCGTTCTCTTGATCACCAGTCAGACGCGCATCCGACTGAGCTACCGAGGCCGGCGCAGCCAAATCTATTTCTCCAAGCCCCATGGGGCGGGGACCAGGAGATATATCTGAATCTGCCTGGTACTCCATACACCTCAAGTAGAATTTTATATGGATATATGTTAATACTATATATAACGACTTTCAGTGTCCTTAGGTGTGCAGTCCTCATAGAGGTGATTCCAGAGGATTTGTTTGTTTGATTTGAGGTTTAACGTCCCCGTCAACACTGTAAAGGTCATTTTGGAGACTTTGCTTCCAATTTTGTGGAACTTTTACCCGACATTGAGATGAAATGACATCTCAAGCCCTGCCGCCCAATGAAACCAATTGGGTTTATAAGCATGGACGGACCGACTCGCACCGCTTTGCCTGGGCATGCTTAGATCCTCTAAGCGGTTTACCAGTCCTCGTGTGCGGGTCGGTTTAAGCTCTGCGTGGAAGCATTATGCAGCCCATCTATTTCTTCAAGCCCCGATGGGCGGGAGCGAAACCGGATGCGTTGGTCGGAATTACAAGATCTTACGAATGATTCCGATATTTAACTGCACACATGGCGGGCGTTCAGCGTATGGCGTCCGTTGCTTTGGAAGCCTTACGGGCTGAAAAGGCTGCACGGCAGAGGTCTCTTTGACTGGCCATCATCTTCCAGCGATGATAAAGACCTTAAAGATTTTTAAGATTTTTACAATAAACCATCACAAGTCTTAGGGAGAAATCATTAAATCCAAAGCTTTGGGTGTGATTTATGGATATCCATAATTCGAATTATGGATATCCATAAATCGATCTGAATTATGGATATCCATAAATCGAACAATGGATATCCATAAATCGAATTATGGATATCCATAAATCAGAGGAATAATGGATATCCATAATACGAATTATGGATAAATGGTTGGATTTGGCAAAGAGTGAAGACCCAGAAGAGACACCACAGAACGCGGCGTCTGAAAAGGGTCTACACATTTTGCTTAAAAAACTAGAATTTAATGAAATGGTTTAGATCCCAGTCCAACCTACACCCGGAGACAATCGACCAACCAGTACTCTCCGTGCTTAAATAAGACAAGAGCAAAAAATTATTTTGATCAGTTTTAATGATATACAATGCTATATACATAAACTTAACAACACAGGGATCGAAAGATAGAGAGAAAAGACAGATTAGAATCAGAAACACAATAACAACATCAAATAATATTTAAGGCCTACAGATACACCAGAATAACCCAGTAACTCTTTTATGGGAGATTCCTTTTGCAACAAGTGTTTTCATGGAAACAGAATCCTTTTTCCGAAAACCATTTGTTTGTTTGTTTGATTTGAGGTTTAACGTCCCCGTCAACACTGTAAAGGTCATTTTGGAGACGTTGCTTCCATTTTGTGGGACTTTTACCCGACATTGAGATGAAATGACATCTCAAGCCCTGTCGCCCAATAAAACCAATAGAGTTTATTAGCATGGACGGTCCGCCTCGCACCGCGTCCGAATACCATACGCTCCAGATTAGAATGGGTATATCTGAGAGTGTTTTTTCCTCATGCAGTGGGCACTTGTTAGAATTGCCTCAATGAGGCGATTTTAACAAGTACCCAAAACATGTTTCGTTGAGAAATAAGAAAAGTACCCGGTAATCCAAAATTGTTCTCTCAATGCCTTTAGGGTAACGTCTATGAGAAGGTAAATACATTTTTCTAAGTAAGAATAATCTCCATTGAAGATGAAGATGTATCTATATGCCTAAGTCCACAATAGTTTTCACATTTATAGCACAAATGAGTTTTAATAGCACAGGTGGTATATTTAGCACTTTTCATAGCATATTTAGCACTTTTTACGAGTTATCGTCCATGACACATATACATATAGTTTACTTGGATTATCTACCAAGACAGGTCCCTTGGTGAGGATAAGGCGAACATCAGGTTGAGTCTGGACATGGATCGTTTCAATGGCTTCTTCTTCTGTTTCTCTCCAGCCGTCCATGACTTGGATTTCACCCGGAAATGACGTAGATCGGAGCCATGGTCCGCGTGTAACATAGGCTTGTAGCTGATTGGATCACACAAATCCTGAAGAAAATAAAACACAAATTGTTTAAATCTGACAGAGGTAGAGGGCTTTTATATCTCTGCGTCCGTGCAATTACTGCTTTTATTGAAACCTTCATAGTAATTAATAGATCAGTTGCCAATTGGACACAAAAATCTTCATTATGAAAACACACTTATTCAAATATATTGAAAATGTTACCAAAACGTAGGTTGTGGGAACTCTAACAATTTATTTTTCGAACAGAAATATGAAAAATAATGAATACCTATGTAAATCATAGTTTTTACCATATTAAGGCGATCAAAATTATATAGAAGTGTTTTCGTAATTCTGATTTACTGCACAAGAAAAACTAGAGCTGTCAGAGGATCTGACTATAGCCCCGCTTCAGCACTGTCAGAGAAGAAAGTTATTTAAGCTGCAGAGAAAACAGTTATGAACAAGAAATAACTGTTGAAAATTTTACATTATCTGGAAAAACTCTAAGAGTTGTGAGCCCTTGTCCCTCATTTCAATGAGCATGATACATTACCAGAATGTCCATGTTTATACTAAATTTCATCTTCCATTTTTCAATGTTCAAAGGGTAATAACTCCTAAAGTAGGCAAATCAGAGTCAGGGTTCCTGCGCTCTGCACATTGTCTCATGGTGCTTTACACTTGTGTGAAGTGTCATGAAAATATCTCAAATGGTTTGTGAGTTATGGAGCCGACACAGTCAAAATTGCCTTTTTAAATGTTCAAAGGGCAATAACTCCTAAAGTAGGCAAACCAGAGTTATGGTTCCTGCACTCTGCACATCATCTCAAGGTGCTTTTCATTTATTTGAAGTTTCATGAAAATATCAGAAACGGTTATGGAGCGGACATAGTTAAAATTGCCATTTTTTAATATTCAAAAGCCTATAACTGAAAAAGTAGACAATCCAGAGTTTGGGTTCCTGCGCTCTGCACACGTAATATGGTGCTTTACATTTGTGTGAAGTTTCATAAAATTATCTCAAACGGTTTTTGAGTTATCGAGCAAAGACGGCTAAAATTGATATTTTTCAATATTCAAAGGGAAATAACTCAAAAATTAGGCAATCCAGAGTTATGGTTCCTGCACTCTGCACACCATCTCATGGTGTTTAATGTTTGTGTGAAGTTTCATGAAAATATGTGAATGGGTTTTAAAGTTATGGAGCGGACACGAAAATTGTTAACAGACACAGACAGACACACAGACAGACACACAGAAAATACGAAAACCAGAGTTATGGTTCTTGCGCTCTGCACATTGTCTCATAGTGCTTAACATTTGTGTGAAGTTTCATGAAATTATCTCAAACGGTTTTCGAGTTATGAAGCGGACACTGTTAAAATTGCCATTTTTCAATGTTCAAAGGGCAATAACTCCAAAAATAAGCAATGCAGAGTTATGGTTCCTGCGCTCTGCACATCGTCTCATAGTGCTTAACATTTGTGTGAAGTTTCCTGAAAATATCTCAAACGGTTTTCGAGTTATGAAGCGGACACAATTAAAATTGCCATTTTTCAATGCTCAAAGGGCAATAACTCCAAAAGTAGGCAATCCACAGTTATAATTCCTTCGCTCTGCACATTGTCTTATGGTGTTTAACATTTGTGTGAAGTTTCATGAAAATATGTTAAGCAGATACAAAGTTATGGAGCCAACACAAATTAACGGAATCACGGAATCACGGAATTACGGAATTACGGAAAATGTTCAAAGGGCAATAACTCCAAAAGTAGGCAATCCACAGTTATAATTCCTTCGCTCTGCACATTGTCTTATGGTGTTTAACATTTGTGTGAAGTTTCATGAAAATATGTTAAGCAGATACAAAGTTATGGAGCCAACACAAATTAACGGAATCACGGAATGACAGAAGGACATGGCAAATCCAATATAGCCCCACTTTTTCAAAGCGGGGCTATAAAAAAGTTACTAACTGCATTTAAACATTTTTTCAAACTTTCACGAATAAAACAGGAAAGTAAAAACTTATTTATTTACATTTATTTATTTGAAAATAATGAAAAATGTACTACATATAGAAATGCTATCAATTTCGGTATCAATTCCACTTAAGTAATTACCTCATGATTTTCATAGAAAGCCTTGTATGCACCTTCCAGAATGTACACCTCTGGGTAATTCAGTCTGGGATACATGTCTTTATTGAGTTCTCGGTCCTGCTCTCGAAGAAAACGGCACATCTTTGGGCCTCGTTCTGATGAAAACTCGCAGTGGAAGATGAGCACATCTGACGTCACAGACTTCTGCATAAGTAATGAGTAGATGGCGTCCTTGGTATACATGTTAACAGCATTCTGAAAGAAAACAATACAACCATAAACTTAAATGTTTTCCATGGCACGATGTATTAGAAAAAGAAATCAATAGAGTCGGTAACGTAAACGACAGTAAATAGGTCGACACAAACCTTCATGTTGTCAGTTCCCAAGGTTATAAAAACTTATTCATGCTCAACTCACTTGAGCATGAAATTTGTCCTGCTTATATATTTTAAAATGCCAACAATAAAAATCATGAGCACAACAAACAACAGTTTTGCTGATTTGAGCAGGATTTGTTTGTAATCTATTACTTATGAGTTTTATAAATCCCATGTTCAGTAGAGCCGGGCATGAAAAAAAAACAACCTTTTATAACATCTGGACCAGACAAGGTTGTATTCTGAGTCTTTCACATCTATAAAAACCTATTTTTTCTGATGAAAATTTGGGATATTTTCTTATTTAAACTCCAAACATAGCATTATGAAAACACGCCTATACCAATACATTGTAACCTTTATCGCCAAAAAAATATGAAAATTTTAAGATGAAAAATTTTGATAGTTTTCTTACTTCTGCTCAAAATATAGATTGTGGGTACTCGATGAGGCGGTTCTAACGAGTACCACAATCTATATTTTAGAGCAGAAATAAGAGAAATAAGGTTTACCCCTACAATATAAAAGTGGGGTTCGAGGGGGTCAAAATTATATAGGCGTGTTTTCGTGATGGGTTAGAACCACCCCAATAAAGCGGTTCTCGCGAGTGTGGGTACTCACGAGTGTGGGTACTCGCGAGTGTGGGTACTCGATGGAACCGCTTCATTGAGGTGGTTCTAACGAGCGCCCATAACCTATGTCTTGGAGTAGAAATAAGAAAAATAATGAATACCCCGTAGACCCCATTTTTCTATATAAAGTGGGGTTTAAGGGTCTCCATTTCACGGACTTGTTGACCTGATGTATTTTTTTAGACTTTGCTAAACACACATGCCCGAAGATGCTTTTTGTTTGTTGTGGCCAAGTTACATTACGAATACACGCATATAAAAAATGCACTGTTAACTTTGCCGCCAAAAAAAAAAAGAAAATTGTAAGATGAAAAATTGTGGAATTTTTATATTTCTGCTCAAAATATAGATTGTTGGTACTCGTTAGAATCGCATCGATAAAGCGGTTCTAACGAGGTTCAACAATCTATATTTGAGAGCAGAAATTAGAAAAATAAGGTTTACCCCTGTAAACCTCAGTTTTACTATATAAAAGTGGGGGTCAAGGGGTCAAAATCATATACGCATGTTTTCGTGATGCAACATTTCCAGCTCAATGCATTCACCGTAAAATGAGTGAATTTTCTGTCTTGAATTTGAAAGAAGATTTGTGTAAGTTTGGGATAAATAAAGCAACTGGTAACGTAGATAACATTTATGTAAAATTTTATATGAACGAATAGTTTGGGATATTTACTTATGAAAAAAGTGTGAATCAAGAATAATTGATTCAACACGTACCTTTATGTGACCTCCATCAAACTCATAGGGGTATCTACAGTCGATGATTGTAACTTTGCCCAACTTATCACCATAGCAACCATTGACAACATCAGCCACTGTATCAGGTGAGATAGTCTTGAGATTTTTGTGTTTACCAGGAATTGTGGGAAGACTGTAGGTACGAGAACCATCAGCAATTAGATCTTCATCTGACGTCAATCGATCAACCGCGTTCACGATATTCTCTGAGTTGGTGGGACTTGGCGAAGAATCCTGAAAATAGCATTAAATGATATTCACAAAATCTGACGCTGAAATAAACAAAGAAGAACATCTAGTGAAAAAAATGCAACTTCAAACACACACTTTGGATCACATGAGAATTCGCTTGCATAAACAGAGCTGTCATTATAACAGAAACAATGTTGGTATGTTGTCGAGAAAATGTTTTAGAAATAAACAATAAAAAAGGCTGAGAATAAATCATCCTGTTAAGAAATCTGTGAAATGAACACCCTTGTAAACCCCAATTTAAACGGAGACAATAAGGATTTAATAATGCAACTTCAAACACAGACTTTGGATCACGTGAGAATTCGCAAGCATAAACAGAGCTGTCATTATAACAGAAACAATGTGGGTATGTTGCCAAGAAATGTTTTAGAAATAAGTAACTAAGAATGAACGGGAGTAAATCATCCCGTTAACAATGAACACCTTTGTAATCTCCAATTTATATAGAGACAACAAGGGTTTTCCTATTCCTGCTCCATTAGATATTAGGCTGTGGGTGCTCGTTAGAACCGCCTCAATGTGGTCGTTCTAACGAGCACTCGCTATCTATTTTGAGCCGCCTCAATGGCCGTTCTAACGAGCACCCACTACCTATGTAGAGGCCGTTCTAAGAACACGCACAACCTATGCTTATTTTCATCAGAAAAAATGTCCGTTTTGGAACCGTTACAGTATTTAAACAAAACCCTAGTGAAGAAGTGTTTAACCAGCTTGCTAGTGGCCAATACGTTGACAGAACAATAGCTAATGCGGTGGCATTTTTACTAAAAATAAAGTGAGCACTTCAAAAACTGCTCGTATTTTATTTTTTTTTTTTTTTTTTTTTTTGCCTACTGTGAAACTGTTAAGTCATGTTAACATAATGTTGGCTAACGACTTAGTTAGCTTTGCCCTAACAGGACAATGTTTCTTTTTTTTAGCGCACGCGAAGGCACGTTGAATGCTCTTAATTAAACTTACCGTGATGGCGCATTCAGACAGTTCTTCCACAGTTTCTCTTGTTTTCTTTGTCGCTGGAGAGAATTCTTCTATTTCTCGGTCTTCTGCAGGGCGCTTTCCTAAAAACAGGCTTCTTCTTATACCACGTGACCGAAATCGGCGTGATTTTCCACTAGATGGAATTTCAATCTAAAAAAGACACAACAGAAACATATTAATAAATTTGTTCATAACCATTCAACCCTCGGTGAACTAAAGGTCGCTATATCGATATAAACATTCACTATAAAACGATATAAAGTTGTGTGACTGTCCTACGAAATTCAGTGGAACAATCCTTCCTAGCAGGCACTCGCCAATATGTCAACGTAAAATCAACGTCGGTCCAACGTCATGACGTTGCACCGACATTGATGTGACATTGCATAAACGTCTTGACGTTGTACCGACGATGATGTGACGTCATAATTACGTCATTTGCCTGATGGGTTAGTTCCAGATGAGATGGATAAATGGATGAATTAAAGAATATTGTATTTTATATAATAAGAAACAAATGTTGTGCATATTTAATAGAATCGCCTCGCCGATGCCTAAGAAATGTTCACAGCATTTGTTCCTGGAGAAATTAGGAAAAAAGATACTTTATGACGTGTTATACTAATCCTAATTGGTATTCTTTATAGCAGCATTTTATTTATAATATAATATAATGTCTTATAATGAGGGTCATCTGTAAATTACGGAAAACCAGTAAACCAGCGTTATTGCAACCGAGGACAAATCTATATCAAACGACAATTATTTATTTTATATTCTTATTTATTTATTTATTTATTTATTTATTTATTTATTTATTTATTTATTTATTATTTTTTTTTGTAAGTGTGTTTTCATGTGGATCTTCCACCCAAGTTTTCGTCAGGGCTACGAAAATATAGATGCCAAACGTAGTTTCTAAATTTCACGGCGTAGTCGTGGATTTTTTTTTTTTTTTTTTTTTTTTTCAGACGAAACTTATCTAAGCAGGGAGAGATGTCCAACATTAACCTCCTATCATATTTTTTCTTAAACCAAGTTTGATCTTTGATTACAAATACAAAACTATAAAAGGCCACTTACTGATACGTCCGACAGGGACTTGAATCCAGAATCAAAAGAGTTGTCGAACTTGCTACAAGGGGTGATAACTGCTGCCAGATCATCCTCCCACTGGTCTAAACTTCCCTCGTCAGAAAAGAGCTGTAGTCTGAAATAAATAAATAAACAAATAAATAAATAAAAATATAAACTAGAATACTGTCGATGGCGCGCCATCGCAAATCCCCCACTTTCTACAGAGGGGCCAAGTACCAAAAACCCCTCACCCTGGGCCCTAATTTGACCCCAGGGTCAACATATTACCTGTATTATATTCTACTAATCATGCCCTCCAATTTGATATGCCACATGACTATATTCCAAAAAAACTTATATTTTGACCCTTTGACCCTCTTCCAAGGCCCCAATCTGTATTCTACTAATGACCCCCTTCAATTTGATATTCCATATGACTATATTCGGTAAAATTTTAATTTTGACCCCCTGACCCCCCCCCCCCCCCCCCCCCAACAAAGTCCAACCCCTTGGGCATGACCCAGGGGTCGCAGCCAAAATCCCGTTCAATATGTTACATGTATCATTACTTATGCAAAGTTTGGTTTCAAAGTCTATAAAATTGACTTTGAAATTTAATTTAATTGATATTTGACATTTTGACCCCTCCCCAAATAAATAAATAAATAAATAAATATACATGAATGTGTGTACTAATAAATATTCTCATCAAATTATTCGGTTCCTTCATTTTAAAAGCTACCTTTACTGAAACCCTCAATAATCAATCAATGTCTTTTACACATTTGAAATAGCAATTTACTATTTTACTACGTACCTCATTGTCAAAGACGGGTAGGAAAATTCCAAAAGCATTAAATGTTTAAAATACAGTGCTGCGCTGAAGTTCTATAACTTTGAGATCAAACTGTGTAATGACTGTTCAAACTTGACTTGATAGATTTTGTAAGGTAACCGGGCGCTAAAAGCACATAGGGGCTACCCCCATCTCGCTAAATGGGATTAGTTTATAAACTGCTCTTCCCAGGGCCTCCAATGTGCTGGCACTTGTCAATTCGACAGGTGTCAGCTGACCAATGGGAATATACTGAACTCTTAATCGGAGGAAGGCACAAATCGCACCCAAGGTACAGCGTTTGTCCTAAGAAACACAGTTCTATAGCGATTTTAGAATTTTGAGTGCAGAAATCAGACCAAAGACGGGCTCTAGTATGTGATGACGTGTTGCCAATTTCGACTGCCAAATGTGTCAGAGCACAGCCCTGTTTTCGAATGTCTGGCCGAGGAAAAAAGCTAACATACATTATCAGTTCTGGCTTCCATTATTCTCTGCCTCCACCCCTGACATGGCAAAGAAAACGCCTTCGGTCACGATGCTTGTTAAAGGGTGATAACGCATGAAATTTCTGAATTTTGAACAGGCATCTAAAGTGAGCCAGGATGGGTGACTAATAGACCAGCCAATTCCGGC
This sequence comes from Lucinisca nassula, assembly GCA_963580285.1. Taxonomy (NCBI): domain Eukaryota; kingdom Metazoa; phylum Mollusca; class Bivalvia; order Lucinida; family Lucinidae; genus Lucinisca; species Lucinisca nassula. Next base: position 21,426,428 of record OY757016.1, on the reverse strand, counting down.
TATTGCAAAAAGTCCTAGTACCCGTGCTCTCATCACGGAGACCTGCCTATGCAAGTGGGGTTCAAAATTGGACAGGTGTGTCTTCGTGGTGTGTTTGGAGGTATGTGTTTGTTTGGGAAAGGCAGTGATGAGGCTAATCAGCCGTTTTGCAATCCCGCTAATTTTTATTTTTGAATGGTCTTCCAAAAGGCATTTTTAAGGGACTTCCTATTTCCAAATACCTAGCAAATGGTGGATATTGCCGTTGCCCCGCCTATAAAGATATTTAGCGTGTGACCTGTCCCCGTTTGTATGCTCTGTTCTGGCAGTATTTATGCCTTCGCTTTGCCTACTTCAGGGGACTTCATTGTGTTGGTACCTAGGGGGAGCCCAGTACGAGCTTTGTCCCAGGTGCCCTCAGGATGTTGTCCTGACGGGCTCCGTCGAGCCTCCTCTCGTTCCTGAAATAGAAAAGTCGGATTAGTGCTTTGGGACCCCATGTGTGCGCTCGGATCAGTGTAGTTGTGTCCAGTTTCTTGTCCCCCGGGGTCCCACCTGTACCTGTAATACAAACAAAAGTCGTTAGTGCATATTGTGCTTGTGCTAATATGACCACGCCATCCGTCACATATTTTGGCTTCCCATTCTGTGCACAGGGCGGGCCGGGCTTGTGAGGGGGGTCCCCCCACAAAGGCACAGTCCGGCTCTTAGGGTAACTTGTTCAAAACCAAGTTAACGGGTGGCGCGGTTATTGTGAAGAATTACCTTCCCATGGGGGCTGCCTGTCCTGCAGCGGCATGTTACCTCATCGGAACACTCATAAGTGCAAAGCACATGAGCCGCAACCACAGTGTCCCGAATCGGCTTGTCGCCGCAGGTTCAAGCATGTCCGTGGGAGTTTTCGGGCTATGGGATTTTCTTATGATGCACCCTTGCCCGTGGTCTGTTATGATGTTGAAGGTATGGGAGGGTCATTGGTTTGTCCTTTGACGGGGGTAGCCTCGGCGGGGCACCCATAAGTGCAAAGCAAATGAGCCGCAACCACAGTGTCTCGCTTTGACGCCCCCATCTCAGGTCCAAGTGCAGATTGACGGTAGGTGATGGTTGCCTAAGCGCGGTGTGTGGGTAACAAAAGCTGTTTTTCTTATATTACTTCCCAGTAATTTGTGTCTTTAAGGAATTTCTTAACCACCTCGGCTATGGCCGAGCAGTGTTTTTCGGGGGGAGCGAGGAGATCTTGTAGGTGTACCGATTCATATCCTAATTTGAACATTTCAGATTTTATCTCTTCTCGTGCATGGGCGTTTGTTACACATTCAAACAAGATGTGTTGTGTTGTTTCTAGTTCATAGTTATCGCATTTTCTGCATAGACCCGTTGTGTTTCCTAGTTGAGTGAGGTTGGCATTTAGGCCGTTATGGTTAAATCTCAAACGGGAAATTACCACGTCTAATTTTCTGTTGTTGCTAAATTGGTGGGCAGATTTACCTACTGTGGGCTGGAGGAGTTGGTAATGCCTCCCGGTGTTGGTTGGGTTTCTATCCCATAGAGCTTGCCATTTTCTCGTTATGGCGGTGTCTATGATTGTATAGATCTCCCGTTTTGAAGGGAGAGTATAATCTTTAATACCTATATCTAGTGCTAATCTGGCTGTTTCGTCGGCCGCCTCATTACCGGGGATGCCGACGTGGGATGGGATCCAGTCGATTTCAATGTCTTGCCCTTCTCTTTTTGCCTTATCTAGTTTAGACAGGATTGAGTCAATTTGGTCAGGTCGTGTTTTGGATTTTCCTGACTGTAGGGCCTGGATAGCGCTAAGGCTGTCCGTGAGTACTGTGGCTTTGGGTGTTTTAACTGTGATGGCCCAGGAGATGGCCCAGTGAATGGCAATCAGTTCAGTTGTGAATACTGAGAGGTGTTGGTTTGTTTTAATCGGTACGTGAAGATTTCTCTCAGGGACAACGAATGCGGCGCCGGTTTTTCCTATTGTGGGGTCCTTACTGCCATCTGTGTAGATTAGAGTTTTCCCAGCATGGCTGGTGCGAACATAAGAGAGGCTTTTATTTTTCATGTATTCATTTGTATTGTCTTCTTTCCTCCCCAGGACCTGATGGAGGTAACAGGAGGGTGTGTTGTGTTTGAGATCCCATTTGGATCTGTACTTGGGTGCCTGGATCTTATCGGGTATGTTGTGCTCTTTCAGGAGGGCACGGACTTTCTTACAATATGGGTTGTAGTTCTTGGCTCTCCTACATGAATAGCAACCATGATCTGTTAATAGATCATTCACTGGGAGGGATTTGCCAAGTGGGGAGGATCTAGCCCAGTATTTTAGTATGAGTTCTTCCCTTCGTAGATGTAGTGGTTTAAGTCCACATTCTACCTCTAGTGCGTTGATTGGGGTAGATCGGTATGCTCTTGTTGCTATCCTGAGGGCGTGGTTTTGAATGATATTCAGAGTTTTAAGGATATTCTCTGACGCGGAGTTGTAAGCCTGGGCTCCATAGTCTAGCTTACTAAGAATAAGGGCTTTGTATAGGATCAGGAGTGTCTTTTTATCAGCTCCAAAGGTGGTACCTGACACTACTCGTAGTAGGTTCACGTCTTTTTCACATCTTTCTTTGAGATCTTTAATGTGATCTCTCCAAGTCAGATGTTTGTCGAGGATCATGCCCAGAAATTTGATGTTCTGGGCCCATTCTATTTCCCTACCAAAGAGGTATAGTTTGTTTTGGGTGGTCTTCAGATTTCGTCGTTTGCTGAATATGATTGCTTTAGTCTTTAGGTTTGATACTTTGAATCCCCATCTTAGGGCCCAGGTTTCGATTTCTCTTAGAACTGATTGTAGGTCTTTGACCGCCAGTTCTAGAGTAGAGCGTTTTCCCCACACCGCGCTATCATCGGCAAACTGTGACAGGCCTATATTATTATGTGGTTTCAGGGCCTCGTGAAGGGTGTTAACAATTACGTTAAAGAGTATGGGACTTAGTACTGAGCCTTGGGGGCAGCCGTTTTCCAGGATTAGTTCCTCTGAGGTATTGTCCCCAACTCGGGTTTGAATTTTTCTATCCTTGAGAAAGCTATGGATCCACTTTAGCATGTTTCCGCTTATTCCGTATTCCTTTAGTTTGGTTATGGTGCCGGTTGACCACATGAGGTCAAAGGCCTTTTCAAGATCGAGGGCTACCGCTACTAGGATTTTGTGTTCCATGAAAGCCATGTTTATTTCTGATTCCAGTCGGACAAGTTGATCAATTGTGGATCTGTTAGGCCTGAAGCCTGATTGGTTGTCTGAGATGATATTATTAGCTTCTAGATAGTTGGAGAGGCGTTTGGCGATCATGGTTTCCATAGTTTTACATGTGCATGAGGTGAGGGAGATGGGTCGATATGATTGTGGATCCAGCTTATCCTTGAGTGTTTTTTTTATTGGGATTGTTGTGGCTAGTTTCCATTGTGTGGGGACTTCTCCTCTACGCCAGGAAGTGTTTATGAGGTCTAAGAGTTTTTGTTTGCTATCTGGTGGGAGCTGTTTCAGCATTTCATAATGAATTTTGTCCGCTCCTGGAGCTGTGCTGCGTTTGCTCTGCAGAGCCTCATTAAGTTCAAATAGGGTGAAGTCGCAGTTCAGGTTACTGCTTCTTCGGTCATCGTTGAAGAGGTCAGGGAGAGATTGGTTGAAGGTTCTCTCCTCGGTCTCTTTTATTGTTTGGAAGGCAGGATCTTGGTTGGAGGTTTTCGACATATTATGGTAGTGGTTGGCAAGGGCGTCTGCTTTCTCTCTATCATTGGTTATGGTCTGGCCGTTAATTTTGAGACAGTTTATCTTTTCAGTAGGTTTACCCCTAAATTTATTAAAAGTAGACCACATTTTCTTACTAGTGGTCTTATGGTTAAGTTTGTTGACTATTTCTTGCCACCCTTGTTTTTGTGCTATTTGTATGGTGGTTCTAGCGTGTGCCTTAGTTTTATTGTAGTTATTCTTAAGCTCGGAAGTTCTATTTTTCAAGTATTTCTTCCTCGCTTGCTCGCGTCGATTTATGGCTTTCCTACAATCTTGATTCCACCAGGGTGGGAGTAGTTTTTTATGTTTAACTGAGGTCGTTGGAATTGTACTGTCACAGATCTCTTTTAGGGTGGACGTAAACTGGTTGGCAATTTCGTCTATGTTTTGGTTGTCACTAATTTCTAATTTTTGTGAGCAGAGATTTTTAAAGAGATCCCAGTCGGCCTTGTTTAGGTTCCATTTTTGGGAAACGGCTGCTCCCGTGGTGTTGTATTTGGCATTATATTTGGACAAAATGGGGAGATGGTCACTACCACAGGAATTGTCAAGGGTATACCATTCTGAGCGGGCTGAGAGGTTTGGGGTGGCTATGGTGATGTCAGGTGAAGATTCAGTTTCTGCCATGGTTGGTGCCCCATCATTGAGGATGGTAGCCCCGTATTCAAGTAATAACTCTGATAGTGCCTTCCCCCTTGGGTTCTGCTTTGGGCTCCATAGCGTGTCATGGGCGTTAAAGTCACCTACAAGTATGTAGCTTTGGTGCGGGATATGGTCGAAAAGTTTTCTTAGTCTATCTAGTTCTTTTGTTGCTTTTTTATTGCTGGGCGGGTCGTAACAGTTTATCAAGGCTACTTAACAGTTTTTCAGATGGATGGTGACAGCGCACGATTCAAAAGTGGGGTCATTGATATTTAGGTCTAGCTTTTCGAATGGGATGTTATCTTTCATATAAATGGCTACGCCACCTCCTCCTTTTTCCTGTCTGTTGGAGATGGCGGCAAGTTTGAATGTCGGTATCGTAGGGGTTCTTTTATTATCTTTGAACCAGGTTTCTTGTAGGCATATAGCGTGGGGGGATATTGTTTTTTCATCTAGAAAGGCTCTAAGTTGATGTAAATTGACAGCGCTACGGGAGTTCCACTGCAGAACGTCAAGTCGGGAGGCTGGTGGAGGGGGTGGTTTTGCAGTGGAGTCCGCCATTATATATCCTTATAGGGTCGGGTGGTTGGGGGTCAGAATGTCTATGGGCTTGGGGTCGGGTTTGTTGGGTTGGATGTTGAGGTATCCATGGGAGTTGGGTTGTCTGCTCTTAGTGCTGCTATACGCCTGTTGGTGGCATTTGTATGGCAGTGCGTTTTTTGTCTAGCCGGGGTGTCTGTTATGTTTGTACTCAGGTGTGGGTTTATGTGGGTGTGGGTTCTGACGATATTTCCCACTGCTTTCGCTTTGTCTTTTGGGGCTAGGGTCAATTTATCCAATTTCATCACCTCAACGAGGATGGTGATGAGTTGTTCTGTTGTAACATACGTTTGGTTATGGCTGGGTGTATGGCTAGGGTTAGGATTAGGGTTAGGTATGGGATAATTTGGTACTGATGGGCTGGCTATGGGCCGTGTCTGCATCTGGGTTATAGTGGGAGATGTTTGGGTGGGGTTATGAGTGGGGGCATCGTCTAATGGGTGTGCAACATGAACGACGGACTCCTGTATACGCCTAATGTTCCATTCCTCCCTGGTTATTCTGTTAAGGGTATCTACCTTCCTTTTGTATGTGAGGAAGGTAGGGCACTGGGGGTGAGCTGCACCGTGTGGACCCCCGCAGTTTGGGCATTTCCTGTATCTATAGTTGACTTGGCATTGGTGATGGGAGTGCCACATGCTACAGTGGGGGCAGACTTTTATTTTGATTGGGCACTTCCCCGCGGAATGACCATGAGACTGGCAGGAGTTGCACCGTATGTACGGTACCCTGCACGGTTGGATTAAGTAGGTCGACTGTTCAAAATGCAAAAGCAGAACTTATATTTTCAGCGATCTAGGAAGTTGACAATTTAAGCAGGAGTACCGGTCATTTAAGGCAACTAGCCATTTCACAACTTAAGCAGGAGTACCGGTTATTAAAGGTAAGTAATAGCCATTTCACTCATTAAAACATTGACCAATTAAAGAGTGTCACACACCAATGACTTAGCTTATCTTGTCAAAACAATGTAATGGATATGATTTAATGAATAGTTTCGTGATACAACAACTGATTACTGAATTATGATGAGATCTGAAATTTAGATATTAAATATAAATATGTAATAACTAGAAAGATAATACAAATAATGTAATTCCGAGATCATCTGAGCATGTTAGTGAAAGATTGACATGTGATTATTAAAAACTAAATATTTTTCTTCTGTGACATGTTTTACAGTCCCTCAATCGTATCATTTTGCTTTTGTTTGAATTGAGGTTTTACGTCCCCGTCAACACTATTTAAGTCATTTTGGAGACGTTGCTTCCAATTTTGTGTGACTTTTATCCGACACTGAGCTGAAATGATATCCCAAGCTCTACCGCCCAAACAAACCGCTAGGGTTTATATGCAGGGATCATCGGCAATGCGGTTTTAACAGGTACCAACAATCTAGCTTTATGAGCAGAAATAAGAAAAAATAATGTATACTCCTGTAAAGCCCATTTTTGCTACATAAAAGTTGGGTTTCAGGGGGACACAATTATATGTGTGTTTTCGTGATGGCCATTTGCTACAACACCTGGGCAGTCTGATTAGCATCACAACACGTTAAAAAAGTTCATGTAATGAACACCACCGTAAATCCCACTTTATATAGAGAAAACTGGGGTTTATAAGGGTGTACGTTAATTTTTCGTATTCCCTCTCCAAAACATAGTTTGGCGATTTGGCGGCTCTAAAGAGCACACACAGCCTATATTTGGACATTTCTAAAAAAAAAAAAAAACATTACGGAAAAACGCATATTAAAATATATTATTTTACCACCAAAAACAATTCTGATACTTTTCATATTCTGTCCAAAGCATAGATGGTGGGAACTCTAGAGAACCGCCTCGGCGAGTACCCACAAGCTATGTTTTTTGAGCAGAAATAAGAAAAAAATATGGTATACCCCTGTAAACCACAGTTAAACTATATAAAAGTGGGGTTTAAAGGGGTCACAATTATATAATCGTGTTTTAGTGATGAATAGCACGGATATTTTTTATCACAAAATTGACCTTTTTGGAGATATGAAAGAATGCACTTTATCATATGACGTCGCGTCTGAGAATGTAATAACGCCATGTAATAAATTCGATAATCCACTAGTGGATTAAATTAGACTGGTTCCCTCACCCTATAGCTCTCTGGCTTTCGCATATTTTTAATAGAACATAGGCATCCAGTTAAGGATTAAATATGCAAATTAGCTAGATACGTCCCGTAACGTTACATGTACGACGTCCTTAACGACGTCGCGTTTACTAATGGCGGAATATCGACATTTTTGTAAAACAATCGTGAATAAAATGCGTCTAAATGTCATATGATAAATAGAATCTTACATTCGTGCTCATGTATTATTGAATTTATTAAACTCGTTGAGGAAAAGCACAGCCTCGCATTTTATCTCTTTTCCTCAACTCGTTTAATAAATTCAATTATACATTAGCACTCATGTAAGATCCTCTATATGCCATAGGTATACGTGTATGTTCTATCGAAATGTAGTCTTGCTGCTGTACAATGTTACCACTAAAGCTCAGTGTAGCTGAGCACATCACGAAAACACGCCTATGCAAATACATTAACATATTTCCACCAAGAAAACGTAAACTTTAAGAAGGAAAAATTGTGATATTTTCTTATTTCTGCTTAAAATATAGATTATGGGTACTCGTAGGAACCGCCTCATCGAGGCGGTTCTAACGGGTGCCCACAATCTATATTCGAGGCGGTTTTAACGTGTACCCACAATCTATATTTTAGAGCAAAAAGAAGAAAAATCCCCAGTTTTACCATATAAAAGTGGGGCTCAGGTGGATCAGAATGATATAGGGGTGTTTTCGTGTTGAGGCCAATTATTTGTGAGTGGGTCCTGTCAAAACAGGCTCATGTCTGACTTTAATATGTAATACACTTAAATAAATAAATAAATGAATAAATAAATAAATACATCTTTCAAAACAGTCTCATGGCTGACTTTGACATATTAAAGACACATTTTTCGATTACATAACATCCTAATGAGCGTTTATTTAATAATCCAGCATTGAGGTAAAATACACTTGGGGTATTCAGGCTGTCATACAGGTAGGGGACCAAGAGAGGGTAATAAATTACCTAGGGATATGACTTTGACAAATGACATCTATTCATTTACACCTAAGTCCTTATTTTGATTTGCATGGAAGAAACAACAGCACTTTTTTCCGATTTTATATTTAGTAGCCATTATTTATAATCATTACAGAATATGCCAATTCAAATATATTGGTAAATTTTTTCCACCAAAAATGATTTTTTTTTTCAGATAAAATCCTGATAACTTTATTATTTCTGCTCTAAACATATACTGTGGGTACTCATTAGCAACACCTCGGAGAAGCGGTTCAGACGAGTACCCACAATTTGGTTTTTACAGTGTGACTGCTCGTTAGAACTGCTTTCATGAGGCGGTTCTAACGAGGACACACAATATATGTTCTTGAGGAAAAAGGAACATCCCCTAAACCCCAAAATGGAGGTTTACGGGGGTATTCATTATTTTCCTTATTTCTGCTCCAAGTCATAGGTTGCGGGTGCTCGTTAGAATCGTCATATTGAGTCATAGGTTGTGGGTACTCATTTGAACTGCCTCAATGAGGCGGCTCTAACGAGCACCCACAACCTATGTTTACAATATAAATAAGAAAAATACATTTAATTGTGTTTGTTATTTTAGTTTTAAACTTAAAAAGGTGAAATATAAAATCTTAAAAAAAAATCTTTTATTTTTCTCTTTTCTGATATGATTGTGTCTAAAACAAAGAACATTTTATACTTCCCTCTTGAATGAAACTATAAAATGCTAATGTTTTAGACATTATATGATTTGTGTATCACATACTTTCAACCAAAATAAAATGAATAAATAAATAAATGTAAATAAATAAATAAAGATAAATTGATTGATTAAATTTTGAGGTTAATCAATTCATTTACCTTGTTTGTTTACTTCTTTGCACTTTTGAGTAAAGGAAACAATGGATATCAGTGTTTTTCTTTACTTTATTTTAAATTAAAAAAGAAGTTATTTAAACAATATGTTGTTGGAAACAATCTCAGTAAATTATACTATCACTCATGTACCCTTATTGAGCCCCCTATTAAACAAGAAATCTGCTCATAATCACCTCATAATCACTTAGATAAGATAAGCCTTTGATGTGCACTATGGTCCGAAGGAAATGTTTATTGGAGATCATTAGACAGGCCACCCCTTTTAATAAGGAAAAAAATGTGTCTTTAAACTCTTTAATTTTAATTTTGCAGTTCTGTGGCATCGACCGCAATAAATTGAAACTTACACGAATGTGACAAATCGAATAAATAAATAAATAAATAAATAAATAAATAAATAAATAAATAAATAAATAAATAAATAAATAAATAAATAAATAAATAAATATTAGTACCTCAGAGTCGCCATTTCTTTCGTGATAGAATTCTAGTATTTACTGACAGATGTTGATATATAGGTAACACACTGACGATAAAATATCTTTTGAATAATTTTTATTTTGCACATTATTTACACTATCATGGAGCTTGGGCAGGCCTCTTGTTTGGGAGTCTGGGACGCTATCTCATTAGTACCTGAGCTTACAAGTAGAGATCCTTGGCACTGATGAAAACATTAATGTTTCTCTTAATTACCTTTTCCTTAATGTTGGTCCACTTCATTATCTTTTTCTTAATGTCCTTTCTCATCAATGTCCCTACCTTGATGCTTCATTACGCATAACTGCACTCACAAACTCAGTCGAGCGAGTTCAAGTGTAAGATAATGACAGATCAAACCAATTATGTTTAGTCATATATTCAAATTAATGTTTTTTTTTTTATGTTTTCATCCAGCCAGATGTATTATTATT